>MU177956.1:158832-201135 GCA_016695465.1 Suillus americanus | reverse complement strand
TAACTTTTTAGGTGTGTGCCATGTTCGCGTTCACATATATCTTCCGCATCCGGAAGGGCAGCATATTCAGTCTTTTCAAGGGACGACGATAGAAATTATACCATTACTTTTGGGAGGCTGTGCATTTAGAGTCAATCTATGAGGGTTTGTAATGTGTTAGAAGTTATCACTATTTTAGCTGAAGAAGCATTAATTTGAATGAATAGTCATGCGTGCGGAACTCGTTCATGTGAGCAATGTAACAGCTTGGGTATGTAGGTAATTTCCTATAAGAGGATGCATAATATAATTTGCGGATCACCGTATCGACAAAATCCCCGACCTCGTCGTCGAACTCGACCTCTCTTTCCCCTCTTTCTTTTTTTTTGCGCCCGCCCCCTCCCATATCCTCCAAAACTTCAGATTCTCATCTCCGGCACCCGTGCACACGACGTCACCCGCAGGCCCTACTGCTGTATACAGGACCCGCGAGTCATGCGCGTCCCGTATCTCCGCGATACGCTCGAGCGACGGGTACGCGTGCACCATAATTGCGTTTGTAGGGTACCCGTGTGTCGTGAGGATTTCTTTTTTGTGCGGTGACCAGATGATGGAGGTGACTTGGGACGGCGTTTTGAGAGAGTGCAGGCGGGCACCAGTGCCACTGTTCCAAACGTGAACAGTTGCGTCGTTTGTGCCCCCGCCGCTGGCCAAGAGGGAAGATTGCCAGGGACACCAAGCAATTGCCTGCATAGTGTATTAGATACGCCAAACATAATTGAGAGACTACGGCCTACCTTCACGGCTGCGGTATGATTCCGCTTCGTCCACTTAGCTTGCCCGCGCGCCCCCTCCGTAACATCTCCTACGCGTCCATCCCAAATATTGACGACATTGTCGTTACCTCCGCTCGCTAGTAGTTCGCCGTCTGCTCTCCACTTCAGTCCGCAGACTTCTCCTGTGTGTCCAAGCAGTTCCATGACCTTGTGCCGAGGGACACGTACGTCATGGTGCCATATGCTTCCGTCCCCACATCCAGAGCTAAGTATGTGTGCGTTCCAAGATAGCACGGCAATTTGACCCTGGTGTCCACCCATCGTCCGGAGTTTCTGTCCGGCTTCTACATCCCACAACTCGACTTCGCCAGTGCCGAGACCAACACCCAGGTAAGCACCATCATTCGAAAAATCAACCGAGGATACATATGTGCCCTCAGGCGCTTCACCAAGGTGAGAGACGATCCCCGTATCGGCCCGCCAGACGTACGTGCTCTCAGCAAGGGCGACAGCAACAATGTTCTGGATAGACCATGACACCAGATTGAGGTAAAAGTCATCAACCATGCCCGGAGCATCGAGGACGCGCTCGGGCTGGGTAGGAATGCGGCGGGACTTGTTGGTTGTAGAGCTAGTTGACGAAGGGAGTTCACCTGGGCGTCCGTAGAGCGGACGAGCTAGTTCACGCTGCTGGGAAAGCGTAGAGTCTGAAGAAGAAGCTGGGGGGGCCTCGTGGTAAGCTAGTACGCGACGATTGAGAGGGACACCTGTGGCAGCCGCAAGACGAGCTGTGTGTCCTGGTGATACGGTTTTTGGGTTGAGACTCATGAGTTCGAGCGTGGCAGCGACGTCGTCGGCTTCACGAGTAGTAATAAAACGATCACGGTTGTCGCTGGTAGACTGTGTGCGCTCCCGAGTAGCAGGGGTTGATCTTGAGCGCTTGAGCTCTGGTCTAGGCTGTGATGTAGGGGGCAAGTAGTCGCGTGAAACGACGTCCAAACGGGTCTCAAAGCCGCCTTTTCTGATGACACCTCCACCTGCTTGGCGCTGAAATGAGTCTGAGACGGCAATGCCACCTCCAGTTGTGCGTTTTACGGGAGATGCTTGTCGCGATTTGGTGATGAATGGATTTGAGAGGTCAGCAGGATGAGATCGTTTCTGCGGGGAGATGGAGATACTATTGAAGGCAGAGATGATAGATGGAGTGAGCGGCGTCTTTGCATCTGAACGTGATCTATAGCGAGACGGCGTCTTTGGTATCGAGGTCATCGTGATGCCCAGCGAGTACCACAATCAGAATAACAGAGCAAATGGAAGGCGCGAGGCGAAGAAAACAACAACTATGTGATTGACGCATGGTTCAACTGACTTTGTGGTATTTTGAACGTGTAGGCACGTGTATATCACGTGCTTTGTTTTTCGGCTCGATTTCTGTCCACGTGCTTTGATTTTCGACGCGTCTGTCAGCCTCCTCCAAGTCGGTGTCAGCCAGCTTCCACTGGACAGTCCATGTACGAATAAGACAACCACGATCATGTTTATCTCCGTCGTTTTCACGACGATACCACGTTCATTACCTTCAAGCGCTCGAATGATGTCCCTCAGAATCATCTTCATATCTTGTCTTCTCCTTATCAGCATAGCCCACGGTAGTCCTATCGAATCACCTAGAGATGACGCCCAACAGGTAGAGACCGTCCCATTCACCGGGGTCAATCCCACAGATCCACGCCTGGCGCATGACCCTGACGGCCTCCGCCCCGCCTCAGCTGCAATGGCAATGATCATTGGCGCTGCCCAATCCAAAGGGAATGATGCTCCTGGCACCATACTCACACCCTACGAGCAGTCTCACGCCACCCCTACCGCTCCCACCGCTTTGTTCATTTCCCCCACGACCCATACGACAGCTTCGCCGACTCCCAGCTTCCGCGCCTCCGGAAATACGTCTGGGATCAGCCCCGCGACACAGTCAGATCCCTCTCAGCGCAACGTCCTCGTCCTCGCCATCGTTGTCAGCGCTGTCCTCGGCCTCCTGGTTTGCGTCACTGTCGGCAAGTACACTCTCGAGTACCTCCGGAAGGCGAAGCGCAAGTTACGGCTGTCACAGGAATCTTGGGGACACAGGGAGAGGCCGTTCCTTCCTGAAGTGCCCGTGCCAGACACAGAAGCAGAGCGCCAGAGCTTGAAGACATTCTCGTTTCCAGGCCAGCCGGCCCGCAAGGACGTGCATCTGTATGACCCCAACGAAGCATCATCCAAGCCCACCATGCGCACCCGGTTTAGTAACCTAATCGCATACACTGCGTTCAGGCACCGTGATCACGACAGCGTCACTACCCAGGACACTGCTTCTTCCGCGCCGTACCTTCTCAATGTCCCGGGCCATTCAGATCACTCTCGTACCAGGAGCGCACCCATCATCACTCACTATGACTCCATGGCTACTGTGAGACCTGCCAGGTCCACGGAGTCAGATTGGGACATCGCGAGGTCGTCCTATCGCGCATCACAGGCGAGTGCCAACATCCCGAGCTCCTTGGTTCCTTCTAGAGGCAGCAGGTTGTCCAGGCTCGATTCGACGTGGTAGTTCGGTCAATCCATTGTATTTCGGAAGTTACTTCTACTGTGGTCAGAAATACGGCAGATGTGGTATCTAATTACACAAATTATATTGAATGAGAAAACGAACGAAATAGGTATGTGTGCAAGTGAGGGTGTATGAAATCATTAAGTTCAGATAAGCATGATGAATTACTTCCGGAGACTAGCAAGCTTCTGCTGCAGACCGGCTAGGGGGTTGCCCTTGCGGATGCGGCAGATGTACGTGAGCGTGAAAATCGCAAAAACCTGCAAGGCACGTGGTTAGCTCAATAGAAACACTCCACGACGGTGAGAACTTACGTTGAAAGCAGTAATACCGAGCATGATGCCTAAGTCGCGCCAGTGGTGAGAAGCCTCAATGTTGAACGCGGCAAACATATACTCGTCGGTCGTGCGGTAAGGGCAGAACAAACACGTGGACGTGGCGTTGGGGTCGGCGAGGTAACCGCCGGCATATGACATGAATGGATCCAAGTATTCGGCACAAGTGGATCCACTGGGAGGAATAACGGGGACGAACTCTTGCTGGGCACAGTTAATGACAGTGCCACCAATAGCTAAAGAAAATGTTATCAACCATTTACAGACCTACAACGTACAAAAGACGCACCTTGACCAAGTAGACCCTCAATGAAGTAGGTGAACGGGGAGACGCGGTACATCCACCGCCACCAACCGAGAGCACGGTATGGTTGTAAGACACCGTTGCTACAATAAAAAATCAGGGACAAGATCATATCACGCGCAAATGTGATACTCACAAGATGACAACAAACGAAAACAGCGCACTGAACAGGAGTGACGCGATCACAGCACTTGGAGCCATGGAAGCGACTGCCTGCGCGATAGTTGTGTAGTACATGGGGAACACAACACCGTACATGAGATATGTGTATCCCGCACGGTCGTTGGGGAACCCAACGGTCCAGTACCAGCAGAAAAAGAAGAGCGAAGAGCACATAATGTTCCATGGGAGCTCGGCCAGGATCTGGCTGACAAGGAGTGCAGTCCAGTTGTACATCCTGCTTGGGCGTTCTCTGATTTCATAGATAGACCGAATGTCGATGAACATCGTTTGAAGCTGCTGCGATAGTGGGACACAAAGCACCGAGGCCAAAAAGATCGCCTACCAAACAGGTTAATAACTTCTGTCGTAAAACGCAAAACACCACATACAAAGAGTTTGTTCTGGGTACCCTGGAGCGAATCACTGGTCTTGTAGAACGTGAAGCCAATAAGCAAACCACCGGCAATGCAAAGCGCAAACTTGGCCATGAGGTAGGTTGGATTCCGCCAATATGCCTGGAAATTACGCTGTGTGAGGGCCACGAGCTGGTGGTGCCACGACGTCGCAAACTCGGTGGGGTGAGCTGCTTGAACGATAGGGCGAGCACGGCCTTCATTGTGGATGTTCTCGATCTCCTCTTGGAGTATGGCAGCCTCGGGTGAATTCTTCCAGATGGAGTGCCAGTCAATCGAGGTCGACGCTGTTGCACCTGCGCCAATGACGTCAAGCATGTACTCGGCCCTGAAACAAGTTGTCAACTCAAGAAGGGAAAATACAACCAGGAAGTACATACGGGTTAGCATCTACGTGGCATCGAGGGGCACCGTTGCGCTCGAAATAATCAAGCATGGTAGAAGAGCCTTCGCCGATGTCACCGAAGTACACAGTCTGACCTCCCTTCTTGAGGAGCAAGAGACGGTCGAAGACCTGGAACAACTCTCCAGAAGGTTGATGGATGCTACACGCCAGGATTGAATAAATGCGCTATAGTACTTGCCATGTCAGACTTACGTGCAAAGAATGGCCTGGCCGTTGTTGGCAAGCTCGCGAAGGAACTTCATGATGGCCCAAGCAGACTGAGAATCAAGACCTGAGGTAGGCTCGTCCAAGAACAAGAGAAGCTTGGGCTATGTCACCACACCATCAGCAAATTGTTCGACGGCAATCCATAACAAGGACAAACCTTGGCAGCGAGCTCAACACCAATAGTTGTACGTTTGCGGTGTTCGACGCCCAAAGACCCAACAACGGCATCCGCATAATCCTCGAGGCCGCACATAACGAGACACTTGTCGACGCTGAAACAATGTTACGAGCCAGTGGCAAAGGAGGCAATGACAACTCACTATTCTGCCAACTCAGCCATAGGAACAGTCTCGGGCTGGCGAAGGTGGGCAGAAAACAGTAGAGCCTCTCGAACAGTAGACTGAGGAAGGTGAGTGTCCATTTGTTGACAGTAGCCACTAGTAAAAAAATTGCTTTAGTACTTAAAATCACCCGAATTTTCAAACGGTGCACATACGTCTGTGCCTGGAAGTCCGCAGGGAGGGGTTGACCACTGACCAAACGATCACCAGTCACGACACCAACATCAACACGCTGTGCCAAGACGTTAAGGAGCGTAGTCTAGAAATATGTTAGATGATGATGACATTGAGACAACCAAATGCCTTGCCTTTCCAGCGCCCGATTCACCCATGAGGGCTGTCAGTTTTCCAGGAGCGACAAAACCAGAAACATCGTCCAAGAGTCTACGTTGTGTTCCTCCGGAAATGGGAACCGTGTATTGCAAATGCCTCCAAGTAAAGATGTCCATTGCCGAGGGCCTATCGAGCTCTACAGGGCCGGCACTTGTACTCGAAAGTCCAGCAGGTTCAGGGTGAGCACCCTTCTCCTCGTCTTTAGACTCATCAACAGCCTCAGCGGCGCGCGTACCCTGCTTGAAAAGCGTGACAGCGGTGTCAAATGCAGAAGCGGTGTTGAACTCGGTTGCAGTGAATAGAATGACGAGGAAGCCAACAAAGAAGACACAGACAACACCAAAGTCCTGAAGAGCCCAATCAGTGAATCTCTATACCGGAGAATCATTCAGACTTACCCTCCAAAGGTTGCTGTAGTAGTAATCATAGGACAATTCCGCGAAGACGTTGCCGTCGACATAATTCTGACCAGGCTGAGCACCGACAGTAGCACACACCTGGTTCGCCAACGAAATATTTGGATACGCGGGACCCGAGGGGATGAGCATTGAGCAGGTGCCGTTCAGAGCGTGGAACTCGTTCATCAGCAGAGCCTCGAAACCATAGCGCACAGGCTACACACTAGCTGTGAGCACGCAAGCCTACAATTAAAATTCAAAAACGCACGTTGATATACATAATCCAGCGAAGAGCGCCGGGAATGTTGGGCTTCGGAATAGTATACCCAGTGAAGAGCGCCACCACCACCACAACAACACCAGCAAGAGACGTAGCCGCAGATTCGGTCTTGAAGCACGCGGCAACCATTCTAAAGAATGCCTTCATAGTTGTGGTCATAGCGAAAACGAATAGGAAGAAGATGCTGCATCTTCGTTCAGCGAGACTCAACAGTTGTATCAAGGACAAGACTCACAAGAACTGAGATGCGGTTCTCTGAAGGTCGACCAGGAGATATAGAATCACCGCGAACACAGCTTGGATAATCAACGTGAACGGGATGTCGACCATCGTGTGCGCAAAACTTTCGATGAACGGGTAGTACATCGCTGCCTTGTGGTGCCGGAGCACAATTGGACGCTGAGCGAAGAGAGCCGGAATTTCTGCCATGGACGATAAAGCACCGAAGAAGAGAGCGCTGGGGACGAGTTAAACATGTGCGTATACGTAATTTTGGAGGCCAAATACGTACAAGAACAGGACACCACCACGAGAGAAGAAACCAGATGTTGCATCTGGTAGATTCAAGAACACGGTACCCATGATGATGGACTGGAAGATTTGCACACTGGAGCAAATTTGATGTTCGGTTGTTTGTTGACTTAAATTTGGTGGCCCCCTTCGCCAGGTTTACGGGTACCGTTCCCCCGTTTTCCTTTGTTGTTTTGTCTGGGGGGCCCCTTGCGGGTTTTACCTTGCTTGGGATTGGGGTTGTTTTCGGGTTGTTTTTTTGGGGTGTTTTCGGGTTGTTCCTTCCGGCCCTTTTGCTTTTTTGCTTCTTTGGGTTGGGGTTTCCGGCCTTTTTGGGGGGGTTATTTTTCACTGGGTTGGGGTTTTGCTTGCCCAGGGGAGGAGGGGTGGATTGCGGGGGTCGTTTCTTCGGTTTTTCGGGGATTTTTCCCTTCGAACCGTTCCGGATTTTTGGGCCGGTTTGGTTTGTTCCTTGGAGTTCCTTGCTTAACCGGTTAATTCTTTTTTTACCCAATATGGAACATACCGGACACGAGGAAATCAGCAGTGGTCTGCCTGTCTTGCGGTTCGTATCCCATATCGATGAAGTACTGACGCGCGTCCTTAGCTGGGCCAAAGTAGGCCATCTTGCCCTCTGTAATGACGCATACTTTGTCGAAGAGGTCGTAGAGTTGCTCTCCTGCTTGGTAGATCGACACAATGGTGGTGAGACGAGTTATATCCGTGCCGATACGTAGCGCTTGAACAAACTCAAGTGCGGTGGACGCGTCGAGACCACGAGTGGAGCTAGAATAACGTTGTTATTAGCACCGTTGCTAATGGACAAGACACATAAACTCACTTGTCCCACGCGCCAATGAGGGCACGGCATGACAGTGCTTCTGCGATCGAGACACGTTTCTTTTCGCCTCCTGAAACACCGCGAATGGCAGCATCGCCGACAACAGTGTTTCGGGCATGACGAAGACCGAAGATGCGCACGAGGATGTCAACCACATCACGATTAAACTGTTCACGGGATTGGTCTGTGAACCGGACATGTGGAGTACGCGTTTTGATGGCAAAAGACAAGGTTTGTTCGACAGTCAGGGTCGGAAAGTGGACATCATCCTCGGGACAGTAGATCACATCTCCACGATACTGCCTTGCGATATCTTCGGGGGTGAAGGAGTCGTAGCAAACTTCGCCCTGCACCGCATGGTATTCACCACGCTGGTTTGCAATAGTCTTGAGGAACGTGCTGCACCCGGAACCAGGTCGCCCGAGAACCACTGTCACAAACACGTGATTAGCCGAAAATTTAACTTTACGTTAGTATATTAAAGTGACTAACGGAGCATTTCACCAGGCGCAACGACGCCCTCAAACCCCGAGAGAATATCCCTGACAGGCGGGTTGCGCATTGCAGAAATGTTTCTCAAGATGGCAGCGGGATTAAACATAGAACCGATGGTAGGCTGCAAAGAGGCGCGTGCACCAACACCGACAACACGGAGATCCTTGAACATGACGCCAAGTTCGCGGCCCTTAATGGACTCCTCGCCACGACTGGTTATATATGTCAACAAAGGGAAAGGATTTTCATTGTAAAACTCACCGTCTGATAAGGTCTTTAAGTGTGAGTTCAAAATCGAAAGCGTCATCACCGGGCACAGAAGATACAGATGATGAGCTTGGGGTGTCGACCTCTACCATAGGTGGGACAGACATAGAAGGTTTGGATGTACTTCCCCGACGAGAGCTTTCGCGACGATTAAGTTGAGAACGAGTGGAACGTGTTGTCATTGTGCGTTTGAGTTCACTAACACCAACTGGGTCAAAAAAGTTGACTGGAACGCGTGAGGGAGATGAGGGAACGGCTTCGTGAGCCTCATCTTGGTTTGGCTCATCCTGAGGAACATTAGTTTCCAGCTGGAAGCCCGGAAGACTCATGATGAGGAACGCAAAGGAAGGGAAGGGGGAAAGTTAATGATACTAAAAGACAACAAGGGCGAACTGGGAGACTAAATAGTCTACCGGCAAAGGCATTATTTCGGTCAGGGTGATCAAAACGGTGCTCATCCGACCGAAATACGACACCTTCCACGGAGATCACAATACATTTACCTCATGAAACCGAAGAGCATAATGTCCTCGCGGAGTTTTAATGTCAACGGCATATGAACGGTAAACACCGACAAGCACTGCAGAGCACTGCGCCATACCCATGCCCGACATCATGCCCGATCCTTGCATTCATCACCGTAGGCACCCCGAGCCATGCCCGAAGACTGTGGTGACGAACGTACTCGGCGCGGGGAGCGACGTGAACCGTGAACCTGACGAGCACGGGCGCAATTCAAATTGTCCAAAACGTCGATATAGATGCCTTCGAATTCTCGGATCCTTCCATCTTGATTGGGTCGAACCTGATATTCAACTATCGATAAGTATTCATGTCGTCTGTAACTGATTCTGTCATCTTTAGAAACATATTCTCTACTCCAGCCATCTCCTCCATCTGGTCAGACACTCAACGCACTTCCTATTATCTCCTCTTCGAAGCTTCCTTGGCATCTGTCCAGGCAGATATCGGAATCATTCCTCGCCAGGCTGCCGATGCCATCCTCGCCTTTTGCCATGTCACCAACATAGACTTCGATGAATTAAGAATACAAACAGAAAAAATTGGTTATCCCGTCCTAGGGGTAGTCAAACAGATAGTCCAGAATGTAAACAATCTCCAGCCTGGTCTAGGCGAATGGGCTCACTGGGGTGCTACCACCCAGGTACATCACATACGCTCTTCTCATACTGGGTTTCAAATTATTTTTTTTCTCAGGATGTCACTGACACCGCAACAATCCTACAACTTCGTGATACTCTCAATCTTATCTCAGAGGCGTTGGAGGCTATTACCTCGGACCTCCGCCGTCTCTGTCAAACTCACAAAGCAACCCTCATGGTAGCTCGCAGCAATCTTCAGCAAGCAGTACCCATGACCTTTGGCTTCAAAATGGCCCGCCTCCTCGCCACCTTTGAACGGCACAAACAACGCCTTGCTCAAATAAAATCTCGTCTGCTCGTGCTCGAGTTCGGTGGCGCTGCCGGGACACTTGCCACTATCAAAGATGGTCGGGGTTTCGAATGCCAAGCAGCCCTCGCCAAAAAACTGGGTCTATCAGTCCCAGAGATTGCATGGCACACAGAACGTGATCGCATCGCCGAGGTTGGCGGCTTTTTTGCCCTTCTTACCGGGACCTGTTCTAAATTCGCCACGGACGTCAAGCTCATGATGCAAACGGAAGTTGGAGAGGTATCAGAGCCATTCTATCCACACCGCGGTTCCTCCTCGACGATGCCACAGAAGCGTAATCCAATCTCCAGCGTGTATATTACCGCCATGGGCGCGACTGTCCGTCAGCTCTCTACAGCGCTGTATGATGCCATGGTTGAGGACCACGAACGCGCAACCGGGCCTTGGGAAATTGAGTGGATCGTGCTCCCGCAGATCTGCACTCTCACGCATGCCTCATTATTGAATACGTCCGAGCTCATTGCGGGGTTGGAGGTGCATTCGGACGCTATGAAGAGAAATTTGGAAATCACAAGAGGCGGCGTGGTAAGCGAGGCTGTCATGATGGGCCTCGCTCCAAAATTAGGACGACAGTTTGCGCATGATTTGGTTTACGAACTGTGTAGGCGGAGTGTCCAGGAGGATCTCCCTTTGTTGACGCTGCTCTGTGCGGATGATAAAGTCCGGGAGAGTGGGCTATCGAAAGAGGAGCTTGAGGGGCTCTGTGATCCAGCCAATTACACGGGGTTGTCCGAGGAAATGGTCGATCGTGTTTTGGCAAGTACCCACCCTGTCAGTGAATAGGACTTTGCTCACTCAGTTAATAGGCTGCAACGAGTTGAAACAAGTTTCATCAGTTGTCGTTTATCACTTTCCACGTTCGTCAATCATCATACTAGGTTATACACGTACTAGTATTGCAGCAAAGTTCCATGATGTCCTAAGTACACGCCCGGGGTGGCGCCAATCTCGGCAACCGGTCAGCGCTTGGTACCGAACACACAGCATCAGAGCCGCACGTCCCGGGTCATCAGACCATGCCCATTAGTCCTTCCCGTCTTATCTGCTCAGATTGATTGATTTGAACCTGCCAGAGTCTGATGAGGTCGTCTGACGGTTGACACATCCCGGACTTATTAGCTGATAACATCACGCATTGGTGCAACTTTGGCCTCGAATGATCAATCAGAAGATGATGATGATCGACTTCATGATATGGCTGATTATTATGAATCGAGCAAGTATTAGTCACGGCGCTCATTCTTGATAACAGCACTTCAGGCCCATCATAAGTCATTCGCAGCGTCTTCGTCCGATGTCTGGCAACCACCCCTCGTCATAGCATCTGGTTGAGGCACGTCAAATGCCAAGACACAGTTGAGCAATCCATCTCGTACAGATATCGTACGATGGATCTTTTCATGGACTGGCCAATTACCATAGTTATAAGCGTGACCTTGTGCTGCTTGAAGTTACAAGCACCCCGGTAGTGCCAATGAGCTCGAGCTTACTTTCCCATTTCCATGGGTGCGCTCGTAGACGTCCACCTTGGAATGAGAACACATAAGCGCGCAGGGCGGAATAGGCTTGCTCAGGAGTCAGACCCCCTGGGCGCTGCTCTCCGGAGAATGGAGAACAAACCTCCAGGCGATAGATTGCCAAACAAGCGGACGTGAGGGACAGTAAAGATAAAAGATGACCTTATCAACAACAGAAACAAAAGATAGAACATTGCATAAATAAGTGAAAACGTCCTGGAACGTGAATAAAATAATTCCTCACATTATCCATATCCCAGGGAGTTTTGCTTACTGGATTTGCATGTAACACAACAAGTATAAAGAGGGAAGCGGATACAAGAGAACGAGACGTGGACTGAAATGGGAGGAGAGTGGCAGAGAGCTTGTTCGCATAGGCAAGTACATAGCATGCCTCCCGGTCCTCAAGCGAAGTGTTGCAATATGGTCTGACACCACTGTCACGAACGGTGCGAGAGAACCTTAACTTGGCCGTCAAGATACCGGCGAGGTGGCTCATGCGTTTAAACGAGAAGTGTATGTCAACTGTGCGCCATGGTCGTGCCACCTGTCTACCTTAATAGTTTTGGAACTTGAGCCTGTAACGACTCCAAGTCGTCGGTAGCTAGGCGAGTCACGTGGAGCATCGCAGCGAGGCAACCCTCGTTCGACTCTACGCCTAGTGTCGCGAACTGCGACACAGCTCTTTGCGGCCTTTAATCAGGCACGAACCAAGGAACGAGAGAATTTTCCCATGCGAAGGAGCTCGTCAGAGGGCGTAATTGCATGTCATAATGCCGTGTCGAAGGAACACGAAGCTGACTGTTTGTGTGAGCGTGACGCCGTGGAGCAGTCTTCCTGTGTATATTTTCTGATGGAAGAGAAGTAAGAAGTGACGACCGGTGCCCAAGTGTACTAGTACTGGAGTTTTGTACGTCATGTACTGGGTGTGTGCCAGGAGTGGTGAATTGGGAATCAGAAGTTTGAGTGAGTTCTAACGCATGTTCCTCGTGGGCTGCGACAATCTAAGGGATATCTAGATCGGGTTATGGATGACACTGGGATTCAATCCCTCAGCACCATATAAAACTCGCTGCTCAAGTCTGATGGAAGGAGCAGGGACATAGCTTCGTGGAGAACCGACCTGAGCGTGTCCACGTGGGTGTGGCAAGAGTCCTAGCACAGTGGCTGCAGTCCTCGTCGGTGCAGCAGATGTAATGATGATGATAGACGTCAGTTCTTCAATAGAGAAGCTGTTGCCTCCCACCTTAGACTCGATTGAGCTTGAGGTTTCAGTCCGTGCCCGGTCTAGCGTTCCTCATGCAGGCTGCGTCAATCTTCGAACGCCTAGATCGGGGTTTGTGCGAATCTGAGGATTCAATACCTCAACGCCCCAAGTCACATCACTGGTCAAGTCAGAAGCAAGCAGTTGTGGACACCCGAGTGCGGACCAAAGGAGGGACAGTACTAGTACGAACACATACAGTTACCCCACAGACTGTGGAAAACATGGAGAAGATATATTCATTAGCAAATGTTCAGGGCACTGGCACCACCAGGTTAGTTTGAAGTATTTGTGGCGTAAAGTTGTCGTATGATAAACATGAGCGTACGTTCTGTAGTCCCCTTCCGATGTGGAAGATGATATTGCTCAATAATCATAAGGTTCAATGCTTAGTGCAGCGGCAAAAGATATCTGATATACAGTGTACCCCATTAATGAGGTTAATGAGGCTGGTAACAAAAAAACGAATCAAGAATCACAAACTCACAAACTCACCTCCGCACAGCAAAATATAAAATGAATCACGCAGCATGCGCCAACTTCCGTTCTCTCCATTCAGGAATCATCATACGCTTCTGCGCAAGCATAACCGCCGCACGTTAGTCCCACTGGTATACCCAGCATAGCCAAAAACGCCCATTGACAATGTATGTCCGCCGAGGTCTGCTCACGACGCCAGTATCAGTATCATAGCTGTGGCACAATGAGAATGGGGCCACTTACTCTGCAACAGTTTTCTTTTTTTTATTACTACGAGCTGCCCGAAACCCGCTGTCAGTGCAAGACCGAATAATGAGAAACCAGCGATCGTGCCGAAAAGTGCCATCGTCGTTTCTGTTTGATGTAATTTCCACTGGGCGGGTAGAAGTTAACTGTGCAGCTTGACAGGATAGCGCTCTGCGAGTGCTTGTCAAAATCCTGCAACAACTTGCTAACTCCGTCTCGACCACAAGCTCGCGGTAGTGCAACATTGGATGGTGTAAGCCCTGCGGTAAATGGTGTCGCAATGTCTATAGTAGCATTACTGATGGTTTGAATTTGTGAATGATGGTTCATGAATGAGAGTAAGAAGTAGTTGTCACAGAGGACTTTCACATAAGACGAATATAAGGATTCGGACATCTGTTCAGATTTTGAAAACTTAAATAGTATTGAACTGGTTGAACCTCGAGGTGCTTAGAGTCCAGAAACAGCGGGAATAGAGGACTGAGCACTAGTATAGTAGTAACCCAGCTGGCGCGTAACTGTGCACAAACAAAAATTTGTCGCAAAGTTGCAAACTAGCGATCGAAATTTGAAATTTGACACCCCTGCCTTTGCAAAAGATTCTTTGCTTTTTGCACAAAATTTTGCCGTCTCGAATTCCTGAGACCTCAATTTGTGCTTAGACGTCTATCTTCACGTATCGGCCTGATTCCTGTCGATCTTCACTGGGAAATATTGAGCGCTGAGCCAGTATCAGACGCTAAATTGAACGCGACAACAAACTTGAACAAACATCCAAATTTTGACCTGGCCTATTTCTCTCCTAAAGACACCAGATCGATTGCTTTCAATGATGAAAGCATTCAGCAACTTGAAGAGGAGCATGAAATTGCTCCGTGAGATCTACACATTAATATCCTTCTCTCATTCAAGTTCTCTCGTCAACTTGACACCGACAGAACCAGCATACATCCATCGGCTGCCAGTAGAACTTCTGCAACAAGTCTTCTTGCTCATTTTTAACGACATGACATGGCCAGGCTGTCCCAGTATCTTCTCATTAAAATATAACACTATTTCGCTCAATGTCGCCAACCCTCCCCTAGTCTTCACCAGAGTGTGCCGTTTTTGGCGAGTCGTTGCACATTCAACGCCAGAAGTCTGGTCGCGCATCCTGGTTATGCTCCCTGGGAAACTTGGGCGATGGAAACCATTTCTTCCATATTTCCTCCAATGTTGGCTTGCTCGCTCTGGCAGGCTGCCCCTCACCATTTGGATTGTTGATGATTCCCTGAACCGCAAACGCAATTGGATTAAACCAGTGGAAAATTCTCGACTTCTCGATATCCTCCTTTCTGAGAGTCAGCGTTGGGAAACGGTGTTTATGTCACCCACGCAAGGCTGGAATCCTGACTTCAACACACCTTGGTTGAGAAACTTGGAGTGCAATGAGTCAAATCTCAGGAGAATCAATGCACCAAAGCTTTCCTACCTATATATACACACCGATGGTTGCTTTCGGTTTACCATCCCAGACGGACAGCCCATCCTTACTTGCAAAGAACTACGTCATATCCACTTGGAAGCCGCTTCCGCACCTGCTATATGCTCCACTATAGGCAGTTTCCCTCATTTGGAGACCATTGTGGTTGATGACATTACGCCCTTTCATACTGGGAGTATTCCTACCCCTATAAGTAATGTGGTGCTTGAATCAATGACCCTCCCCCTCGCACTCTTTCCGGGGCACACCTGGCAAGAATTTATCAAGATATTTACTCAACTTCATCTTCCCATGTTCCGGAAATTGACTCTGGTGAGGGCGCCGGAAAAACTACAAGTTGATTGTCTTTTGGCGATACTAGCAATTGCGTCTTTCCAGGTGCCGCTGGTAGACTTTCAGACGAGCATACCGCTGAGCACAGTTCATATGAACAATATTGTGTCATTGCTCTCAGTTGTGAGAGAGATTACCTACTATGGGTAAGTGCTCTGCTATCTTGCGCCGTGCGCTTGATCATGCAAACCTTGCCTGGTATAGACATCTGCTTCAGATCAATTGAGTATCCGGGGAAACTGAAACTACCTTTCTCCACATATGTATGTATACGTACACGCCAATGAATTCTGTCATGCCTTCGCGACGGATGCGAATATGTGGACCTCAGATTTCATGACTCCGAGTACAGAAGTACTATGCCTCACTACAGATTTCGGCCTTCAAGCCGTCTCTCGACTTGTTCATTTTCACCAGGACGAAGCGACCACCTAGTATGTGAGTGTAATAAGATTGTAATTTGGCAGGTGTAGATCAAGGTAGAGCTTTATCTTTAGCTTGCGATGTCATGATAACGGTGAGTTGCATGTCCAATACCTTTTGGGTCACAACATTGGTACTGAATGACCAACCGCATGCCCGATCAGGTGCTGTTGAAGGGTGCGGGCACGGCGAGGTGGCACTGCGCAGTTGTTGACGTACATGGTTGGTTGGTTGACTTCTTGCTTTACAGTAGTATCATGGTACGAATTAAATTAGGATGGAGACCGCACCCAAGTGAGTAAGACTTGAAGAAGTTCGGTTACGTTACGTCCACCTGAAGTACTTAGTCCAGTAGATCAATTATGAAAACTAAAGTATTTCCCTTATATTAGGTGACAACGGCCACGGCGAAACGAACGATAGTCATTTTGCAATTTCGTGGAGCCTCATTTGAATAATCACTAAATAATCATCAATGGGTGGATATTTTCTTTCGTGTCCTCACCGTCGCCTCACCGCTCTAATGCGATGCCAGTCAGTATCATGTCACCAACACCTGAATGGCACTCATACTCCCTGTTGCATCCGATGGGCAAGCACAGAACATGTCCACAAACCAAAACCAGTCAATCCGCATGCACTGGACAAGATCATCGGCTCAGGACGTGAGTATCCTCTTATTTATTTTCATCCCTGCAGCTGCTTACATACATCAAACGCCTAGCCAAACGCGCTAACCTGAAACCCTCAAAGACGCACTTGAGCTCCACCAACGTTCCTCTCGTACCCTCTGATGTTTTGCTGATTAGTAAGTGTTTACGCCGCTCAAAACTTGACATTCAGAAAGAAAGTTCAAACCATACATTCCGCTGATGGCAAACCTTACTCAAATATTCCTTAGTAATTTTCTTGGAGCAAAGTCAAACCCCCGTCAACTTGCGATGAGTCCTCATAACAAGACCAAATAAACCGCCCCAGTATCAACCATTTCCTAGCCGCGCTCCTTCGTACATTCGTGTCGGAGTCTAGAGTCTTTGAGACCGTCGATAAGCCTCCTTCTCAACTGACTTGTCCACTGTTCCACAGCGCAGGTGAGCCGTATGCAGTGCCGCTGGTTAAATGGTGTTCCCGAATGGCAGATTCGTGAAATTTTTGGGACGAGAGTCAGGATGATTGCACTATGAAATGTTCACTACTTCACATCGAGTATTAGTGGGGAATGCATGTTCCTCCGATATGATCTCATCGATCATCCAGCGACTGATATGAAAAGCCCGGGAATTTTCCCGTACTTTATTTCAGTCATTGGATCTTGATGGCCCTTCGATATCTCGAGGTTGTAGTTTCTGTATCGGACCATAGGTGACCGTGCCAACAAGACACCTCATTCAAACGGTCATCAGAACCAATCGATCCCTCAAAGCCTCATCGTCCAAAACCTGTACTCATGGCACCACGTACTTTTTTGGTTTCCCTCGTGATGCAGCACGATACTTCGTCTTCATATATAAACCCTACAATTTGCAATTCATCCTCCCATTGTCATCATCATCCGCGCCTCGGCGCTCAAGGAACACATGATACTGTCTCTAGTACACCATCATTCCTTTGCGTATGCATCTGTACGAGCACCAATGCTACTAGTTTGCTAATATTGTGTGTAGGAGCTTGAGAAGACCATTCCTTGAGGAGAAAGAACTCGCAAAAATCATATTGCACGACTCCTGTCACTGTGGGGTCAACATTGGGACTGTCAAATCAACTCTGCCTGGTATGTATCGCCATGGTCTGCGTGTTGATTCTTATCGATCAGAGTAGTAGAGGATGTTGGATATGCTCGAGGGGTAGAGCAACGTCATGAAACTGAACGAACAAAGGTGGGCTATTCTCAGCATACACGGTCTTCGCTATTGATGGTCGTTGCCCTTGCAGGTGAGGGCGGAAGTCAAGAACTTTAGCTGTGATGCTAAAAGGCGACACAAGCACCTCCGGGCCTGATGAAGAGAACAGACCGACATCGCTGCCACTCTCAAGAGAGCATTAAGCAAATCGAGACGGTGCCGAGCTCGGGCCCATCACAATCGGATGCCCTCAGTATAATCTGTGTGTTCACATAGCTCATCGGTGTTAGCCGGCAGTACTTGACATAATACAAGGTGGTGAGGTTATCTGATTGCATTCCTTCCGCAGTGGAACAAACCATAAGCGCAGTTATAACTGCTACGTTGACGTCATCCTTTCAGTTTTCCTCATTTCCGAGGTACATCCAGCAGCTTAGAAGTACCCCGCATCTGCAGGGCAAACGTCGCGTATGTAGGTCGTGAGACATATTATGGCAGTTATTTTGTCGCCGTTTTCCAATGACGAAAGTTGGACTAGAGCACAAACGAAATGTGAGTCGAAATAAGGAAAATACTATCCTAAACTATGATCAGGCGTTCAGGGACGTTATCTGTACGGCCATTTGCCGTGTTCTTCTTTCGACGAACTTAAAGGGGGCAGTTACTACTAAAGCGCATGGCAAGCGATACGTCTTTGGTCTTTGGTCAAAACGCACGAGATTCGTCTCCTTTAGTGACAGAAGTGCAGTGGTTCGATAGGTGTCCAGATTGAATTGTTGTCTCTGATCTTTATTAGCTACGAGTTCGACGTAGTCCGCGGAACAGACCAAACGCAGAAGCCAGCAGGTGCGAGTGCGCACAAAATCCGGAAATTCTAGAGCGGAAAAGAAAATTGGCCGAACATATGTATTTGTGCCTAGAAATATATCCGTACTATGTATATCATGTATGAAATATAGCCAATCGCATTAAAAAGAAAAACACTTGCCGGATTTGCGATGCAGTGAATCAATCAAGGCATGCGAGGGGCAATCTATTAAATTCAGGGCAAGGGAAGCTACCGCAAAGACCAAGATGGGAGCTGTTACTGAGTACTACAAACGTCCTAGCGTTGACAACAGAATTGCGTTTCTAGCGGTCTGTAGTAGTTAGGATATCCCTTAAGCGCTGTTCTACGTCCCTCCAGCGCACGCGGTCAGCCAAGGGCGTACGGAAATGTTTCACCGCAAGCACCATCTGCTGTGCGCACTTGTCCACATCAATGCCTCCGGTACCCGTGCCAAGTCCTGTCATTAAAAGTGTCTGAATCTTAACGTGGCCCTCCGCATCAGAGGCTTTATTCCACCGGTCGAGTTGCACCAAAAGAGACCACATAGTATTATAAACAAGATCTTGATGCCAACTGACGACATCTGGTGCGCGCATTGTAGGTGATATGGCAAGAGCACGTGCGTCCCATGGGTTGCCTGCTGAGGTGACATCATCAGGAAGTGGCACGATCATGCAGGAACCAGGGGGGATATGACCATGCCAGACGTCTCGAATGTAAGTCTGGCAGTGATCAGTCAAGTGCCATATATCACCCATTCCCTTGAAAATACGAGAAAGTTCATGATCGAATCTAGCATAGGTAAATGGGATGTCCATCTGAGAGGTCAGGAACCTACTTACCCGCCATCCATGATTCCAAATGAATTTGCGGGTGACACTACGCAATCGCAACGCAAACGTTTAGGATCTATCTCCTGGACTTTACCCTCTATGATGGTAAAGGGAGAGTCGATCGGGTCAGGAAAGTGTTCATCGATGGCGCGTAGCCAAGCATCGCACAAGGAGTTGCGTGATTTGGGAGCTATGAGTGTGAACTTTGGGAAGTCCATCATGTGAGAACTCTCTGATCAGACGCCTGTTGCCTGTACTCCGGCTATAAGCGGGAGATCTCCTCGGAAGTTCAGGTGCAACGGTTGTACTGAAAATCGTGATTGACCGAGTAAGCTCACTAGTAGTAGTATTATGAGAAATTATGAAACAATTAATAATTTAAGCTGAATGAGGCTTTAGTTCTGTTTTTGGCGGAGGTCGGAAGTACTCCTTCCATG
Organism: Suillus americanus; assembly: GCA_016695465.1. Classification (NCBI taxonomy): domain Eukaryota; kingdom Fungi; phylum Basidiomycota; class Agaricomycetes; order Boletales; family Suillaceae; genus Suillus; species Suillus americanus. Next base: position 181,339 of record MU177956.1, on the reverse strand, counting down.
TAATTTAGCTTCTCTAGTCGTTCATGTCGTTCGTCGAAGCACTCCGTAGACCACGGCACGTATATGGACCATCTCAATCGATCCTCAACTTATCTTTTATGCCCCCCTCATCCTCTCCTCACTCCTCCACTCCTTCACGCTCCTTACATTCCCCACCATGAACGATACTCTCTCCGTCCTAGCTTCACATTTCATTGGTTAGTATCTCATCACACCCATTCATGACATCCTACTAACCGCTATCAGGAGTCATCATCTCTAGCATGTGAGCTCATCATCCACAGTGATCCTATCATCATTGATCTTTATCTTTTTACTAGGTTCTATGGCTTTACTCTCGCTCAGACCTGGCGGTATTTCCGAACTTATCCAAAAGACAGATGGTCTATGAAGGCCTTGGTAAGCACCACATATCATCCTCAATTTTCAAATCTCAAACCTCTTTTTCAGGTAGCCTTCCTGTGGTTTGTCACTCGAAACTCATTGTTTTGCACTGTGACTCACGTTCCCCAGGGCGTTGGACACAGCACAGCTCGCCCTTGTCGCTGCATCAATATATCACTATACCATAGTCTGGCAAGGTGACATCGCGATGTCATCGCATGTATCAAAGTAAGTCATATCGCACTCGTCGTTCTACTCGTATTCATTTTTAATCAGAACATTTGAGGTGGGCTTCTTCTCTCGTTTCATCATATTATAGTGTCGTAACCACTTATTATAGGTATCGATGGGCATTACTGTAGGTTGTTCGACGTCCATTTCAATCAGAAGCATCCTCACTCTATCATAGTCAATAATGGCTTTTCTGGTGCAATTGTACGTCTGTTGTTATTCTTCGTGGCGATAAGTACCTATTCTGCTTTTCAGGACATATGCTCACCGTATATGGCGACGTGAGGTCTAAGCCAACGATCCCGAGAATCTACACTCATAACTCTCTAGTCAGTTTTGGAAACATCCTAGTCACATTTTTCATAGTAAGTCTGGGAAATCTGTATTCGTGTCCCCGTTTACTCATAGTGCTGGCGCCGCAGGTCCTTTTGGCATTGGCTGCACTAGGTAAAAATAACCTACTGTGGGCGCGACATGGCTAATTCGTAACTTACACACAGGATCTGGTGGAGGTACGCTCACATTCCAATTTATGTTATCTCTTACTCAAACCAGTCACAGCAATGGTTGTCAAAACGTGAGTTTACTTGATCCATCACTGGACTAATTGATGCTCACACTTCTCCCAGTGTCCGTGATCCCCTGTGGGATAGCACTCACGTTAGCAACGTAAGCTCGCCTTTACATCTCAGCCAACTTCCATACCTTACCCGACCCTCAGCTGCCCGCTTCTAGTTTCTACTTGTCTTCGATGGCATGTGACTTCCTCATTGCCTCTACACAAGTGTACTTGTTTCACAAGTCTCGGACCGGGATAGGAAGGTTTGTCCCGCCCTTCTTTTTCCAGTCTTATAGGCTTATTTCTGTCAAGACTCGGTGGTCTCATTACCAGATTGACCGTGCTTGTTGTCAATGTGGGCTTGATAACTACGTAATCGTGTCCCCCATACAGCGCTGTTCCACGGCTGACTCATCCTTCCAGCATAGATGTCACACTATTTCTCATACTGGTACGCATGTCGACGGGAGGAGAAATCCCGCTCACAAACTCTCCCTTTCAGTTTCTCGTCTGCCCCCAGAATGGCGCCTTTCTTGTACCATACATCCTCATGAGCCACTGTGCGCCTTTCGCTTTCTCTTTCATCGTAAACTTATCCACCCAAATTACAGGTTATCTAAATAGTTTCCTCAGTGTGTAAGTCCATTTTTTCACCTCAATAACCAAAGTCCTCAACCCCACAAGTCTTAACTCTCGTCATGAGCTACGGGAGCTGGTCGATAACGACGACGTAGGCGATCTTGTTCTTCTCTGGTGCTGACCGTACCTGACGCGACGCCATCGCAGTACGCTTGTCCCAGCATTTATACCATTGCTTCAGAACTGGCATGATGTAGACTTCAGGTCCCTCTAGCCTGCTTCCCGTGCCACGTTGTGCGATGCCCACTGAGGCATGTTCTGAAGCTAGCTGTGAGTATACTGTGATACCGCTCTACATACAATTCCAAGTCGAAACCTCTTGTAGGACATAAACACTGCACTGTACATTATTGCACCCCAGCACACGCATCATTTCACCACGAGTTGAACTGCCAGTGAAATCAATACGTATTTGGTGTTGGCTGGCATATGCAAATGATGTTTAACTCAAACAAGTACATGTGTACAGCGACTCAGCAGGTGGTTTTATTGCGGAAAAACCTGCCACGGACGATTGAGTGCGAGTTGCCGCTATCAGAGCTTCCAGAGGATCGTTGAGATCGTGCGTGCTAGGATGCGCTGATCCATTCGGCCACCGTCTGGACACAAGCTTCTGAAGGAGATCATGCCCGTTGGTAATTGATGTGAAGACGTCTCATGAGGGCACTTTCGCTTTCAGCGAACGATAAGACACCCTGACAAAAGTGATTTGTGAGTCTTGGTCGAAGTTCGGTTTGAGGTCCCACCCAAAAGGTGCATGTCAAACATCGTTAGTTACATTAAATATCGACGGACCACCACGCAGTCATCGTATATAGAATGAATGTCTAATTTCATGAGAAAACCCGGAGTTGACAGCAATAAAGTGGTCAGCGATTTCGTCATGACGTGTGCCATCCAAAGCATTGATTCCGAGCTGAACACGTTCATACTATGCCTGATGCTGCGATGTTATAACTATAAGCACCGATGAGAAAACCTACTGGGCGCATGATCTTCACTTCCAAGACACGTAAGATATCATGGTAGGACAAGTGGAAGACAGTTCTTTGACGAGTCTTCATTTCGATCTGCATTGAAGAGGGTGATGGCCTGATACATATACAGAATGAAAGCAAAAAAAACAACTTAATATACCTTAATCGGAAGAGAAGAGAATGGACGGTGTCTGAATATTTGTTCGTGAGCGTGAATGCAATGTCAGATGCGGCCTGTCCTTGCGTCCAGGAGGTGTCCTTTTACACAGATGGCAATATCCTTGGATATATGACCAGTCAAGCTAGTCAAGGACGACTGAACACTGACGGATTATATCACGATGCCTTTCGTCTTGCATCAGTATTTCTCGATCGCATCATCGCCCCAATTGCGCCCCGGCCGCACACCTAACAAACGAGCGATTGGCGTAGGATTTATAGTCGCTGGTATCGGTGTGGATATCATGCCCGAGTAGTAGGTCTTCAGTGGTAGACAAGTCCCGGCGAGGTATCCAGTGCATCACCATAATAGCGAGAAGCATGCTCGAATTGGGTTACGAGTACCAAGCATGGAAGATTTCACGTCCATGGGTATTGTCCGCTCTGAAATTTTATTATCACAACCTCCGCTGGAGATGTGCTTGTCGTCTATGACACATTGTGGGGGGTGAGTGCTGAAACATGTGGTTCATCGATCTGAGAGGCAGACTTTGTTATCATGAGATGCAGAAATGATGAGTGTGCCAGCAGGATGAACAAAAAAATTAATATTGGAGGTACGCATCGGGGGATGAGGAGGCCCGGAAGACGTGGGGAATTCAAACATGAAGGTGTGTAAGATGTGACATGTGAAGAGTGGGGCAACAAATGACTGGCAGCTAAAGTTAATGCAGTTTTATACCAACCCTTGAACGTTTGAACGTTTAACGTTTAACGTTTAACCTCTATGTTACGATACCGTATCCACCGTGACAACGGTTTCAACTTAATCCACCGTCTACAATCCACATGAAATGAATTGTGGACATGAGCCATGGTTTATAAACTCGGGTAGGAGATGCATCGTCATCACCTTTCGTCTCTTGCTTATTATGACCCACCTCATGCAGCCAGTTAGCAACAACTTGAAGGAGTTTGTGCTCGTTGAGCACCATCCTGTAACACCTGCGCCTACCTCAGACATCCTGCAGGACGTTCAGTTCACCACGACCATCCCGCAGACGACGATCGTGCTTTCTCAGAGCTTCATTGCCGAGTATCCATCTGAATCAGTGCTGACGAACTGTACGCCAGCATTCCTGACGCTTTCAATTTTCATGGACAGGTACGAGTATTTTTCTTTTGGAATGGCATGCAAGCTGAACACGGTGCAGGCCCCCAGTTATGCTTCGTTGTACGTCTGTGAGTGAGCTTGATGTAATTGTTGCTCCAGATGAATTTTTATACTGAGAACGCTCTTGCAAGCATGTCAGGTCCTTCGCCAAACATACATGTCCTCCCTCCTCCGAGCTTCAGTACATCGTTTGAATCCGGTGGCCAGTCTCTCTCTGTCCCAAACACCGTGACGGAAAATCTCGTTTTCATCTCCAAGCGCCTACAACTCATGAGGGACAGAGCCGCCGCATGGTTCAAGTTTGACATTCACTCTTCCAAAACAGTCCAATTTCCAGAATGTTGGTTCGCAGTGCAATATCCGTCACTAGTGCGCACGATCATAGTACTTGGCTCCCTCAAGTCTTAGTATCAACTCCCGATTATACCCCAACTTCATTCGCATCGAACGGGCCAGCCCTGCGAGCCACTCTCCCTACCCCACTATCCTCCACACCAAAGGCTCGCCGATCTCCATGGCATGCCAATGTATCTGTATCATCCGACGGCTTTCTTTAACATGCCCGATACTCGCGGTTATACACTTAATTTAACCACTTCTGCGAGCATAAGGACACTGTCACCCACCAATACTACTCTAAAGTTCTCTGGAACCTATGCTTCCCCGACGACCTGATTTGCCCTAGGATCTATCCATCAAGCTCTTGAAATGGCCTTTCACATCCATATAACTGAATTGTGGGCATGAGCCATGCTACATAAAACGTAAGCATTTGCTCTCCATTATTATTACCTTTCATCTCTTACTTATTTTCCCCTTCTGCAGTTAATTCAAACTATCGTGATTCTCAATGAGCAAGGACCTCCTCAAGCTTGCAAGTCCCTGGCAGCATCAGAAGTTCCAAGAAGACGTTGATGCGGTGTCAACGTCTTCATTGTCTTCATGGATCTTCTGAGGATGCCGGGGCTTGGGCTGAAGGAACCTGAAGCAGCGTAGTAATATAAAGGTGTCCTTATCCTTGGCATTATTTATGGGCCTATGGACCGTGTTGGACCGAACTTTCAGGGAACCGGTGTACGAGCGCGCACCTCAGATGAAGTTCGATGGCCCCGAGTCCTTCTTCTTTAATGTGCTCGGACTTTCCGGCTGCTACTCCCGGGGTTGGCATACAAATCTGCTTGGTTTCTTGTATTAATAATGCCGACTTACTCGCTCCCATATTTTCATGCACGACTCCAATGTTCTCGTCTTGTCTTGATCGAGTCATTGACTGCCCGGGCCTCGCCTTCGAATATCCGTAATGTCACGCTATTTTAACTTACTGGCCAGGCATGAAATTTGTTTCGGCCCTTTCAAGTTGTCAGGTGTACACAGCGCGTATGCAATATATGGATTTTACATACATTAATCCGCCCGACACGAGTCGCCAAACGTTGCAATCAATGTGTGGCGTGTACGGTAATTACATAGGTGAATTAATCGCGGCGGCAGTCGCGGTACGTCATGCACATGATCGGAGCAAGATTCAAAGAATGGAGGCTTTCGTATGGATACATGCCTTTTCGATTTTAACTTCTGCGCAACAGAACAAGTCAAATCCATATCATACTGGATAGTTATCTACATACACTACACACGCATATCCGCCGGCACAAGTGCAGTACTTGTCGTCCATCCTGTCATACAAATGATACCACAAAGACGCGGCAGCCACTTCCGGCTATGTATTCTACTGAATCGCATACCCAGATGCCACAAGCGCCTGCACAAATGGTTGCACTACCTTTTGATCACCCGCAGCTAGTAGCCCTTTCACGCGCGGGCCCGCTTTCACCAGCGCCTGCCCCAAAAAGTCTTGCGGATCGCGCACATATGCCACGGGGTCCACAGGCGCGCCGTCCGCCGCTGCGAGTCGGGAATACGCAGCCTGATACCCCGCAGTCTGCTCCTCGAAGTCAATCTCCGTTATGCCAGTACTCTGTTCTTCGTCTTTAGACTTGGCAAGATACTGTGGCTCGCTGAAGAGCTTAATGACGGAGACAAATGCTGGGGGCCTGTGAAAGGGGCGTGAGTTAGTCAAAAGAAGGGGAGGGGGGCGCGGCTCACCAGCTCTGCGCGCTCGGAGGCGTAAGCATGATCGTGCTCTGCGTGAGCATGCGGATGAGGCCGACAGCTGCAACTTTCCTGTCTTTGTGGGGCATCTTAGGCACCTGCGGAACGATGAAGTTGACAAGAATCTGCGACCAAAGCCTACAAAATGAAATAGATGAGCGATGTGATAGATTTGAAGAACAAGATGCGCCTTACTGTGTCTGAATCTCCTCGATAGCGGATATAACGTAGTCCGGACCGAGCCCATCAACATTGATGGCCATCGTGAAGAGAAGGAAGTGCGAAAAGAGATATACATATTTATCTGTCTTGCTCGTCTGCATCCTTGTGAGCAACGTCATGATGACTGCCTTGAAGTACTGTTTTAGCTGGGCCCTAATCAGCCAATGTTGTCAATTCCCGTTTCACCATAGCAAGAATACGGAAAAAACTCACGAAGGCACATGCTGCACGACAGCCTGCAGAAGTTCAAAGCCCCAGCCATCGTTGATTTTGGAGGGTATCAAGCGTTGCTGGACGACGGCCAGTACGGCTGCGATCTGCCCCGTCTTAATCATCTCGGCAGCGTCACGGGCGAGGAATGCTTTCAGTAGCTTCACGAGACCAGGGATGCTGCCTTTTTGTTGCCAGCATGTGGGCGTCAGGAGGAAGGGGAGGAGAGAGCGATATTCGGATGGCACGCCAGTGGTGTGAGCTTCCAGCATCTGAGCGAGAATTTGGAAAACGTAAGGGATGTACTCTAGGAGATAAGTCAAAGATGAGGGATGAGTCAGGTTTTAGCTCCTTACGGTCTATGTCCTGTTGAAGAATGAGTGTGAAAGGGCCAAAGAGCGCCTGCTCGAATGTAGGCAGAGTGGAAGATGTACCGCTCACAACAAACCTACCAAGAGTGTCGGCCGGGATTCCTAGTATGAAACGAAGACGTACCTCAACAGCGCTGATATGCTTTCAAATATGTACTGGTCGAAATTTGGATTGCTGGGGTTCTTTGCAATGACGCCAAGGATGTTGACCAGTCGCTGTAGGACTTGTTGGTAGACAGGGGTGAGGGTTTGACGTGCGGTGACGATTATGCGCATCGTGCCTGCAGACGGGAGTTAGCACCTGCCAGCATGGTATGTGATTGACTTACATTTCATCAGGTGGTCATTTTCGGCAACCTTTTCAGGAGGACCGGCAGCTTCTATCTTGTTTAGGAGTGCATTGAGTAAGTCGGCAGCAAGATCGTGAATATCAGCTTGAGAGAATCTGTGGTCAGACCGTGAGCACAAGGTTTTCGTCACACAAATGCGAACGCACAACAATTGTGTTCCCTTTTTGATGAACAGTATGCGGTCAATCGTGATCGCAGCATACGTATACGTAACATAGTGGTCCGCATTCAAGTGCCGCACCAGCAGAGGGAGCACCGACAGAAGTTGATCTCTCGTCAGCTGGTAAAAGTGTGAGCAGCGCTGAAGCGTTAGTCCGTATCAAAATGAAATACCTGGTTCCTGAAAGTTAAAAGGAATCGAATCGCATCAACATAGAGAATTTCATGGATACTGCCAGCCGATGCTCGGAGATCCTGATACACATTCTCAGAAAAGAACTTCACGACATCCACCAATGCGTTCGTCGATGTGACACCATGCTTTTGTTGCCGTCAGATTAGTGCTCATCCACAAAAACTGACGCTCGCTCACCTGCGTTGTCGACGCCTCTGTTGCCACAGCAGTGAGTAAGTATATGGCACTGTCCTTCGCCTTCCAGTTCTGCGCGGGGTTCGAATTGTACTGTTGCAATCCTGAAGTGATCCACGACCCCACAATTTCCGTGGCTTCGGTTTGGTAACCCGAGCTGACTAACGCTTGCAACACGTCTGCGGCTGCCTGACGTCGAGTTGCCACTTCTGATGCACCACCTCCGAAGGCCAAGTCAAGCCGAATGAACTCAAGTGGCTCATCTTCAAATTGTTCCATCTCATGGTCGCGTAGTCCAATATTAGGGATGATGACACCTTGTACGAGAGAGGCAATAGTATCGCGCGAAGAGAAGAGCGATTTATAGTAACCCGATCGAATTGCGGTGGATATAAAACGCAAAGATTGAGAGACGAGCTGGCAAGCCGATGGGCAATGAGGTCGCTAGAAGACAAAACAAAACACTTGGATACGTACAGAGTCATCCGCAACACCAGGAAGCTTGTTCGAACCGATGAGCTCCCATACGCTCTGGACAAATCCCTCGACAGCAGGAGAGCGGGATAGTTGGTCTGGGAAAAGCTTGATGTAAAGCTGTTACGTACGTAAGCATTTGTTCGCTCATTTCCAGCATGTTGCAAACCTCGCCAATCTCGAATATCTTGGTCTTCAACTGCGCAGGCAGCGATGGCTGTGTTTCATCAGGCTACATGACAGGTCACTGACTGGCAATGGATGGCAAAGATGTTGCTCACATCGGATCGAAGCTCTGCTGGGTCCCATGACATGAAACGCTGAAAGAGTCCAGTTTGTGGAGCAAAAAAGGAGTCGTGAGCATCTTCGATACCCGGAGGTAGATCTTGACACGTAAAGTCGTAGAATATATCAACGAGAATGATCTGGGCTTGTGTTATGATAGCGATATTAGATGGGGCAGGGGAGGAAAGCAGGATGTTTGCAGTTTGATTGGAAAGATCAAGGAATGGTTGCATGAAACGCGATAACACGAAGTTGATCTCCGTGAATAGTTCGTCCGACCGAACTTGGGCCCGCCATTGGTTAAAGATCGAGTGAGCGGTCTGCAGGACCCCGACATTGATGCTGTAGTCTGTTTGTGAGAGTGATAAGATGAGTTGCTGTTGTGGAAGCGTCAGACAACGAGCCCGTGGTTTAACTTGGATAACGCACGTCAATGAGATCAGTCCATTTTGTTGGAAAGTCAAGTTCGGCGATCAGAGCGACAGACTCAGCAATTTGAGCACGAATCGCTTTATCTGTAGGATTCGACAGCGCAATCATGGCTGGGACGAGCTGGGATCGGAGGGCTGCTTTGTCTGCTTCCGGGAGGGGTTCATCGTCCTGTTTGAACCACAGATGAGATGAATGAGCATGATGGAAAAAAATATTATTGCGCACCTCCTCCCATCGTAGTTTAGCAACATTTTTGAGATATATGCCACCTGCTAGGCGCGTTGAACGATCGTAGGATCCGTTGAGGATCAGGGTAAGGAGGTGTGCCAGGAATCCCTGCTGTGATGCAAGTGCATGTAGTTGCTGTTCTGCTTGTTTCCTGGAAGCAGGCTGGAGGGAAGCTTGAAGAAGAGAAGCGATATCGGACATTTCTGATTTGCCCTGGACAATCTCGCCTGTTAGCTTCTCGCAAAGTTCAGTACAAGATGATCTTTCACTGGACGCGTGCTCTTTGTTTGGCTTTCCTTTCATCTAAATCCATTTTAGGCAAACCCCTGAATGTATAGCTCATGCGTTCTAGCAACACTTGCAGACAATCAGATACTCCTTGGATACTCCAGCCGCTGTTGAGATAAGTAGCCCAGTCCAACGCCTGTTTGACTCCAGCTTACATCCCACACCTGTGGAATGAATTCACTGTCCAATGCCCATCCACTCATCAATCTGTTCCCAAGTCTTCTCCCGCATAGTGGACCACAAACGCCGCCTTTTATGGTGGCAACCCTTGCACCACCCCTCGTCTTTCCATGAAATGAGCATCAACGCAGACAGTCCGCAAAGCGGGTCATGCCGATATCGGTCGTAAATCCCTGAGTCATGCACTAGCCGAACCCATGCTTCGCACCTCGCCGCCATCGGGAGACAGCGTTTTGGACCCAAGGCGGGGGAAGAAAGCACTGGCTTCTTGTCAAGGATATCACTGGAATGGTCGTTGACACGGTTTGGACAAGCCAAGGATGGATCTTCTCGGGCTGCTGCTTGCGTCCATATACCACTAAGCTGTTCTCGCATCCGCATAAGGCGCCGCTCATCCGCGCGACTTATTTGCTCAGAGTTACTGAATTCGTCCACATCACCCAGGCCAAACCCAGATGTTCGTGCCATTTCATAGAATGCAGGCTTCAAAATGCCGTTAATCCCATATGCCCGTGAAAGGGCGGCAATTTGAGCAGCATTGGAGCGCAGATCTGAGCCGGCATGCAGGCCCTCGAGATCAGATGGCCAGTCATCTGTGAGCAGTTTTACGGCCCACAGCCGATCTGCTTCAAATCCCAGGATTGTTGTCGCGCGGATGAGGGACACAAGGGTGGAAAATTGGATATCACCGCGACACGCACTATGCACTCATGATTGAGCCTACACCAAGCACAGGATAGCAGAGCCTACTTACACAGGGTTATCATAGAATATAAGCAGTGCCTCTAGATCTTTTTCCTCAAGCTTGGTCAGGTGGTAAATTTGCTCGTCTTCATCTATCCGCATGACACTATCATAACCAACGTGTTTGCCTTCGTCGTTGAAGATGGTCGCAAAGAACTCTGAGTGTCGCACGAGCCATGATCGATGCACCCGGAAGAGTATTCCGGAGGCTTCAAGAGTAGTATTCCCATCCTCTAGCCAAAACACTTCATGCCTGGGCATACGGTATATAGGCGTGGGTTTGCGCATTATAATTCCAGTTGCACATATGGTCGAGGCGCTGGGCTGGCCCGGGTGCTCTTGAGAGGTTTGGCGTTTGCGCTTTGCTCTCTGCTCCGGGACCACATCGATTGTTTCGAGGGATGCAGCCCGAGACTTCCTCTTGGCAGATACGCTACTATGCAACATAGCAAATGGAACGTCAGAATTCATGCCAATTACCATTCGCTCTGCTCGAGAGTCGAGACTCCTCGTACGTCGAAGTTACGTACGAGCTAAAGTGGTTGGTGGTTGTTATCTGGCTTATATAAGCGTCGCGCTTCCACCCTAAATCACATGATGATGAAAAACAAACGAACCTCGGCCAGAGACTATGGCCTATCATAGTCTCCCAATCACCAGACCTTTGAAAGAGTCTCAGTCGTTCCTTCTCAAGGCCTGGATTGGGTCAACGTGACAACACAACTAGCTTCTTCAAGCTGAAGCATCCTTGAAAGTCGTCTTAGACCTCGCTGACTCCGAACAGTCTCCGGTAGAAGAGGCTGTCTATAGCCTGTGTCAAGCATATGTTTGACTCATCACTAGCCCTGTTCCCTCAATCGGAATTAGTGTATCAAGGGTGCACTGACGCAACCCGAACTTACGCATTGAGGACTGAAGAATGAAGTTGCGTTTCAAATTCATTTCTCCCGAGTCCTAATGCTGACGTCGCGCTTGCACATCATCTTCTTCGCTGAAAATGTTTGGAATAATGGGCAACAGCTTCATCTTAATGTTGTGTTTGGTGATCTTCTGGGCCGGCGCCATGCCACGTCACTACGATATGGGCAACCCTCGGGCGATACGTAGTAGAAGGGTCATTCTCCCCGAACGTTCGTAAGGTTGCTATTCAATATGGCGCATTAGTATTTCCTGATTTGCAGTTGACATGTCGACAAAGTGAGCGACTAAACCGAAAGGGAACCAGTCTTCTGATCGCGAGGAGCAGTTCAATTGGACCGGCCTTATCTTCGCAAAATTGAAATTATTTATGATTCTTGCTGCGGGGTTGTTTTTGTTGCTCGGGCATGGTGTCGGGCATGGTCACATGGGTGGCCGAGATCACGGCAAGCCACGCGTTCTGCAGTTGGATCCTTGCAAGGGTAGTTTCACTTTGTAAGTCTTTCTTGTAATCAGTATCCCCAGCTGAAATCAAGTTCCGATGCCATATCATAATATGTTCTCGGTCTCCTGCCTGATAAGTTCTGCTGAGTACGTACATATAGTGTCATCCCTTCGGAGCAGCCTGAGGTTCATCCGAGGAACCAATCAAATTGATCTTCTGTGGGTAGAAGCTCAGATCAGCTTCCGGCTATATAGAGGGAGAAGGATTACTCATTGAATAACCTCAACGGTTCTTCATCCACCCACCATGGATTTCCCTGGTCAAACGCAAGAAACGGATGCTCACGATCAGTCTGCCGGCGCTGCGTCGAAGGATGGACCCCAGCCTCACCTACCATTTACCTTCTTCGATCCAGCCAGTATGCAGGAGTTGGAGCGAACGATGACAGCACGATCTACTCGATCCCACCACCGTCCGCTAGACAACTTTCCCCCTCCACGTTTGCCGAAATCTAAAAAGGTTGATAAACGCAAATCCGCGATATCTATCGCCATGGAAAGTGGTAGTAGTGGTCACGATACCTTTGATTTTGAGCAGACATTGAAGGACCTCGTTCGGCGGTATGTGATTTGCTACCATCTTACCACTGTCTGTAATATGTTGCAGACGGGGTGAAGAGTCCATCAAAGCACGTGAATTGGGCGTGATGTTTAATGATTTACGCGTAGTTGGCACTGGAGCACGCGCATCACTGCAGCCCACAGTTGGCTCGATATTAAATCCCTCTACTGCGCTTAAAAATATTACAACAATGCGCAATCCCCCGATCCGTGACATTCTGTCGGGCTTTGAAGGTGTGGTGATGCCAGGAGAGATGTTGCGTAAGTCTAGGTTGTGTTTTACTTGATCACCTGTGTTCTGACTTTCACCAGTTGTTCTGGGTCGTCCTGGTTCAGGCTGTAGCACTTTCCTGAAGGTACTCTCCAATCAGACAACGGAGTACCATGCTGTCGAAGGTGATGTGTGGTATGACTCATTTACCCCTGAAGAAATATCCAAGCAATATCGCGGCGATGTCATCTACTGTCCTGAAGATGATGTCCATTTTCCGACACTCACAGTTGAGCAGACATTATCCTTTGCAATCAAAACCCGCACGCCACATGCGCGGTTCACCGATCAGTCCCGCGACCAGTTTAATCGCGACGTGGTCGACATCCTAATCAGAATCTTCGGACTGCACCACGCACGTAATACCGTTGTCGGGAACGCTGCGATACGAGGTGTATCAGGTGGAGAGAAGAAGCGTGTTTCTATCGCAGAGGCTTTGTCATGCAGAAGCTTGATCAGCTCCTGGGACAAGTTTGTTATCCTTTGATTCATTGTCTGCGATGAGCGCTGATGCCGTATAGCTCGACCCGTGGTCTGGATTCGTCGACAGCGTTAGAGTTCATCCAAGCACTTCGTATTGGCACCGATATTGGTCGGATTACGACAGCCGTCTCTCTTTACCAAGCCGGTGAACAGTTGTATAACCTGTTTGACAAGGTGTGCGTAATCTCCGAGGGCCGAATGGTCTACTTTGGGCCTGCGAAAGAGGCGCGCCGGTATTTTAAGGATATGGGATATGAGCCCTACCACCGACAAACGACGTCTGATTTTCTTGTTTCTGGTACGTATTTTTGCAATGGTCCTTGTCATATTCTAAGATTTTCTAGTCACGGATCCAAATGCGAGAAACTTCCGTGCTGAGGTTGAAGGGTCAATACCCAGAACGGCTGAGGAAATGGCAGCTTACTTCCTCGCATCTCCGCTAGGGCAGGCTAATCGTCAATCGATTGATAATTATCGCAATCTCTACGTGAACAAACCCGAACTCAAGGAGGCATACAGTCTTAGTGCTGGAATGGAGCATGCGCCTCGTGCGCCTAAGAGTAACTCCTTTACTATATCGATCCCGATGCAAGTCAGGGCAGTAATGGTCCGCCGGGTTCAGATAATAAAGGGCGATATCACGTCCCAAGTGGTGCAACTTGTGTGCGTACCAATTATATGCTCATGTCGATATAATGTGTTGATGGCAACTAAGTGCACAAATATTCCAAGCCATCGTGATGGGCACCGTCTTCTATCACCTCCCTGACGCAACTTCTGGTTACTTCTCTCGCGGGGGCATCTTATTCTTGTTTGTTCTTCGGCATTCTTATGTCCGCGAAGTTTCTAATCGGTCCTATAGTGCATTGTTTTTCGGCGCCTTGTCTGCTATGGCAGAAATACCTGCCCTCTATGCTCAGCGTCCCATAGTTCTCCGTCACCACAAAGCAGCGATGTATTATCCATTCATCGAAAGTCTGGCCCACACGGTCGTCGATATCCCAATTACGTTCGTCATCCAGGGCGTTTTCTCTGTACTTCTCTACTTCTTGGTCGACCTTCAGAGGACAGTATCGCAGTTCTTGTCAGTGGTTTCCTGTCTGCAAGTTTACGCTACATATCTGATATGCCTTTCTGACAGTATATTCTTCTTGGTGGTATTCACGATGACGACCGCGATGAAAGGATTTTTCAGGCTGGTCGCTGCTGCTTTCAAAGAAGAGTCTAGTGCTACATCAGTAGCTGGCATTGGTGTTCTGGTCTTCTCGCTGTACACCGGTTATACCATTCCTCGGCTCAGCATCCCGGGCGCCCTGCGCTGGATCACTTACTTGAATGTAGGATGACGTGTAATTTTTCAAGCGTCGCGCTGAAACATCTATCGCAGCCCCTCGGGTTCGGTTTTGAATCATTGATGATGAACGAATTCCACACTTTGAACGGGACATGCTCTACCTTGGTCCCTCAGGGTCCTGGATATGAAAATATATCGCTGGCTAATCAGGTTTGCACCACAGTAGGAGGTCAGCCCGGGATGCCGACTGTCAACGGTAATGTCTTCGCGTACCTGTCTTATGATTACCAGTACAGTGACCTTTGGCGCGTACGTCCCAATCTGATTTTCTGATCTGAGTTATGACAGCTCAATTTCTTTTCTATCAGAATTACGGCATTATCTGTGCATTCGGTGTCGCCTTCCTTATGATGTTGCTCTTCGCTACCGAATTCAACACCGGCTCCGCATTTGATTCTGCTGTTACTCTCTTCAAACAGTCCAAGGGCGCAAAGTCTGTTGGACCCGCCAGTGTACGAAGAGATGAGGAAAAAGGGGGACCATCGGCACCTAATGAACATGCGCAGACTCGGAAGCGAAGCAAAGCATTTGATGAAAAGAAGAAACATGGGCCGCCAGATAACTTCACCTGGCACCATGTGCAGTACGTCGTTCCCATTTCAGGGGGATCAGAGAGGAGGTTGTTAGACAATGTCTCTGGTTATGTCGCACATGGAAAGCTCACTGCCCTCATGGGTGAATCTGGTGCGGGAAAGGTTATCGTCATTTTACTGCTCAACCTCGCTGTAGACTGATAAGACCACGATAGACTACTCTGCTCAATGTCCTTGCACAGCGCGTCGATGTTGGTGTCGTTTCAGGCGACCGTTTCATCAACGGACAACCACTCCCTTCAGATTTCCAAGCACAGACGTAGGTGAAAGCCACATCATTGATGGGCAACACTAAAAACTAGTTCAGGGGATATTGTCAGCAGATGGATACCCATCTACCTCAAGCCACTGTTCGGGAAACCATTCTTGCCTCAGCTCATCTTAGACAATCGGAATTTGTTCCTATGGAGGATATTCAAGCCCAGTATGTCCTCCTGTTTTACATTGTACCATTGACAGTTCCGACTGATATTATTCAGCGTGGACAAGTGCCTCCAAATGTGTGGCCTTGAAGCCTATGCAGACGCAGTTGTGGGCTCGTTGGGCGTTGAACATAAAAAGCGCACGACAATAGCCGTTGAACTGGCTGCGAAGGTATGTCCGTCTTTGAAGATGCAGCATCCTCTTCGAACCTAGCGTGTCAACAGCCCAGACTTCTTCTTTTCCTTGATGAACCTACGTCTGGCCTCGATTCCCAATCGGCTTGGGCCATCATAACATTCCTCCGTGAACTCGCCGATAGTGGACAAGCCATCTTGTGCACGTGAGTCTTGTATACGTCTGATAGTGTTCTCATTCTGAGCTTGATTAGCATTCACCAACCTTCCGGGGAGCTTTTCCAACTATTTGACAAACTTCTCCTCCTTCGCAAGGGCGGCCAAACTGTCTACTTTGGTGACATTGGGGACAAGTCTTCTACGATGTTGAAATATTTCGAACGTAATGGAGCCCCACCCTGTGATGAGGATGCCAACCCGTGAGTCCTTTGTTGGTTCAGGCATTTGTGGAATTGAGTTATGGCAGTGCGGAATACATGCTTGATGTCATTGGTGCTGGAGCGACTGCGAACACATCGGTTGATTGGCATAATGTCTGGCAAATTTCGCCGGAAGCTGTTGTCCTTGAAGATGAGCTTGGGCGCATTCATGCTGAAGGACGCTCTCGTCCCGTTGTCCAGACCGAGATGCGCACACAGTTTGCTACTTCATGGAGGCACCAGACCATTGCTCTTACACAGCGCAACTTCCAAGCATATTGGCGGAATCCAACCTACTTGATGGCAAAGCTCGTTCTCAACATCGCTGGTGGTCTATTGATTGGCTTCACATTCTATAAGACGAAAGACTCCCTCCAGGGTACACAAAACAAACTCTTTGTAAGGCTTGCGACATTTGATGAAGTGGCTTTGTTCACTAATTGGTATCATAGGCAATTTTCTTGGCCACAATTTTATGTGTCCCCCTTTCTCAACAGATGCAGACGGTCTACATCGACATTCGGTCAATTTATGAAGTCCGGGAGCGCCAGAGTAGGATGTACAAGTGGACTGCTCTCGTCACCTCTCAAATACTTGTCGAGATTCCTTGGAACATCTTCTGCTCGTCAATCTTCTTTGTTTGCTGGTATTGGACAGTCGGATTCTACACCGACCGTGCTGGATACACCTATCTGATGTATGGAGTCATATTCCCGCTCTATTACACGACGATCGCACTCGCAATAGCTTCCATGGCTCCAACTGCATTTATTGCTTCATTGTTGTTCAGCACGCTCTTCTCATTCGTCGTCATATTGTAAGTCAAATTTCTAAACTGATAACATAGCTGCTTGCTGATTTATGGTTTAGTAACGGTGTCCTGCAGCCATTCAGCCAGTTGGGTTGGTGGCGGTGGATGTATAGGGTTTCGCCTTTCACCTATCTTGTTGAAGGCCTGTTCGGTCAAGGTTTGTGTTCAGGTTTGGCTTCCGTATTGAGCTCAACTTGTTATTAGCGGTTAGCGGACAGGCGATTGTTTGCGCGTCGACGGAGCTTGTTTCGATTCTTCCTCCTACAGGACTCACGTGTGCTGATTATATGGATCCTTTCATGTCTTACGCGGGCGGATATATAACAAACCCCAATGCGACATCGAACTGCCTCTACTGTCCGTTCCAGACGACGGACCAGTACATGTATGCTGGATTCAATATCGAGTATTCTCACCGCTGGCGTGACGTTGGCATCATGCTTGGTGTCACCTTGTTTAATGTGAGTTACGTCCCTTGCTGTTCACTCTGGGTGTTCACGAAGGAATCTACTTTTCCAAGGTCTTTGCGATTTTCGCTCTCACTTACATCTTCCGCATTCGGAAGGGTAATCTTTTGCCTTCGTTCAAGCGCAAGCTGTAACACAAGGATTGTATAAAATGAAATATTGGAGCACATGAATGATACCCGGATCTTACTGGTGTGTATGTATGTGCAGAGTCCGTGCAGTGTGTTCTACCTTGTTGTAATTGACAAGTGGATTGCGACGGGCAACTTGGGCCCCCTCGCTTTCTCAAGTGTAATCATATCTGTAGACACTCATTACATCGAAAATTAACCACCAATAGCATCCTCTTCGTAAATTGCGTCGTCGAATTTCAACGTAGAATGACCCGCTCGCCTGCGAAGTGAACCCAAGGGGATATTGTTTTCCTGTGGCGTAGTCTTCTTGCCCTCGGTCCAGAAGGACTTGGAGTACTCAGCAATCTTATGGATGAGGACAAATGCAGGCCAAGCAGCCCTCCGCCACATACCAGCTCCAGGCTTGTGGATTGTACTGTATGGTTGGAAAGCGATAACGATCCATGTCGTGGCAAAGGTCAGCAACAAAGACACCCAAGCATAACGCGCGATCGTCTCTAGAGAGCCGGGATTAATTTCGCGCACGTTCATCCCAAAGACCGACTGTTTAATCAGTGAGCACTTCTGTTTGTGTTATACATCCAAACACATACAGCAGTAAAACTGGCGGGCAAGAAGATCATGGTCAGGTATGATATCTGCAGAAGGCATGAGCTCTGTCGGTGTACATGTAGCTGTCATCGCACCTGTTTCATTGCTGCAGAGTCTCGAAGGGTCGCCACCGTTAACCTGAATGTTTGACGACTATCCTCAATGTTTACAGTCGCGAATGCCAAATCTGTGGCATTCTTTAATCGACTAATTAACATCGAACATCTTCTGTGCAACCTGTCGATTTCGGAAAGGAGGTTCTTGCATTCTCGTTGCATCAGCTCATTGGTAGTGTCCCTATTGTCTGAATTTTCCATTGCAGGGTTTGGAGTCTCCATCACAAATGTGACAGAAATCTCGAAATCATGAAGGAGTGTTTGGTACTGGAGGAGGTGGGCCTGAAGGCTATGGAGGTTATAGTTGAGGTCCGCCATAGCGCTGAAGTCGGAGCCATTTAAGATTACCTCCTGGGCATGATGAGCCTTCCCCGCAACTCGAACAGATTGCATACGCACCATATCCTTGATGCGGTTATACAACACCTCAAATGCCTCATCCCACGCATACAGCGCGTACCACAAGATTGCCAGAAAGAAAAAGGTTGGATCTTCGGATGCCACGAATATTTTATTCCAGTAAACACTTCCACCTGCGCGCTCCATAACCTGATGGAGGCGCTCTGCGGTAGTGCGATCACGCAGCGCAGGATGATACGTTATGATTGTAGAGGTATTCTTCTCGCGGATCATATGGATTGCCAGAAGGTCGATGAGAAGAACATATTCGCCTATGAAGGGGCTCAGACAAAACCGTGGTAAAAGCAAGTACGGATTACCGTGTAGGTGAAGGGGTGACATGACATCTATAGTGTTCTTCCTTTCATTCCGTTCTGTGTGTTTTGTGATAAGAAGCAGTCAACTATTGGAGAAGTGACGAACTTATGCCCGTTAAGCTAGAATGTGTCTTTTTTTCCTTCTCCGTGGTTCGAATAAAGGGAAGGATAACTGTGATATCTTCCCGGAACAACAGATTAACAACCTCCGGACCAAAAGACAGACATCAGACGTACGATCCCCCACTCCATGTTGAACCTCTTCCCGGTATCGCGAAGGAATCCAGTTTGTGGAGGATGCAAAGAAGAATGGCTCGATGTTATATCTATGAAAGGAAATTTCAGTGCTGAATTGGCATTTAAGCCGGAGCACGAACTTCGCCCCCAACATCTTCAAAACGGATTTTGACATGTTATCCACGAATAACGCTCGAACGCGGACGTTTTGCCGAACCTGATTGTAGTTGTGATTAGTTTGGCGAGGTGGGATAAAACAATGCTTTCCTCCTGTAATTTCGACCAGAATTCGTGTTCATTCTCTTCCAACACCTCAACGCGATGCAGCCCCGGCCCGCGTGTTTTGAATTGACCGTCGCCCGTTACGTCAATGGTATATATGACGCACGGTTTCGCGGTGCCCGTACATCGTGTCAACATCTGGCTTCGTTCCACTGGAATCGGACTCCAGTTGCCAAAAAGTTCTTGCGGGTATCCGCGCCATTCGTGCTCGCCCTTTCGAAATGGTGGCTCAGGGGATGAAAGGTCGGTGTTGAAATCTACCCAAGGCCATGGTCCCGAGGGTGCTGCATGTCGATATCTGAACCAAATCAAGAGAACACATCTTCCTGAATATTTGAAAGGCAGGAAAGATGAGAACTATTACACTGGTACTGGAATCGAACACGTCTGCGTCCCTAACGCCGAACTTGAGGTGTTGTTGGACGACATGCCAGGCAACAGGAAGTAAAGGTCTTCTTGGTTTGTGCCTACTGAAATGGAGGGACGTGTATCATATACCCGTGGGCGAAATGAAATACCCAGCCTTGGATCTCCGCCACACTTGGCCGCTCAGTGCTCGTTGACCAGCCCATCGACAACTCGAATTAGGATGCCAAGAACGCTCCGTTTTAGGTGACAGTCAAGGCCCACCTCCGTTATTGGCAATCGTAGATTCAGTGCTGCGGAAAGCCTCGAGTGTGAACGGAAGAAACAGGCGCTCGCAGTAACGGACTAGAGCCTAGCCTGCAATTATGCAAAGTCACACTTCTGACATGCTCCTGCCTCGTTCCAAAAAGACGCTGGTTGATGCTGAGAAAGGGTGTGTTGGCTTCAGCGCTGTCAGTCTGTGCCGGAAGTAATGTAGTGGCGAGCCGGCATACATTCCAAAATCTGCTCTCGCCGTACACATGGGGAGCAACATCATGATGGTGCGGTAACATCAAAATTTGCTTTTGTCACCTGCAGCTTGTGTCTGTAGTGCATGAAGAAGGCTTTTTACTGTCCCTACCGACGTGCATTGGTAGCTCTTCCCTCGATAAAGTCACACTTTCGTGTGACCCCTCATGAGCCCTGCCAGATCGAGGGAGAGCATGGCTGCTGTGTGGACAGGGTCCAGTGATACACGTGGTTAATTCACGTTCGGGACTTGTGCAAGCAGCCTGAAAAGAAGCCTTTGCACCGAAGAAGATTGTATAGCCCGACCCTCGTGAACAATCACCAGTAATATTACTAGACACTGCAAGGGATCGGTTGTTGTTCGAGAGCTGCCATAAGCAATGCCACCAGAATCAGACAGATGATCAAGGTCATCATCGTTGGCGTTTGCCCTGCGAGATGTGCTCGAAGTTCAGTCTGTGTTGGTTGTACTATGCTTGGTCGGGCCTGGCTGCGTCGGCATGATCTCGGCAGCTGTCACAGTTGCGGACCTTTAAAAATGTCGAGAGTGCACTCTGCGCTGGCGGCTGAGCGCTGAGCCCGCGAATCGCCTTGGCAAGAACAATAATTGAGCAG
Source organism: Suillus americanus (assembly GCA_016695465.1). NCBI lineage: Eukaryota > Fungi > Basidiomycota > Agaricomycetes > Boletales > Suillaceae > Suillus > Suillus americanus. The sequence goes on along the minus strand of MU177956.1, from coordinate 160,286 downwards.
CTCTACTAAGTGTATACTACTATGCCTCTACCCCATGACCAGCACTTCTTCCTTTCGCCCATCCTCCGTCTAGGCTTAGCAGCAGCAAGCTCCACCTATCATGCCATTATCCCAACGAGCTCAACAAACATCTACTAGTACTATGGCCCGGGGCCTCTCCCCACCTTCGCCCTCTTGCAGTGTGCATCGTCCCTGTTCCATATCATAGCTTTTTTCGTGTCGTCTATTGATGCATGTTGGTCTATTGCATTAATATTGTGTAAATTGCTATACAAAAAATACATGTATCTGCTCAAGTTTTAACTATAATTTTAGATCTATTCCTCGTGAGCGCTGTTGGGGTTGTGCTTGCGCACTCAATTCCAGTCAATGCTCGAGTTAACAATATCATATTTGAAAAGAAAAAAAACTATATGATATGCAATGATAGATGATAATATAAATATATAGGTATGGGCAGCGTGAAGGGAACGAGATGAAGAGCGCAGGACGTCCGACCAGGTGCTAACCAGGGAAGAACGAAATATCACAGGCGGCCGCGCGAGGCGCCGAAGATGGCAAGAAGGTGCGGGAGGTTGAAGTGAGCAGCGGGAGATTGTAATAGGTCGTGGCAGCAGTGCCAAGTATGCGGAAGGGCGAGGAAGGGACGTGCCAGGGTAGTGACGCTGCCCTTGGAGCGTGGGGCTGTGGATGTATAGGAGGTTGACCCAGGGCGGGGGACAGCGAAAGGTCATATTGATAGTAGCACCAGGGCTGCAGGAGTTTGAGGGAGCAGGCAGCTGACGGTCGGGTGTGTTGCTGTGCCAGGGTTGCGGGAGGCTGCCATTGGGCGTGCATGCATAGGCGGCAGCAGGAAGTCACTTCTATGGCGGCACTGGCCAGGGCTGTGGGAGGTTGTGGGGAGGTTGCATTTGGGTGTTTCTTGACTCTTGAGTCGGGTGTGCGTATGTCACTGCACCAAGCGCATTAAAGGAAGGGTGGGTGACTGTAATTCTGTGAAAGGGAGGGCCGTCGTCGTGTATGTATCCGCTCTACAATAATTCCAATGGTCATGACAGCATAATGTCAGCTAGTACAGGCTGCAGGAAGACCTTGTGCAATTGCCAAAGACACGTACATGCAGTCACCATAAGTTGAGTACAACACCTGACATGGAGTCCGCAAGTAAGTCCAGAATGGATATCCTAGTGCTACGTCAGTGGCTCGAAGGAGCATGTGGACATCCTCAGGACTACGGTTGACTATGTGTATCAAGATTGATTTTACTAATGTGGATTTTTCGTTGTTGCATTACATTGTTTGTACTATCCCTTCCACTGCAATCGGCACCCCACAGAAGTCGGCACTTTCACAAAACTCGTATTTCTAGCTACTTAAACACAAAATTCTTAACATAGGTATCATTCTCTGTCTAATACAACTCACTACGAGGTTGAACGACCATGATTAAAGCA
>MU177956.1:98125-157842 GCA_016695465.1 Suillus americanus | reverse complement strand
CACCTTACCAACCAGCCATATTTTCATCAATTCTACGCTAATCCAGCTCTTCAGGCCCCACATTACCCTACAATGCAGAATAATAATCCATCCAGTGGTCCCATTGCATCATCGTCGAACTTACATAGACAACCTCAGGCTCAGCCTGGCCATTCATACAATGTACACGGTCTCCCTATACATCCAGCTCAATTTTACAACTATGGCACTAATAACAGTCACACTCGTACTCAGGTATATCTACTAGTCAATACTGTACTTGCTCGTTCAAACATTCATGCCGAATACTAATTGACCTTTCTCGCTTGACTGCCGAACTGACTTTGAAATCGGCCTACATGACATGTCATGACTCACAGTGACATTTGTGTGACTGCCGACTTCTGTGGGGTGCCGATTGCAGTGGAAGGGATAGTATTGTTAATTTCCCCACCACTACAACTCCGATGCCATAATAATCAGCGCGCTCATTGTTGTCGTCATCACCATCAGCATCTACAGTTGCGGACAAGCAAACACCACCAATTTGGTAGCCACCCAGCATGAATTTTTGGTGCCAAACCAAGGCCAGATCTGAACTCAGGGAGTGAAAATACGTCTAAAAACAGTGGTCCGAAGTTTTTCCCACGAGGTTTTTGGCCTGCCAAATTTTTGGACAATTTGAAAGACATTGTGTACCCCTTTTGGGTGTCTGAGGCACCATTTTGGGGGCCCTATTGTAAGGATATGATACTGTAGAGTTATGATCATAACTTTGCACCCTTTTTGGTGTGACCATGTCACCCTTAGCTTCGCAGCTTCATAGGTCCTTGTGACGTGTGACCTATCCAAATTAGCTTCATCCCTGACTGACTCTAACCCATATTTTGCACTCTTATTGGAGCTTTGACAACTTTTCTCATTGTACTAGGTGGGCTGCACAAAATTTAATTGAAAAGAGAAAGGGGAATTTTTCAGCAATTTTTGTGTTTTTTTTTGCTTATTTTACCATGTGTCACAAAATAGCTTTGTGACCCCAAATTTTGTGTGACTGTCACTTCAAATAGCTTTGATTCATTGGGGGGTGGGACATGTGATGAAGTTATGGTTGTAACTCTACAGTATTCTCTATGCCCCAACCAAGACTTCAAAAATGATACACTTGAACCGGCCCATGCGTTTGAAGCCGTCCGCATGACACATTGATGCAAAGAAGTGTTACTTGTCACATCCGAGTCACGCGGATACATTCCTCCTCTTTCTTTCATTATCTCATTGTTGCTTTCATCCAACTTGATACTTACAGTTGCCGTCTTACACCAAAACCTTCCTTACTACCGACCCTCAATCCCTTTCTCTCGTCACTGGCACACCATTCTCAGTTTGCTGTCTCTGAATCTGTCAAAACTACTATGCGACCCTTGTTATTCTGTCTAAACGATACCCCTTTCTACTGTCACTCATTCAGTCTCTCGTACTATTCTTCCCTTACCATTACCCTACCCTGTCAGGCGCAACACCACCTCTTTCTGCCTCTGTCTTCACACAACCAACTGTCCCTAGGACCCTTGCTGTTTTCTTGAGTATTTATAACACCCATGTACACTCATACCTATCAGCAAATCCTATATTCAGATCCCCACTCCAAGAATGACTGAAAGCCTCCCAGAAAGTCCTTGTCTCTAGTCCTAGTCTTATTCTCTCTTTGTGTTACCTACTAACATGTCTTACTTCTGTCTCGTCTTGTTCACAATTCCCTGCCGAACTCATACCCAGCCTTACACTATATCACCAAGATGACAGGTCACTGACAAAAAATCATTCTAATTTAGTTATGTAGACTTTATTGGGTATAATTTTGCCCATTTGCGGCCCAACCGATAGCATTTGAGAGACATTTTAGGGGTAATTACCTCAACACTTACCATTTTTAGCACTAGAATGGCTCGATATCTTTGTAATATTTCGTTGGAATCACACACAGTATGTCAAAAGGAAGTGATTGCCATATTTTTCGAGATTTTAGTGATTTATTTATGGTACTGCCAAAATTTAGCCCTAGAAAATCCTCAAATGAGAGTTTTTGGACAATCGGCTTGTGTAAATTCATTGCACTGGTCCTCAATAAACATATTCTACACTAAAAATGGGTTTCCGGTCATTTGTGGCACCAGGAAAAATCAGTCTTTGGTGTTGTCCAAAATTGCGGACTTTGCTTGTCCACAACTGTACTATATCAACACGCATTATTTGGACCGCTCATTCTGCACCGCTACAACTCTTTGTCAGACTTCAGTATCACCATTATCAACATGCTCGTCATTGTCAAGATTAGCGCACTCATCATCATCGTACATGCAGCGTGTCATATACCAATAATCTAGGAATGGATCCGGAACATCTGGTCCACAGATCCAATCCAGATCCATCATCTGTATCCATCGTCCGGTCCACAGATCTGCTTTGATTCTTATTTCATCTCCTGTTCATATAACCTTAATACAGCATCTATCTCCTTTCGGTAATTCTTGTACTACCGGTACTCCGGGTATCTATCTTCCATTTGTCTTACTGATCCGTTACTCATTCCTCATATCCGTTTCATGCTTTGTGATCAATCCTCCTTACCAATAGACTTTCCACATGCTTCGTACATAGCCCTTACTTTGCTGATTGATCATTCCATTAGATACCTACAGTATATAAACTCATGTATAACTCTGTCAAACCTTAGTTTGAATATCATCTTAGTTTGCACTCATTCCATTCGCCTTCCGTTATCCATCCAGACTTGAGTTTATACTCTTGTCTACTCAGAGACTTAGGATTAATTCCTATAGTCTATTCATGTCTGCCTCTGTCCTCGGACAGTCTTATCTGCTAGTTTCTAGTTTGGACTTCGTCCGGATTAGCCGTTACTCTATACATCCGATATCCGTAGACCTTAACGGATCCGGTATGATACTTGTCTGCCCCATAAACGCGATACTCTAGTATTCAGAAATAAGGGACAATACTCGGAAAAGGGGCACAGCGCACGAGCTGAGGCCAAAGTCCTTTGGATCTGATACCCCTTGAGTATGCTACTTAATACAGTGTCATTGTCGTCAAGCTTTCCTTCACCATCATTGAGCTCATTGTCACCATCACGAGATTCTGACAAGTTATATATCACTTGAACCGCACTGGAATAGCAGGATTTGTTACTCGGAATGAACTTAATGCTAGGGTATAAAATCTGTGTTTTCTTGGGCCTTGTATGTGACCATTATTTTCAATGTTAATCAGACCCCACAAATTATTGTGTTGTGCTACAAGATAGACTTGCACTCAGATAATCTCGGCTCTCAGGATTTTCAGGTAGGTCTTCATTCATTTGAGTGGTCTGTGCCAGGTTGTAAAGACATCCTATCAAGTGATGAGCTATTACAGTCACTGTTATATTCACTTCCTGAGGAAGATGGCATTTTTGAAGCAAGATTCTTTATAGATATCACACGAAATAATTTGGTGCAGCAACTTAAGCCCTCTGGCTATATAAAAGCCTGTTTTTGAACCATCCTTGTCTCATTGTGATTCTGAGCCATGGTCCAATGCTCAGGATGTTCCTTTCATTTTCCTCGACTGAGCGAGTCTACATGTGCAAAGTGCTCAAAGCTGCAAGTGCAGCTGATTGAGAACATATCGAGGTGCATGCTCATTTCACTTCATGACCATAATCTAAATCCACTGATTTATTCAGCAACAACCGCAATATCAATGTTGTGGCTGCAAAATAGTGAAAACTGTGAGCATATATTCACAAATTTTCGGTCACACTATCTAACATCAGATTCAGCTTCGAATGAACTGTCTGGCAGTGATGTCGTTACCAGTGGTCTTGCTCAAACAATTTTACATTGTCAGAGTATACATACCCATGAGGCTAGTCAGCATCGACTAACCCAGCCATGACTACAAAATCCTTCGACGTTGAATGTGAGTGATGTGAAACAGAAGATTTCAGCTCTCAAGGCTAATTCTTGGGCATTGAAGGTCAACATTGACTTCACCCTCCAGCAGTATCTCTTTGGTAGCTTGGGACCTGCTAAACTTGCCATTCGGTCATCGTGAGTAACCTTCATCACTGCAGACTGTTAAGTAGCATACTCAAAGGTTATCGGATCCGAAGGACTTTAACCTCAGCTCGTGCGCTGTGCCCCTTTCCCGAGTATTGTCCCTTATTTCTGAATACTAGAGTATCGCGTTTATGGGGCAGACGAGTATCGTACCGGATCCGTTAAGGTCTACGGATATCGGATGTATAGAGTAACGGCTAATCCGGACGAAGTCCAAACTAGAAACTAGCAGATAAGACTGTCTGAGGACAGAGGCAGACATGAATAGACTATAGGAATTAATCCTAAGTCTCTGAGTAGACAAGAGTATAAACTCAAGTCTGGATGGATAACGGAAGGCGAATGGAATGAGTGCAAACTAAGATGATATTTGAACTAAGGTTTGACAGAGTTATACATGAGTTTATATACTGTAGGTATCTAACAGAATGATCAATCAGCAAGGTAGAGGCTATGTACAAGGCATGTGGAAAGTCTATTGGTAAGGAGGATTGATCATAAAGCATGGAACAGATATGAGAGATGAGTAACAGATCAGTAAGACAAATGGAAGGTAAGATAACTGGAGTACTGGTAGTACAAGAATTACCAAAAGGAGATAGACACTGTATTAAGGTTATATGAACAGGAGATGAAATAGGAATCAGAGTGGATCTGTGGACTGGACGATGGATATGAATGGTGGATCTGGATCGGATCTGTGGACCAGATGTCCGGATCCGTTCCTAGATTATTGGTATATGACACAGACCTGGCCACTAGTGCCTTCAAACAGCTGGCTCTAAAGGCGAGGGGCCTATATGATGGCACTCCCACCCTTTCAGGAGTCTCTGATGCAATTCTCAGTACTATGTTCAACTGGTAATATCTCCATGTAGTAGTCTGTTGATGAACACTGACAAACACTGACATCCAGGCATAATATAAAGTTTTGCACAGTTCTCAATGGCACCACAGTAAATTTGATAGATCCAAAGTATTTGGTAGAAGCAACTGTGGAAAGCCTCTACGGAAAGCTAAAACAGGATCAAATGCTATCTGACAAGGATGCAACTGTGAAAACTCCGAGAATCACACTTTGCCTATTCCTGTATGTCCCTGATGAGCTATGTGACATCCAGTATTTGTACTCTGAAGTAACTGTCACACGTATAGCCTGGGGACAATGATATTCAAGAAGTACAGCAAAACCAGCATGTATCAACTCAGAAATCGATGGCACAAAGTACTTGTCAGAGGCGGAAAAGGTCCTGATCAGGTTAATGAAGCTGTAACTGTCACAATAATTGTGCTCATATATCTTAACAGCATCACCTGAACATCTGCCGCCTGTGAAGTGTTATCAGAGCTCATACTGACCCAGACAGTCAGCCAATGCACCCATGCTTGAGTATGAAACATTCAAAATCAAATGTGTGACATGTTCTGTAAGTGAAGATGGGGACATACAGATGGATTACTGCGAGAATGAAGACAAAATCATGGTTGCAAGAGGCTGGCAAGCTCACATCAAGATGGGAAAACCCTACATGGGTTATCTTGGCCAAGGACTTATGAAGTTCATTTTTTGTGTGAGTTCTATTATCTTTTACTGTGCCTGCTGCTGATGATAAATTCAGGGTCGCTATAACAATAATGAGTGTGCAGTCCTCCAATGCGATGTAGAGACTCAAGTCTCTGTGGACGCGTATTGGCTCATTTACGACTCATGACAACTAGGCTTCACAGCACGACTCGCACCATTATGTCTAGGCAACTCTGTATATCATGCACAGCTTTCCTGCGAAAGGCGCCACAGGTGCGCCTACTTTCCCACACAAGGTGATGTGTTCCTGTGTGCGTGCCTTGTGCACTTTCTCATGCTTAAGTGCCCTGTGTCGCCTATCATCCAATCAACCAGGAGCTTCCGCCAATATGTCTAGGTGATCCCGCATATCATGCACAGCTCTCCTGCAAAAGGTGCCATAGGCGCACCACTTTCCTGCAGTACACGACACATTCCCATGCTTAAGCACCCTGCGTTGCGCTCCATCCAGGAGCATCCATCCATTGTCCATCCATCCCATTGGTACATATTGGTTTGCTATTTTTACTATCTCATTATTACGTACTCTGTATGGCACCATTTCTCATGGGCCAAGTAGTCATTACATAGTTGGGACCTCACCTTGGAGAACAACCACCACCATCTACTACCACTTAGAAGAAAGTATAGAGCCGCACTTTAGAGTGACAATCACATTTCTGCTTCCAAAAACCTCTTAAAACAATAGAGCCACCTTTTTCCCACGCTTAGCGCGCCTTCAGTGCGTTTCATGCGCTGGACGTGCCCTCCCTCAGGCTCATTTAGTATGCCTTGGATCATCTCTCTACTGCCATTTGCTTCCCTGGGTCAAATGAATACATCACACCTCAACCAACACCTTGAGAGTTTAGCTCTGTCTCTCATCCAGAGTCAAGAGCTATTTCTTTCATTGCTCTGCTCTCACCCAGCAGAGTTGTTGTACCTACAGCGAACAAATTTGCTTGAGTGAGGCTGACAATATAGTTGATTTGGAGGGTGAATTCACACTCCTGCACCTGGCTCAGTACTTTCTAGACTCGTTCTACAGGTGAGCTGAGAATCATGGTGCCCGTAATATTCCCAGTAAGCTTATTGTATAGTACAAGTTTAAATAAAGGCTAATGAGGCACAGGGATGAGATGTGTCATATATGTCATATACCATATTCCGGACCACATCCGATGATATTCCCACGCCTTCCGGACCTCCTTAGCCTTATCCATACCTCCATGCTCCTAGTCCATGCCTCTAGAACTCCAGTACACTATTGGTTTGGATCCGTACACTATCGTACATCCATATATCCATACCTCCGGACCTCTGCAGCTATGCCTGCTTCATCTACCTTTGGTCCAGTCGGATCCAAGCTCATTCCATCCAGAACTTTACCTCGTCTAAGATACTGGACTATATCCTTGATTCATATCCTAGTCCACCTTCACTTAGATCTCCAGATCCGCTCATCCGATAGCCATACGCCCAATCCGATATCTACACTTCTCCAGACCTCTAGATCTGTCCTATACTTCATATCCAAAGCCAAACCTTAAATCAGTGTCTATCCCCATATGGTAATTCACTTGACTCCGGACTTCGGTTATCCTTGTTTCCGTCTTGCTTATTGATCCTTGTACTCTGTTCATATCCGAGTTCATTTACTTATGTTCCATCTTACTTACTAACATGTTTCCATATGCTCGTACATAGCCTTAGTCTTTTGCTTACTGATCCTCTTGGATATCCTCCAGTATATAAACCTCTGTTGTTAAGTAGCGTACTCAAGGGTATCGGATCCGAAGGACTTTGGCCTCAGCTCGTGCGCTGTGCCCCTTTCCCGAGTATTGTCCCTTATTTCTGAATACTAGAGTATCGTGTTTATGGGCGGACGAGTATCGTACCGGATCCGTTAAGGTCTACGGATATCGGATGTGTAGTGTAACGGCTAATCCGGATGAAGTCCGAACTAGATACTAGCGGATAAGACTGTCCGAGGACAGAGGCGGATATGGATAGACTATAGGAATCAATCCTAAGTCTCAGAGTAGACAAGAGCGCAAACTCAAGTCCGGACGGATAACTGAAGGTGATCAGAATGAGTGCAAACTAAGATGATACTTATTTGAACTAAGGTTCAACAGAGTTATACATGAGTTTATATACTGTAGGTATCTAACGGAATGATCAATCAGCAAAGTAAGGGCTATGTACAAAGCATGTGGAAAGTCTATTGGTAAGGAGGATTGATCACAAAGCATGAAACGGATATGAAGAATGAGTAACGGATCAGTAAGACAAACGGAAGATAGATAACCGGAGTACCGGTAGTACAAGAATTACTGAAAGGGGATAGATGCTGTATTAAGGTTATATGAACAGGAGATGAAATAAGAATCAAAGTGGATCTGTGGACCGGACAATGGATACGGATGATGAATCTGGATTGGATCTGTTGACTGGATGTTCCGGATCCGTTCCTAGATTATTGGTATATGACAGTATCCCCCCTTTAGGGCCGATCCCTAGAGGCAAAAGAAGTAGTGATCCGAATCGGATGAGATGAGTGCGGGACGATGGAGAAGTCTGCTGAGTTCGGATTCTGGACAGATAAATGGATGTCAAAGCGTCCTAGGGTGTTCCTTCCTTTCCCTACTTTTCAGTTCCACTAGCCCCACTCAAACATGGCTGACAACACTTCCAGCTCTAAGAAATCCGCTAGGCAACAACTGTTGGAGATGCAGGCTGCATTGGCTGCAGCTGAAGAAGCGGCCTGGGTGGAGGAAGCGGAGGAAAAGGAGTGGAAGCTGCAGGAAGAGTTGGAGATGATTAGGCAGTCTGAGGCCCGAGTGGCAGCAGAAGAGAAAAAATGCAGGGCGATAGTAGCGGAAATGGTGTGTTTTAAGGATTCATCTATCAGATCCATCTCTTATCGGACGGATAGACTCGTGCCATGTCAGCGGACAAGGAAAAGACTTGTTCTCGTTGCGCGACTAAGGGGCGGTCCTGCCTGTGGACTGATGCTGAGAAGAATTCCTTGGTGAGTTGTCCTTGTTTTATTGGATCCATTATTCTAATCATCCGGATAGATCAAGGCTTGTGACGGATGCCGGAAAGACAAGGCCCCATGTCCTGGACGTCCTGGCACTGTCAAGGAGTCCAAGGGCAAGAAAAGGCAGCGCGCTGCTGGAACCCCATCTCTGAAAGGCAAGGGTAAGAGGTGTCAGAAGAGTCCTACTCTGGATATGGAGGTGGTAGGAGCGGAGGAGAGGATTGTGGAGTATGACGACCAGGCTTGGGTTGCTGCTGCTAACAGCATTGTAACAGAGTTGGCCCGGACCAACGGATTGCTCCAGCAGAGCATCGGAGCGGCGGAAGGAAGCAGGGCTGCTATGGAGTGGATGAATACTAACATGGAGGCGTTTTGCAACAGCAGAGGGAGTTCCAGACCATCCTGCTAGAGGGGATCCGGAATGGCATTAGGGTCACTGAGGCGGCCCACTCTGAGGACTCTGAGAAGGACGCTAGTGGATCCGGAGGGGACATGGAGACGGATGAGTGAGGGGTTCCGGATCTGCTGCCTCTGCTACTAATGTACTTGTATATCCATTTTGTATTCATTGTAAAGCAATAGGACCGGGTTTGTCTGGATATGCTGAGTGGAAATCTGATACTAGGTCGGACGCGTTTCCGAGTTCCATGGCTAATAACCATGAAGTTTCTTCGTCCATTCCCTCGTATCCGGACCATCGGACGAGGTATAGAAGTTGGCATTGGCGTCTACGACGGTCTAGCTTGGAGTCTAGAATCTCGAATATCTCATATTCTGGTTCTCCGTCAACTTCGACCGGAGGTGGGGGAGGTTGAATACGATTAGGGATAGTATTTGGGATGGATGGCTCTAGCTGGGAGACATGGAAAACAGGATGGACAGATTTCATGGAATCAGGAAGTCGGATGGTAAAGGAATGGGATCCGGGACGGGATATGACTTCGAACGGACCTAGGTTCTTTTCCGAGAGTTTCTTAGACGGACGAGTGGACCGGAAGTACTTTGCCTTGACAATGACTTGATCTCCAATCTTGATATCTGGAGCAGGTTTCCGTTTAGCGTCCGCAGGTCCTTGATATCTTTCTTGGGCATGAGCCATTTGTTCTCGGAGGAATTGGTGAAGGTCATTGAGGTCTATAGCATAGTCCCGTGTGCGGATGGAGAATAGATCACGTTCTGGATGGACGGATATGTTCGGATGGTAACCTTTATTAGCAAAGAAGGGTGATACCCCAGTAGTAGCACTTGGGGCGTTGTTGTAGGCAAACTCTGCTAAGGGAAGTAATTCCGACCAGTTGTCCTGCTGGTAGTTGCAATATATCCAAAGGTATTGTTCCAAGGTTTGATTAGCACACTCAGTTTGTCCATCCCCTTCCGGATGATACCTGGAAGTGAAGTGAAGGACCATATCTAGGGCTTTTCCTAAGAACCGGAAGAAGTGGGATACAAATTCTGTACCGCGGTCCAAGGTGACATGGGATGGAACTCCGTGCTTAGAAAACACATGGAGTAGGAACAGGCGAGCGAGGTCAGGGGAAGTAATGGTATCGTGCGTTGGAACAAATATTGCTTGCTTGGATAGACAATCTATGATAATGAGGATGGCTGTAAGCCGGATGAGTCTGGAAGTTGCTCTATGAAATCCATGGAGATGGAATTCCAAGGCTTTTCCAGTATGGGTAGTTGCTTGAGCAATCTGTAAGGTTTATGTCTCGGAACCTTGGCTCTGGCGCAGGTAGTGCAGGACCGGACATAGGTGCGTATTCCTGGCCATGTATATTCACATTGGATGAGGTCTAAGGTCCGGTTTTGACCAAAGTGACCAGATAGAGGATGATCATGAGTATTTCGGAGGACACGAAGTCGAAGGTTATTAGATTCCGGAACATAGATGCAGTTGTCGCAGCGGAGGAAACCACTATCGTCCACTGTCCATCTCAGATCTGAAGGTACCGGAAGATGGTTGGTTGCAATAGGGTCATTGATATCCATTAGAACAGCTGCTCTAAGAACCGGAGTTGCTAAGGTTGAGGCTCATAGGGACGAAGCTAACTGTTCGGACGTGAATACCGGATGGAAGTTATGAGGGTTAACTCAAGCATAGTCCTTTTCCCCCTCTTTGGGATAGACATCCCAACGTCTAGTAAGGGAATCGGGTTTAACTCCGAGTTTTCTGGGATGGAAATGGATGACGAGATTAAACTGATGGAGAAATTCCGACCAGTGGGCCTGACGGCGGGAGAGGAGTTTTGTGGTTGCGAAGTACTCAAGGTTTTTGTGATCCGTAACAACATCTACAGGCTCGGACGAGCCTTCTAGGTAGTGTCGCCAGGAGCGGAAAGCTTCATATATGGCTAAGAGTTCCTTATCGTGCGTGTCATAGTTGAGTTCTGGAGCGGACAGCGTCCGTGAGTAGAATGCTACCGGACGAAGTTCCGAGTCTGGACATACAATGGAAAGTATGCCAGCTATAGCATAGTCGGAAGCATCGGTTTCTACAACAATAGGAACATCTGGCATCCAGTGTGTGAGTATTGGAGCAGTAGTGAAAGCTTTCTTGAGTTCTTCAAAGGATTTCCGACAATCATCGGAAAAGTTCCACTGAACGTCCTTGCATGTAAGACGGGTTAATGGAACCACAATATCCGAGTAGTTGAAAATGAATCGACGATAGAAATTTGCGAATCCGAGGAAGGATTGGATATCCTTGACTTTCCGGGGTTCTGGCCAGTCAGTGATAGCTTGGATCTTCTTGGACGACATAGTCAAGCCATCCAGAGAAAGGACATATCCAAGGTATTCAACGGATGATGAGTGGAATTCACATTTTTCAGGTTTAGCATATAGTCGATGTTTTTGGAGATGACGGAGGACTTCTCGGACGTGTTTCTTGTGGGACGCAAGGTCGTGAGAGTAGATGAGGATGTCATCCAGATATACGATAATGCAGATATCCAGCATATCAGCAAAGATGCCGTGATACAGTAGACATGCTCATAATGCATACTGTCGGGACCGCCAATAGTTTATGCATTATGAGAGATATGCAACACCACATATGTCACATTTATGTGACGCATGTGACCTCCGCCAAAAGTGTGACATCAAATTACCTATAGTATCTGCTGATTATACCGAGAAAAATTGTTCTAGAGAGGTCTGTCTAGCGCTAAGTAGTTCTTCTCGTCGTAGTTGAGCACGAAATGTACGAAGTGAAGTTGTGATAGACGAGAAGAGCATTCAGGTGAAAGAGCTGAAGTTCGAGCAGTGTCCTTCGTGATGATTTTCCGCTATTTCGCAAGTCGGTTGCATGCTGTGGGCTTATCGCGGGGTTTACGCTTCGAGTTTAGGGACATTTTTGTGTATGATACTGTTGTAATTGCTCGCTAGCTTCTATACATAGTTCAAAGAAACAATGCTGCACAAGCGGAACAATACATTTATGCAGCACCTTATGTCCCACCCTATTAATTTCGCACTTCATAATGCATACAAGCCACGCCGAGGCCATGCATTATGCAATATGCAATATGTATACAATTACATAGGAACATCGTCGGGATCCTGAAAAGTCCATGCATTATGAGATTTATGCATTATTATGCTATGCATTATGAGCATGTCTACTGTAATCCGAAGGAATTCCGGATAGGTTTGGAGGATTGGACGAAAGTGATGCGGACCGGAGATCGACACCGGATGGACGAAGGTAAATGCTGAACTGAGTCGAACCTTCCATCTTGCAGGCCCGGCAAAAGGCTACTGCATTGATCAAGGATATGTTAGGAACGGTGTTATCAGCGGATGGTCCAGATGTAGTCAGAGGAGGTATGGTTTCCATCGGAGGAGGGATATCCAAGGACGGAAGTGACGTCAGAGCGGTTGATGGCATTCCATGAGATGTCGTCCGGAATTCGATGCTGCCCAAAACCCAGTCAATCAACGGATTGTATCGGGCAAGCCAGCTGTATCCAAGAATGATAGAACAAGATGAATCCAAAGGAGTAACGTAAAACGTATCAGAGGTGACTACACCGGATGGAAAACAGACGGACAAATCTATAGCTTTGGAAATGGTGTTATTACAAGTACCATCAAACAAGCGGAGTGGGATAGGAGGTATTGGATATGTAGGGATTTTGTATTTTCGGATGAAACTAGTATCTATGAAACAATGAGAGGAGCCACAATCTACGAGGGCTGGAAATTCAGAGATGAACGGAAGTAACAGAAGTGATACATATGGACAGAGAGAGTTCGGGTCCGAAAGCGCGACAGCATTGAGTCTTAACTCCGTTGTGCAGGTAGAGTCAACGTGACCCTCTTCCTGCATGGAGCTAGGAGGGTCATGGACTATTTTTTTGTCTCGACAGAGACCTCCGGTTTGGTTTCCAGAGTGACTACTGCAGCGCGGCCTTTGGCAGCACACGAAGTAGACTTGGTGCATTCCCGAGCAGTATGCCCAGGTCCGCCACAGAATAAGCATAGCTTCTTATCCAAGCATCTCTGATGCTCCTCGGACGTGAGTTTTCCGTCCTTACCCAACTTGGAAGTAAGATCCGGAGCCTTTGGAGCGGATGTAGAAGATGTGGATTGTTTACCAGACTTGTTGGTACTGGAGTGATGGGTTCCGGATTTGTTGTTTCCGGATCCGGACGAGTTGGCATTCGTCCGATCAGAAGCGGACTGCTTAGGAGGGTTGGATGAAGTGGATTTAGTCTCTCGGGTGACTTCTCCTTTCCGTTCCCAGTATTGGGCGTCGATAGTCTGAGCTAGAGTTTTGTATTCAGAAAGAGTAGAGGGTTTACCCATGCGACTGATTTCATCCTTGATGCCAGCTGGAAGTCTGTTATAGAATTGGCGTCTCAAGGCTCCGTCGCCCCAGCCACGGACCTGTGAGGCAAGATGCTGGAATTCTACGACATACTTGTTGATGCGCTGTCCTTCGCACATGTGGAGCTGTTCGAGTTGCATTTCTGCATCACCGGATGGGTCATGTGGTCCGAAATTGGTTTGGAGTTCAAGCATGAACTCGGAATAGTTATCCATCCAATCCGGACAGACGTCCGTTCCGTCAGATAGGAGGTCTGGTTCAAACCATTCAAGAGCCATACCCTTAAGGTAGGATTGGGCGAAGTTGACTTTAGCCCGTCCAGTGCGGAAAGCTTTTGGCTTGCTTTGGAAGTTAAGCTCACATTGGACAAAGAACACGCGGAGCTTCCTAGGCTCGGTTCCATCAAATGTATCCGTTCATGGATTTTGACTTTGGAATCTTCAGAAGTGGTAGTGCGACGATTATTACGAGCAAGGTTATCGATGGCTTCCGATAGTCGGAGCATAATGCGGTCCTGAGGATTCAGGTCATCATCTTCATCGTCTTCCAGATCATCATCCGGATCACCTCCGAAGTCATCTGGTGGATTGCCAGGAGTGTCATCATCATCATCAGGATCTTCGTCATCCGGGGGACCCCCAGCAGGAGTGCGTGTAGGGGTTTCCGGGTGTCGACGATTCATGAGTTCGGAAATGCTTTGAGCTGGTCCGCGGTCACTAATGCGGCGCTGAGAGAAACTGGTGAAGGTGTTGACTATGGGTGTCGGATCACGGTGGATGGATGAGAGTCCGACCGAATAGAGAGTTGGTTGGGCTACCTTGGTAGGAGCCATGATAGGTGCGATATACTTGGAAAGGTGTGAGTTCGAATATACTGTTAAGTAGCGTACTCAAGGGTATCGGATCCAAAGGACTTTGGCCTCAGCTTGTGCGCTATGCCCCTTTCCCAAGTATTGTCCCTTATTTCTGAATACTAGAGTATCGTGTTTATGGGCGGACGAGTATCGTACCGGATCCGTTAAGGTCTATGGATATCGGATGTGTAGCGTAACGGCTAATCCGGATGAAGTCCGAACTAGAAACTAGCGGATAAGACTGTCCAAGGACAGAGGCAGATATGGATAGACTATAGGAATCAATCCTAAGTCTCAGAGTAGACAAGAGCGCGAACTCAAGTCCGGACGGATAACTGAAGGTGATCGGAATGAGTGCAAACTAAGATGATATTTGAACTAAGGTTCGACAGAGTTATACATGAGTTTATATACTGTAGGTATCTAATGGAATGATCAATCAGCAAAGTAAGGGCTATGTACAAAGCATGTGGAAAGTCTATTGGTAAGGAGGATTGATCACAAAGCATGAAACGGATATGAAGAATGAGTAATGGATCAGTAAGACAAACGGAAGATAGATAACCGGAGTACCAGTAGTACAAGAATTACCGAAAGGGGATAGATGCTGTATTAAGGTTATATGAACAGGAGATGAAATAAGAATCAAAGCGGATCTGTGGACCGGACGACGGATATGGATGATGGATCTGGATCGGATCTGTGGACCGGATGTTCCGGATCCGTTCCTAGATTATTGGTATATGACATCTGTACAAACTCCTGTAGAGTTTCCTTAGTTCGAATATCATCTTAGATCCTGCTCTATCATCTTAGATCCTGCTCTATCATCTTAGATCCTGCTCTATCAACTTAGACTTCACTCATTCTGCTCTTGGACTTTGGTCCACCTTAGTCTTGACTTTCCTTAGGCCTAGGGAATCCTTCCCTAGGCCGGACTTCCGAACCTTCAGATTTGTCCTTCTGTCCTTACCCATGCTTAAGGATTGATTCCTTAAGCCGGACCTTTGCCTTTCTGGCACTTCCTGTCTTTCCAAGACATTATGTCTACTTCCTGTTAACTCTGACTCTACCTAAGTGTAGTGTACCTCTGTCTGTTTCTATTCTGGACCTAGTCTGTAGTAGCCTTTATTCTCCTGTCCTATAATCCTGTCTGCTCCTCTGGACCTTTGGACATCTTAACCTTTGGACATCTTAACCTTTGGACATCGTAACCTTTGGACGTCCTGTCCTCCGGACCACTCCTCCTATCCAATCCTGCTTTGGACTTTGTCCCTTGCAGCCTCCTCTCTATTTGTTTCCATCTAGGAAGTTTACCTATGGAAGTCTTACCTTCAGACCTTATGCAGCAGATGAAACTCCTCCAGAGTTTCCTGTACTTATCTAGAAGTTTCCAATACTCCTCCGGAAGTTTCCCACGCCCATCCGGAAGTTCTTCAGCACTCTACAAGAGTAGCCAGCCTCTGGAAGTCCTTCGGACTTTGTCAGATTCCATCCGGACTTCATTCTGAAATTAAGGGCACATACTCGGGTAAGGGGCACAGCGCATGAGCTGAGGCCAAGCCCTTTGGATCCTGTCCCCCTTGAGCAATGGTCTTGACAAGATGGAATATTGTGGGGACTGCAGCATTCATGGGCCTGGGGAAGGTTATTCAAGTTGAAAAAATTGCAGATCCTCCAAAAGATGGGGAACAGGATTCATGCAGCCTTGTCTGTAGTACCTTTATGGTCCTTCCGCTTCTTCCGAGTGGTACCTTGTGCTGAGAAGTCAAATTTTCTGGCAGTGCTGAAGTGGGGCTCAATTATGACTCACTTGGAAGTGCTGTAGATGCCTATGCGCACCATGTGGCTGTTGATTCGATGTATACAATGGTCATATCTGGCATTCAAGGCGAGTTTACACCATAATTATGTTATCTAATTCTTCTCAAGTGACTTGCAGGAATTATCAGACCATTGTGCTCTTCAATCCACAGTCCCATACATGAGTAAAGGACCTCCACACATCCAATAATAATAATAATATCTGATCTCCATGATACAATGCTCGAGGTGACTTGGGGTACTGGGACCACAGACAATCAGCAATTACCAATTTTTTGAAGACACATAAATGTAACAAATTCTGCAAGGCTCTCGGCCTTGATACTACTCAGACTGAGAGTCCACCTCAGTCCAATATCAAGCGCAAAGGACCACTTCACATTGGTTTTGATGATTAGTCCTATGTCCTATCCCTGCTCATTCTCACTTACAATCAGGTCAACTCTCTTATATCACTCTTAATTTTCCTCGTTCAACTCATAATTTCCCTTGTTCAACTCATACAACATTGGTTTCAAAATCACATTCTAATCCTCGATACTTGATTGAGTGCAGCAGTATATGTTATTGAAGCACAAGCATACAGACTACATTAATGGTAACATCACTGAGAAGATAAGCCAGACATTTTCAAAAGTCAATTTAGTGAATCCAAGATTATTGAAGATCACCCATTTGCACTATACTTGGAGTCAACAAAATGAATGAGATCCTCACCACCAATCTCCTCCATGAGATTCTTGACAATACCATGATCCACAGACTGCAAGCAGTTCTTGGCATTGTAGTCTTTGTGAAGCAACATTGCGACATTTGGCAAGACACCCAATGGTAAGTGTTTATTGTGATCATAATGAACAGTGTGTGTGTTGAGACAATGCTTGAGTTTATCAAGCTCTTGCTGAATCAACTTCAACCATAGCCACTGAACAAGATCACTGAAGCATAGATGAGAACAAGTCAAAAATAGTACAAACATCAACTTACTACTGACACAGATCCATATCATTATAAATTTCTTTGCTAGCTTCCCAAAACACCTTCACGTTATCTCCCCATTGAACCCATACACAAAGCCAGCCATACTTGATTGTAATGTTATGAACACTCTTTAAAAAATGATGGGCTAGAAGCTCATCAACAGACAAGTTCGGAGAAAAAAGTTCCCTGTAAGATGGTATATTGAGCATAAGACCCATATTGACCAGTAGGGCTCACCTTAAAGCAGATGTGAAATTATATACTTCTGTCATTTCGCTTTCGCAGTCTGTCGTCATTTATAATGGCATCCCTAGGTATACAATCAGTCACCACTCACAAATATTCATGGGACATACTACCAATCTCATGGATGAGAGATCAGTACAGGTAGGCAATTGATGTTTTGAGTCAATTGTTCAGGACTTACCCACATCCCAAGCCATTTCCCCGACCACTGATCTTGTATTGCCCATATGTGCCCATCACCACTCCATTGATGATGAGGGCCAAGTGAGACTAGTGGCTGTTGAGAAACTTTCTTCATTGAAGGTTCCCATTGAGAAAATCTGTCAGGCTTATGTTGCCTCATTTTATTCGTCACATATTCCCTTCCTCAAAATTAGTTGGACTGAATGAAAGCATTATGATCATCAAACTCACCGAGTCAGTAGATGTCCCGTATCAGCCACAATGGCTCCTCAAACTAAATGTGGACTATGGTGGTGAAGCAGATCTTGTGCAAGTTAATCGAGCACTAACTGCCACTTAGTCAAATCAGGAAGCAAGTGAGTCAATTGGCCACTTCCTAAAAGCCCAAATTGTTTCTGACATCAAGCAACAGTTGCTTCATTATTGGCAAGGTGTGAGCACACTCACAGAACATGCAGAGTCAGATTCACCTCATGGTTATACCATGCTCTGCCTCAAGAAGGTGGCTGATTTTTGCTCTATTTGTGATATTGTCACAGTGATACTGGGTAAGGATCTGCTGGATTGATCTATCATTTCTTGAAGCTATCATCATATATAAATTAGTTAAATGTTAGTAGACTGAGCAACGTGACTCACAAAAATGTTGGTATTAATTTTTACCCTCAGGGTTTTGGACAAGGCCAGAGGTACCTTCTTCAACAAGTAGAGTCTCTAACTCATCACATACATCTTCACTCAGAGCTTCATCAGTATCATGAGACTCCATGAAATGGACAGAAGATATAATGTTTAGAGTGCATGCACCTGGTACAGCACAAGAACGAGAAGGGGGGATTGTATACTAGCTGTCTGGCATCATATGCGGCCCACCTGATTGCTCCAAGACATGTAACAATTAAGTACAACTGCAAGGCAAATACGTACATTAGTTGATTCAATGACATAAAGAGATTGTGTGAACAGGGCTTACCATCAAGTTGGGCATGAGTGTTGAAATCATGCACAGGTCATGTCGAGCCAGTGATACAACCCAGTGTGTCAGCATGACCAGGGTCCACATCAGGTGACATTGAGGCGGGCAGTGCGATGGATAGCGGGGTTGTGCAACTGACTGGATTCCTGTTTAATAACTGGCTCAGCACAACAAAGGAAGTTGATCATGAATCAAAAATGCACCCTTTATCATCTTTCTCCCTTGAATCCATGATGTCCATGGAGTCGATAAATTTGTCCATGGCTTTGAGTTGATCTTCTGTGGGGAGATAAGGTGTTGCAGAATTGAGGTCGCCATTATGGAAAGGTGGCAATAATGCAAACACGCTGCATGTATGATGATGACAAGCATGCTAATCTTGACAACAATGAGCACATTGATAATGATGACACTGACGTCTGACAAAGAGTTGTAGCGGTGCAGAATGAATGGTCCAAATAATGTGTGTTGATATAGTAGATGCTGATGGTGATGATGAGCACATTGATGGTGATGATGAGCTCCACGATGGTGATGACAAGCTTGATGATGACAATGAGCTTGACAGTGACAACAATGAGCATGCTGATTATTATGGCATTGGAGTTGTAGTGTTGTGGGGAAATTAACAATACAAACAATGTAATACAACAATGAAAAATCCACATTAGTAAAATCAATCCTGATACACATAGTCAACCATACCTACCCCCTCTAATAAACCTTAATCTATTGGGGCCCCCAATAGATTTTGCAGCCTCTAATTGTCCTCACTTAAGTCTCATGGGATGCAGATGATGAGGATTTAGCCAGCAAATTGAGGACCCCATTACAGGAGCAAGGGGTCCCCATGAGATTCAAGGAGCAAACAACTCAAAACTCAGTCATACCTACTGTACAGCACAGGGAGGGCATGATACATGGGTGGGCGCTCAAAAAACTTGCTATAGAGACAAGTAATTCAAGTGAGAAGGGTTCAGAAACTAAATACAAACGGTGTACCTAGTGAGACAAGTGAGAAGAGTGAGAAGAGTTAAGGAACTCAATTCCTTGAGTCTTGCTAGACATAGACCACTTACTCCACTAAAGGAGGTGGCAGGACATATTAGTCATGCCATGCCATGCACGGGGCATCTGTGCCAAATATGGCAAAGGGACAGGCCCTAACTTGAAAGTTTTGGGAAGACCCAAAGGATGAGCCTGCTGAGGAGCACACTCATCCTAAAATAACTGACTTCCTTCTGTTTTAGGCCACTAATGCCAGCGGTATTCACTGACACAATCACGACATGCAATGCAGCACCTCGTGCAGTGATACCAAGCTATATTTTCAACCTTTTGCCAAGTGTGCTAATATCTCTTTCTCCCACCTCTATTTAGATGATACCCAGTTCTCAGTATGACATGCTCAATTGTCTGTGCCTGGTCATGAAGTTCTTACCTGACCGGTCTGCCTCCAATCTTGCCCAATCCATCAGAATTCCATCCTAGTGTCTACCTCCAACTGCGTATACTAGAATCATATCCTGCTCCCAGACCCACCAGATAGTGATCTTTTGGCATCTGGTATGGCACAGATGCTTGTCAAGACCAGTGCTCAAGGGGACCGGATCTGAAGGGCTTGGCCTCAGCTTGTGCGCTGTGCCCCTTACCCGAGTATGTGCCCTTAATTTCAGAATGAAGTCCGGATGGAATCCGATGAAGTCCAAAGGACTTCCGGAGGCTGGCTACTCTTGTAGAGTGCTGAAGGACTTCTGGATGAGCACGGGAAACTTCCGGAGGAGTTTCATCCACTGCATAAGGTCCAAAGATAAGACTTCTATAGGTAAACTTCCAAGATGGAAACATATGGAGGGGGGCTGCAAGGGACAAAGTCCAAAGCAGGATTGGATAGGATGAGTGGTCCGGAGGACAGGATGTCCGAAGGTTAAGACATCCAAAGGTCCAGAGGAGCGGAGGAGCGGACAGGATTATAGGACAGGAGAATAAAGGCTACTATGGACTAGGTCCGGAATAGAAACAGACAGAGGTAGACTACACTTAGGTAGAGTCAGAGTTAACAGGAAGTAGACATAAGTCTCGGAAAGACAGGAAGTGCCAGAAAGGCAAAGGTCCAGCTTAAGGAATCAATCCTTAAGCATGGATAAGGACGGAAGGACAAATCCGAAGGTTCAGAAGTCCAGCCTAGGGAAGAGTTCCCTAGGCCTAAGGAAAGGCAAGACTAAGATGGACCAAAGTCCAGAAACAGGAATGGGCAAATCTAAGTTGATATTCAAACTGAGGAGACTCTACAGGAGTTTGTACAGAGGTTTATATACTGGAGGATATCCGAGAGGATCAGTAAGCAAAAGACTAAGGCTATGTATGAGCATGTGGAAACATGTTAGTAAGTAAGACGGAACATAAGTAAATGAACTCGGATATGAAACAGAGTACAAGGATCAATAAGCAAGACAGAAACAAGGATAACTGAAGTCCGGAGTCAAGTGAATTACCATAAGGGGATAGATGCTGATTTTAAGGTTTGGCTTTGGATAGGAAGTATAGGACGGGTCCGGAGGTCTGGAGAAGTGTGGATATCGGATTGGGCATCTGGCTATTGGATGAGCGGATCCAGAGATCTAAGTGAAGGTGGACTAGGATATGAATCAAGGATATAGTCCGGTATCTTAGATGAGGTAAAGTTCTGGATGGAATGAGCTTGGATCCGACTGGACCGAAGGTGGATGAAGCAGGCTTAGCTGCAGAGGTCCGGAGGTATGGATATATGGATGTACGATAGTGTACGGATCCAAACCGATAGTGTACTGGAGGTCTAGAGGCATGGACTAGGAGTATGGAGGTATGGATAAGGCTAAGGAGGTCCGGATGAGCATCCGGAAGGCGTGGGAATATCACCGGATGTGGTCCGGAATATGGTATATGACAATGCTGGAGGGTGCGTAGGACAAGCTCAAGACTGAAGCTAGTAAAGTACATATCAAGTGACTGTGACAGTACTAGGGATGATAGTGGGGATCTGCAGGCAAACACGGATTTTCCTTGTCAAATGATGTGAGTTTTTATCTTGATTGTGTTGTACTCTGCAAAGATGAATACATTCAAAACAGAGCGCATATAATTTCTCATTCTCATTCAACTCAATCCTCCAGTAATAGGGACTCGCTCAAAAAGACACATCAAGTGGTATCATTTTTATTCTTTTTATCTTGTGTTCTATCCTTATTATACTTACTACTACAGAACTACAACATCAAGGCTTCAAATCTGGTAAGTACTGATCCTATTCCTACTGTACACTCATTTGTGTGTTCTATCTAGGTTGCTGACTGCATGTGAACTGCAGATATGGTCAAAGTCCTCATGAAGTTCTCCAGTGGCATGTTGCATTAGCTGGGCACTGGAGTGGAACAGTCCCAGATGGAGGAGCTGGCGCGAACGAGGTGGCTTTTATTGGCATGTTTTGTATTGTATGCTATGTTGAAATGCATCGATGGCCGCATTGTTTTCACACCTATGGAAAGTGCAGATACCAACGCATGTCTATGTAATACATAGCCACAGTGTATCTGTGTGGCTGCGCGCTATGTCCAATTCTTACTGGGCATCAAGGACTGGACTAAATCTAATAACTGAGTATGATACGGGGGATTATTCTAGTATAGATTTACATATCATCATTGTTGGAAATGTTTTTGAGACTCCAGTATATTCTATCCTGGATTATTTTGCCTATATATGGAAAGTCATCCAATGTCACGTTTTAAGGTGTGCACGCGTATCATTTCGTTACTGTTTGAAATTCAACAAGGTTCTACCCCCGACTGTAAGAGTACCCCTGAGGGACAAATAGCTGTGAGGAACCCGAACCATTTCTTATCTCCTCCTGTGATTAGTACATCAATGAAAAGTGTTCATATCCATAATCTAATCACGCGGAGATTTGATTCATGAAACGCAGCAATGTATTACCCTGGGAGGTTGGTAGGTACCCTTTGAGGCGGTGGACTAATGGCACACTCAATTTGCAATTCTACTTATATATGGGCGATTCCAATTCAAGATATATTATGCCATTGGAGCCTAGGCCTCAGGGCTCGCCAACCAGCAACTAATATGATAGGATTCTTGATAGTGAAAGTTTTCATTTAGATGAGGCAGTGAACATGACGTTCTATCATATCAGTAAACAATTAAGAGTTCGAAGTAGGGGTAGGCCCCCCTTTGGACCATCCAATCAACTCTCTCATAGCACGTACGCCAACGGGTCCCCTAACGTTTTTAGCAGGATCCAAGGAAACGCAGATGGCTTCGGCCAAGTGGTCGACACGAATTGGTGGGACGCTCAGCAAGGTGGCCATAGATACCAACGCCGAAGGTGTCTGCTCAGTCGCCTTTGGGAACACGCTCATACCGAGCCAGCGGACGATGGAAGCTGGCATCGGTACGAAGGACGGCATGGCTGCGTGCATCCACGCCGAAAACGTGAAGAGGTTGGCCGGGATGGTCATCGGCCTAGTCTCTGGGTCGTATATCATAGCTAGACAAAAGACATCAGTGACTATAAGTATCCGAACGAGGAAGCATACTCACAAGGCCGAACGTGTACTGCTCGATACTGTGGATGATCTTTCATGATCTCATCGATTTTCCTCTCGGCCTCCAATTTGGTCTCTATGTATCGCACAGATATAGCAGGCCTGTGAAAGTCCTCTGCGGAAACGTAGACAAATGGTCGAACATGCGTAATTCCTTGGGTGGGTTTACTGGCGGTGAACGCCTCGCACATACGGATGGCTAGTGCAACACATGACGACGCGTTGCTGACGTGAAAGCGGGTCGGGCTCACCAGTATCACGATTAAGTTTTTCGTAGGCTCCAAGATGACGTGCCTCGACCGGGCTGATGCCCGTAATGGACTTGAGCAAGCCCACGAAATCCTTGTCGTGGAACTGTTTATTGCGTTGTGTATTATCAAGGAGGGTGCCTATGGTGTGCACAACTGCGTTGACGCCAGGTAGAATATCAGCATATGTGTCGGGATTCATAGCGTCAGCTTTTCGCCATTCTACCTGATGGGCTCTAAGCGTTATACACGATGAAAAAGAGTGATTTACGGACCTTCTCTGCCCAGTCTGGTGTATCGCCTTTTGGGGTGCGGTAAGGTTTCCCAGATGAACTGAACGTGCAATATAGTCTCCGCAGGTAGAAGGAACAAGTTCAAACATACCTAACACTGGTAACCCCCATACCCCGCGCAAGAGCAGCCTTGCACACCGCAGAACCTAAAGTGGAACTGGATCAGTATCCGGCAATAGCTGGACACAATCAACGGGGAACCTCACCGACGAACCCATTACCACCCACGACAAGAATTTTCTGGGCAATAGTGGACATAGTGTTAAGAAGTATAACAATTCGAAAGAAGATTGCCGTCAGACCTAAAAATATTCAACCAGAAGTGTGGCAGTTGTTCATGCCCAAGGCATGCCCGAACTCGGGCACTAGCGGCGATCACTGATAGTGCGCACTGCCCATTTATGTAATACAAGGAACTCCTGAAACTCTGCGCTTACACTACGTGCCCTGCTACTGTCCACCACCCCCGACCTGCAGTCTTCCTTCACCTACTACACATAATTCTCCAAGCTGCGCCCTCCCCCGTTACGCGCTAGGCCCAATTACAACTACAACCTCATGGAGCCTGCCCCTACGTCTCAAAACCTCACGCGAACTCGGACTCCCGCGCCAGGGCGTGACCTCTCATGTCCCTCCTGCCACCTCCTGCTTTCGCCCAGCCATCAAGAAAATGTCGAAGTACTTTTTTGGCTTGATTCTACTCAGTAAACCACATAAGACGTGCAAGTCATTCTCTAACTGAGGAAGATCTTGACAACACACAAGACAACGAGACATGAGGATTTTTTTTATTTCCGAGCAAAAAATGAAGGAGACACATTTACAGCTCGTTCAACTTCAACAAATGATCCCGAAACGGACAACATGTCTAAGGATGATGATTGCTTATGACGGTAGTACCGGCGCAAGCTCGTGGTTTGGAATACCCAGCGATGATGATACCAATAGATACGAACAGTGCAATCCTCCATACGGGAGATGCGGTTGAGGCCAAAGACATCGACGTTGAATAATTCAGGGGGTGTCCGGCGTTGTCGGATGATGCATAAGGGTTTGGCCAAGGGAAGGCGGACTTTGGCAGAAAAGGACGATGGTGGGCATAAGAGGGCGTGAACGCCACACTTTCAACCACCGGAAAAGGAGTTAACGAGGGCAGCGAAAGTGACGGGCGAGCGGTGCTTGGTGCGGTAGACACCGTGGAGCACTGATGAAATTTGACTTGGGAGTTAGATGAACGTGGATGGCAGGTATTCTGGTCAAGCAACGAGGTTAATGACCGTTAATGAACAACCCGAGTTGTAGGTTTAGGTGGCAACGTTCTGAGCTCCTTCCTAACTGTGACGGTCACCCAACGTTATGTAGTCATCCCCAGAGTGAACAACTGAAGATAGTCGTTAAGTACGACTTGAAATTTTGTTTTATCGGTGTCTGGTGCATTGATGAGTCAACCTAATGGGCGTCTAAGTAGTTCTGGACGGTAGAAAAGTTGAAATGGCCCCGAGTCGAGAAATTTCTGGGAGTTATATATAATAGGCTCACGATGTATCAATCATTCCGCAGATCAATGCATCGATGAGCGACCATATACTTAGTACGTTCGTGCTATTGATAGCGTTTCATCCTATCCCATTCCTCTCGAGCAGAATCCTGTGTTCGTAGATCGTAACTGCGCAATTAGAGCTGCGTTTGGGTTTCTTGGGCCAACCAGCAACACTGTCGTTGCCTCGTGTCCTTATACATAGTATATCAGTACGTCCCACAACACGACATCGTGTCTTCCGTAGTAGTCACGAAGTGTTCACGTTAACAGTAACAACGTTGACTTCTCGTGATCAGCGCACATGTCCGAGGCCAGCTCATACCATCGTAACTACCACGGTCATCCAGACACGCGCTACTACGCCGATCCTGGGGAGCACTCTTCTAGCCCCGTACGCAGAAATAGATATGATCGTGACAGCCTGAGTCCCAGGCGAATACAAGATGTATCCTGGATTAGCCAACGGTCTCCATCCCCAAATCATGACCCGTATGCACGATGGTACCCGCCTCCACCCGACCCTGTAGACCTTCCCACACCCGTATTTCCAGACCAACCGCTCCCTATGGCACACTCCTCGCCCATGATGGCGCGTACTCCGTCGCTTGGCATGAGGATGCCCTCCCCAATGATCGGAGAATACATGACCGTGGAGGACCCTGAGGACGAGGACGAGGGGCAATACGAGGACGAGGAGCAGGAGGAGCAGGAGGAACTTCCGGAGGACAACGGGGAGATTGACTTCGATTTCTCTAACGCTCCTCAACACCACACGAAAGGTCCACGACGCTGGGTTGGGGGCTTCGTCAAAGGCCTGCGTAAGTTTCCTGGCCTGCGCAAGTCCCCACGCAGACCATCACCGTCGAGTGCCTTTGCATCGTCACTTAGTGCTTATCATGAGAATGATATGCAATTTCCAACCATATCGAGTTTGAATTTGCGCCCGCTCACGCCCACTAGAATAGCGCAGACCGCAGAGTTAATGATGCCCCAATCTCCGTCACACCCGCAACCATCGGCCATGCCCCAACCCCTGTCACACTCGCAACCATCGGCCATGCCCCAACCCCCGTCACACTTGCAACCATCGGCCATGCCCCAACCCCCGTCACACCCGCAACTATCGCCACAGCATCATGCATATCAGCAGCAGGCGCATGTGCATAGACCACCTCCCCCAGCACTATCATCGCCGGTGTATGCCCCTGGAGAGGATGTCGTCCCTCAAGTCCTCTCAACAGTTGACGAGCGCTCAAGTGAGCAAACTGGAACACACGAGACACATCCGCACCCACACACCTCTGTTGACCATGCTCATTCTCCCCGTACTCATAGACGTTCCCATTCACATTCACAATCTTATTCTTCAACTGTCCAGCCTGTCCACCCCAACACAACTTTCACCGTGACCGACTATGTCACTGTTCCTCCTCCCCAGTTCTCTCCTCCCCCACCTACGCGCATTAAGCGCTTTCTACACAACCTCGACCGGCTCCCCTGGGTCGAGCACGAGCAGATCGTCGATCCCTATTTCCCCGGTCGTTCCTCCCGCCGCCGTCGCTATCCAGATTCACCTGTAGATGACGGAAAACCTGCAGCATCGTGGTACAACAAGCGGCATAATTCCCTGCCGAATGAAATGGGGATTTGGCCGAGCGGCGCGGGCCTGTTGTATGGATGGCCGCCACAGATGCAAAAGTCTTACTCTCACCAGGGAATGGTTTATCCACAGTTCCCATACGGGTATGCACCCGTACAGCCCGCGTTCGTATACCCTACTACGTTCCTTCAGGCTCCACCACCGAGGACATAATATTAGAGCTCCTTCAGGGACGGTGCGAATTACCGTCATATCGCTGTGCTGTATGTTTTTGGATAAATACGATGTATCGTTATCGTCCGCAGCTGATTCAGTTATTCCAGGATCATTGCCGAATATGCCGGTCAACTTATGATTGTTCCGATACACGCATGTTGAGCGCTTTGACAGTACCTGAAACTGCTAATTGGTCGCTCTTTATACCGAAAACATATCTGACAGGAGAATATGATATTGAATCACGTTGAGCGGCTTACATTACCAAGAAGAGTATTGATAACAATCCAATAAGAATTTCTTATTGTCCTCTGGCAGGCTCCTCGACTTCCCTTCTGCACTCCTTACAGGGGCTAGAAGGTCCTCTATCGCCAGAAGATCACTTCTGCTCCAGGCTCCGGAGCAGAGAAAGGTCCGAATTGTGGATGGTGCGAGTCGGTTGCGAGTAAAGTGAAGGAGCTGCCGGCCCTGCGAAACATATACGTTTTAATGTTGCTGGGCGAGATAATAAGACTGATATGATTGAAAGAGGATTCGAGGGACCCCGTGAGTAGTCGCCGAAGTCGTCCTTGTGTAGTTGTCAGTTTGTTGATGCAGGAATAGTATTAATGATAGCATTCAGTTGTGGTGCTCAAGCTCTCCGAGAGAAAGGCGACACGGAGATAGCAGGGGTCAGCAACTAACAATATTAACATTGTTCCCGATTCGGTAAATCATACCCATCAAACACCGCAGCGGTGAAGCTTAAGGGCCACATGTGATGCAGCTCAAGGTACGACTATCCTATACACCGCATCTGTACGGGCCTCCAAACCCGTCATCATAGAACCACGGTATCACCCGTACCCATGCGTTTCCCTAGCAAGTATCATACAAGAGTCAGAACAACTGCGCATTGATTACAATCACGAGGACAATTTGTATGGCATTCCATGCCAAGTTCACTCGGCCTCGTGCTCCACTATCTGAGATCTCAACTTCGACCAGTCTCCGAGTCCAATAAATTTTGACATTGATTCCTGCCACTGTTTCTCGCATTCTGGACTGTCCGTGTTGTTACAAACTGGCCGATACCACCATTCGATGACTACAGTGGCCCAAAACGGATACAAATCGCCATATGGGGAGCACCCATCGTACATTTAGAGTTTACAAGAAGCTCACATTATTTTGCAAATTCAACTCAAATGGGCGTAGCTCAAACTTCCTTAAATGGACTTTTATTCAGTAGTCATTCGAAGTTAACGTTGAACAATGATTCGGGTGCCTCGCAAAATGGTGCCATTCCTTGTGGTCCACGTGGCGAACGCTGGTCAGCTGGTCACAAGGCGTCCTGTAGAAACAAGGTGAGGAAGCGAAAATATACGAGGGATTCGTGAAGTGCAGGAACGGTAGTATCGAACGGCGCTGGACGACAGGGCTTGCGCACGATAAAATGATGTCAGCGGGTATTGCTAATATGAATGGTCCTAGAAAGGCAAAGTGCGCGTTCGGACAAACGACTGTCAGGGGACTCAGGGTTGTGCAATACTGTTCGGGAGGATGGAATGCATCGGGAGTGTGTTGCTTTCCGACCCGGACAACCTCCAAGCTTAGCTAGTAGCTCCCGGCTATCGCACGTTGTTCGATCTGACCCAGGTATCGTAACAAGTGCGACCCTTGTGTTTGTCCAGCTCCACAAGTAAATTGAAGCAGTAAGCCAAAAACACGAAATCTGCTTTATCGATACGAAAGTAGCTATAAGCTTCTCATATTTAAAACGATAACGAAACGGAATCGCGGCACACCTGCCTGACGTAGAATTATATCATTATTTGGTCTACGGGAAGTCATCTATTGCATACGTAAAAAGCAAACTCTATCATGTCGCAAGGTAAAAGAAACTCCGAAGTGAATAATGCCGTTCATCTAGAGCTGTGTCTTCAACAAAAAGTCGGCGAAAGCTCCCGCCCAGACCCAGAAGCCAAACCAAGCATTGCTCAGAAGCGTAGCATCGCAGCTCTCCTTGTTTTCAAAGTCAGTCCGGGCGAGCAGTCGGGCGAGATGCAGTGCACCCAATGCAACACCGCAGAAGAATGGCAACCCATGTCCGTTGCAGTATCCGGCGTACGACACCAGAGCACAAACAACCGCGGAGAACATAGCGAGGATAGGTCGGATCTGATCTCCAAAGATAATCGTGGTGGACCGCACACCATATTTAGCATCTTCATCTCTGTCCTGATTTCATTGATCAGCCGAAGAGCGCGGAAGGAAAGAAAGATTCTTACTTGACGGGCGTAAGATGTGTCGTACACGATTGTCCAACAGGCAGCCCCAAGGTACAGAGGGATATACACGTGCCAGTCAACTGCTCCGACGACTGAAGCCGCACCTAGTAGTGCACCCCAGTTGAAGCACATGCCTGTCCGATACCATCAATAACGCCGCGATCTTGGAAGTTGGTACAACGTACCAAGCACTGCTTGCGGCCAATTGGTCACCCGCTTCATGGCAGGATACAACACCACCAGGCCCAACGACGAGAGTCCAAGTCGCAAGCTTGAAAAAAACAAGAATGATAAATATCGGAACCGATAAAAAATCACCAACTCCAACGCACCTGTATTCATTCAGCTGCATCAACAGCCAGACGCCAAGAGCCAGCTGTGGGATGAGGAAGAGGAATGCCTGGAACATCGAGACATCACCCGAAGCCAAAGGTCGCGTGCTTGTTCGTGCTAAAGTGAAAGTGTTACCAAGAGCCACCAGTTGATTGAATGTGTAACACTTACGAACGGCAGCGTCGACATCTTTGTCCCACATGTCATTGATCACGCAGCCAGCAGCGTGGAACACTTGAGAGGCAGTGAGGAACAATCCAACATAGGTCCACACCGTGGACATCGGCGTGCCGTGTGCGTAGCAGGCCATGGTGACCGACCATGCTGAGTTCTTCATGTCAATGGAGAGAAGAACATCACAAAAGCTACTCACCGCATGGATAGAACAGCAAGAGTGTTCCAGCGGGGTTGTGAACCCGTGCCAGATAGAGGTAAGGACGTATGTTGGCAGGAAAAGAGTCCACCCAAGTTGCGTCCGAAGACGAGGGAAGATGCTGCTTGACGGCTGTTGATTTGACCTCCATGGTAGAGTGGGCAGATAGGTGGATGCACAGTGGAGGGGGGTAAGGAAGACGGGCTTTTATACCTCCATCTTGTTCGCTTCAAGATAATAAAATAAGGAGATTGAATGATAAAGCGGCGATCGCAAACAGTCAACCGAAAAAGCCTTTCAGGATGGCCGGGCATGACAGGTAAGAACACTGCCGTATCCCGTCGTCGTCCGTGGCCACAGCCTGCCCACAACGTGTTTGCTGCACAACGTGTTTGCCGCCCATGAGTAACAATCATTACAAGTTTCAAGAGATGCCGAGAATTTCGTCGGTGTGTAGTGGCCATAAATTATCATTGCTCTGAGTCTGAATGTCAGACACCACAATTAATGTCGACTGACTTGAGGTGAATAATTAACTTTCCATAGGAAAAGTATTCCAGAATGGCATATTCTGAGTCTGAAATAATATTGTGACATTGGCTACACGCTAAATGAATAAGTAATAGATTCGG
This sequence comes from Suillus americanus, assembly GCA_016695465.1. NCBI lineage: Eukaryota > Fungi > Basidiomycota > Agaricomycetes > Boletales > Suillaceae > Suillus > Suillus americanus. Next base: position 127,135 of record MU177956.1, on the reverse strand, counting down.
CACCTTCATCGTTTCATGCTTATCTTTGCCGACCCCAGCCAATAACATCCCGTGAGGCAGGGGAAAGAGACATTAACACACTTGGCGAAAGGTTGAAAACTTTGGCATCGCTGCGCGACGTGTTGCATCCCATGCCGCGCGGTTATGATGATGAGTCGAGGTCGCTGGTGTTAGTGGCCTAAAACGGACGGAAGACTAGCAATGCTCACCTGCCTAATAAGGTCATATTTTATATTTTGCGAAAAATCATCCCTAGCTTATATACAACAACCGGCCGCCGGGCATCCCAGAACTTTCTTTGTGAACTCCGTTGTAATACCAGACGTCATTAATTTCTCAGCCATTACATAATAGCCATGATAAGCTAGAATCGGCTCGCGAACTTGAAAATATATTCATTACTACGCGCTAGTATACAAATGACACGACCAACTACCATACGTATGTGAACGGTACGAAGTAAAGAAGGAAGACAATGAGTCATGGAGGAACACTGAGCATGCAAAAAATGAGGACATTTAGACTTTGAAAATGTGATGAGGAGACTTGGAAGATCGAACCGACAGAGTAAGGGAAGGGAAATCGAAACATGCGGGGAGCAAGGATATCTTGAGGCCGTTATATATCGCTCGATGATAATCGCAGCATTAAGCTGAAGCGAACATGTCGAGCAGGGCCTGGGACGTGTTCGGACTATGTCTGTGCAGGGTTTGGAGACACTCGAAAGAACCGAGCAAGGTCCGACTGATAACAGGGTAAGTACCACTGGAAACCGGTCCTTGGTACAATCACAGTTTGTGACCAGCCTACTAATCTCTCCCAATGTTTGTGTAGATCAGACGAGCACTAAGCCCAAATAAAATGTGCTCGGGCGATAGTGGTATAATTATCACGCGTCATGTAAGAAAAAATACCCACAACGTGCCGCAAGGCAGCAAGCTTCCAACCGGATACTGATCACGAACTGCTCGTCGAACTCAAGTCCTGAAAGGCTCATAGAACACCCAAGCTCCTGATCCGACACCACCGACAAAACAGGAGGAACCAGCATTAAGACGGAGACGACGACAAAGGACTAGACGATGAAGCTGCAGCTATGGCAAGTCAAACGCAATGGTAGTAACTGATTATGGTGGCGAACGTTAGACATGAACAAACAAAGATGTGAAATCCGGACCGCCCAAAGATCGATATTAGGTTTGCCGTTGTAAAAAATCGTTACAACAGTCCCCTATAGTCCTGGAATATCGCGTTCACCACAAGCTACTGACACCGACTCTAAGAGCTTTGCACTTAGGGACGTGCGCACCTCCACGATGGTCGCAGAAGCACACCATCATAGATCAACTCTCAAGCAGGTCCATCTAACCTTTTCATTCATTCGAAATCAGATCTCAGCTGATCTTACTACAGAAAAACAAACCCTTCAAATCTCATCATGCCACTAAATCTGCTCTCAAAGACATCGCAAAAGGTGCCTTTCTCTAGTAACTTACCTGCTGATCTTGATCTCAAAGTCCCTCTGCACGTATTTTTTTCTTCCCCGGACAGGTCGCACTGCTCGCCAAAGCACAAAATCTCCGGCAGTAAGCACTGTTGCACAGGCTCGCCTCAATAGGCGCAACACCCAAAAGCAAGCTCAGGCCACTAAACGCGCCTCCCTCGTCGCTGCGACCCGCATCTTCAACGGCACCGATGGCGCCCCACGCATCGTCGCCATCATCCCCCTTTCCGGGGACATCGATACTCGAGCATGCATCCAAGCCCTCGGAAAATGCGTAGATGAAGAGATATACGGGATTAACGAGAACAAAAACATATGGGCTATGAAGTGCGTCCCTTCAATTCCTTCATCTCACACTAATCTAATCACACATACAGAGCATCCCGATTCAAAACTTCCCTCCAATTCCTCCCCGTGCCCTTTGCTTGCCCATTCGCTGCTCTAGATGCAGCCCGCGCCGCAGACTACACGCTCCTTCTTCTCTCCCCGACTATCGAAGTTACCCCCGCAGGTGACACCCTCCTCCGCATGCTCCAAGCACAGGGCCTCCCTACAGCCATCGCAGCCATCCCGCCAACAACCATTGAAAACCTCGATGCCAAGGTCAGGCCGGCAGTACTCAAAAGCCTCCTCTCCTTCATACAATACTTTGATCCCGCTCAGCGCCGAGTCTTCGATCTCAGTGCGCCAGCAGACTCACTCAACACCCTGCGAGCCCTCGCAGAGGGGTGTCCTGATGAGGTCAAGTGGCGCGCAGGGCGGCCGTGGGTGGTAGGTGAGAGTGTAGAACGAGAAGAGGGCGGGGTATTAAAAGTGACGGGTGTCGTGCGTGGGGGAAGAATTAGCCCTGATCGACTCGTGCATATTCCTAACCATGGAGATTATCTAGTTTCGAAGGTGAGTCATGTGTGGGTGGGTGAATCGGTTTGGTGGATTTAAAATGGCTGTAGATCATGTCCGCTCCACTCCCTCGCACAAAGCATGCCAGGCCTGGTGGTATGGATGTGGAAGCTGAGCCTGTGCTCCTTGCTGAACGCGTCCCATCCTCTGCTGACTCCCTGGTGAGCACAAACGTTGCAGACGATATGGCGAACGAACAGACATGGCCGACGGAGGAGGAGATGGCAGGTGCGCTTCAAAGCACTGGGGAGGGCGAGGTACCAGATGCCAAGAAGGGCACGACGCCGAAGCGCATCAGACGTATTCCTAAGGGTATGACTGAGTATCAAGCTTCGTGGATCGTGGATGAAAGTGAGGACGAAGATCAGGGTGAGGGACGGGACGGGGAGGAAGGAGGGCAGATGGATGAGGACGAGGAGATGGTATTCGATGACGTGCTGGACATGGAAAGCGAGCGCAAGAGCGTCGTCGCGTTCCAAGAACTCAACATGGAAGAAGAACAAAAACAGTACGTGCTCTTCTTTCTCAAGTCGTTCTTTCGCAACAGTGACATTTGTTGGACCAACACAGACTTACATCATGGAGAGAGCGCGCCCAGGAAGAGCAAGACGCCCAAGCTTTTCCAGATGAAATCGATACCCCACAAGACATCCCTGCACGTACACGGTTCGCGCGGTTCCGTGGGCTTCGATCCCTCCGCACGAGTCCGTGGGACCCGTATGAGAACCTGCCTGCCGAGTACGCACGGATATTTGAGTTCGAAGACTTCAAGCGTACCGAAAGGGACATGTGGCGCGAGTTGGAGGATAACGGTATTCAGGTTGGGAAACCCCTGCTCATTACTGTCCAAGTAATCGCTAAAAACCATACTGCAGCCCGGCACGCGCGTAACAATCTTTATTGAGGGTGTCCCGCACGAAGCCAGTGCGCCCTCCGAGTCGCCGTTTGTCCTATATGGATTGTTGAAACACGAGCACAAGAAGACAGTCCTACACTTCACCGTGCAGCGGAACACAGAGTGTGAGGGTTCTGTTAGATCAAAGGTTTGTCTGTCGGTCCTTTTCCTACTTAGTCGCAACTGAACTCCCCGAAGGACCCCCTGATCCTGTGTTGCGGACCCCGCAGGCTGCGCGTCAACCCTGTGTACTCTCAACACACTCGCGGCGGCGGAAAAGGCGCGAACAACGTCCACAAATTCGAGAGGTTCCTATGGCACGGCACTACGACTGTTGTGAGTGTCTACGCACCGATTACGTTCGGGAAGCAGCCGTGCATGCTCCTACGTGAGACAGAAAATCCACAAAGTGCGCCCGTTCTCCCAGCGGATATACGATAGGCGATTGACTGATTGAAACGAACAGCGCCGGAGCTCGTGGCGATGGGCACGTTCATGAACCCTGATACCTCACGTATCATCGCGAAGCGAATCATCCTCACGGGTCACCCGTTCAAAGTACACAAAAAAACCGCTACGGTGCGGTATATGTTCTTCAACCCAGGTCTGTGTTGTTCCTACTCTTTGTTCTTTTTCCCGTGCTTACAAAATTCTTTCTGGCACAGACGACATCCAGTATTTCAAGCCCATCCAGCTGTTCACGAAACATGGGCGAACAGGACATATCCGGGAGTCGCTTGGGACGCATGGGTATTTCAAGGCGCATTTCGATGGGCCCGTCAACCAGATGGATACAGTGTGTATGTCATTGTATAAGCGTGTGTACCCGCGGTGGAGCGAGAATTGGACAACGCTTGGTGCGAGCAGCGGGAGGGGTGATGAGATGGAGGAGTAAGCCGCGACTTGTGGTTTTGATTTTGTGGGTAGGGCGGTTCTTGATGTCGAATTGCACTTATCCTATGCTTTGGAATTTGTAGTAGCAGCTGGAGAATTATTTCAGCGAATGTACAGCGGGCTGACTAAACCTTGCCTGGCGCATTTTTCGTTGCACTCGTACCAAATGGAAGTTTCATAGACGACAAGTGTGTTAAACTTGTGTTCATATTCACCTGACACAAGCATGTACTCCAATCTCAGACTGGCAGAGTAGTTATCCGATGCACTGCCAAGCATAGTAACGTCAAGCATCACGGAGATCTGCCGTGAGACACACCCGTCCCTCGCCTCCCATTCGGTCCTTAACCCACTCGCCACACCTGTAAGGATGCTAGCGAATCGAATCGAATCTCATAGCTACCAAAACACGGAGTAATACAAACCTTCTATCAGAAGGATAAGCGTGATCGCCGTCCCCGTAATCATCGCAGGAAGTCAATACACCATTGCAAAATCATACGACTTCTCACCTACTGATGTCCTTGCGCACAATAAAATCGGCACAGTGAAATTTGCAAATTACTCGGGACGGCTCATCTAAAGAAGCAAGAAAAAAGTCCACAATAGTCCAACTGCCTGTCTTGTGATTCTGAGGAGAAGTAGAAAAGTGAAGAAGCTATACTTGTGGAACAAGATTGGTCCAGCGAATAGCATCATAATCGCAAGCTCAAGAACGTAAGCACCAGTACGATGAGGCGTGCCACTCTCTAGCAGAGAGTTTTTCGTACTAAAGAAGGTATGTCGATCAATGAACAGATTAACCGCACAAAAAACGTTGGACATACTCATGAGAGTCAAGGCGTTGGAGCCCTGGCATGTCTTCCAATGAACGTGATAAGGTTGCCTTACATTTTTTGGCTTCTTCCACCAACAGCAGTACGCCACTAAACCAAGAGTTGTTACAGTAAGCGTGCTGATTTCAAGTTGCGTCGCGGGCAGCTGATAGACGACACGTGTGCCTAGTTGGATAACGAACCGCGCTAGCTGAAGGATGGAAAATTAAGTCATCGCCTTTGCTTTTTTCTTGCTCCGTTATCGTGGGCATGTCGACATATCTGCGACTGGTCATGTAAGTCACCACTGCAACCGTTCACGTCGTCTGTATCAAGGTGACTGTACAACACAAGATCAAGCTTGTCAGTGATCTGTAAATTTACAGGCCATCAATCGTTGGGACAGTCCCTGTACAGTGAGTGCCACCAGCTTGAGACAAAGCGACGTAGAGTAATAGGGGATATCCCTTCTTCCGAATCCCAGTGTCAAATATCAGGATGGTCCAGGTGCACACGTAAATAGTGTTACGAAGCAACTCGTGATGATGCTCCACAAACTTCTCGTGCTGTAGCAGCTGGATGGGAACACATTGAACTGCAATAAAGGGATGGCACTTGCAGTATTGTTGAGAGGTACAGTCACGTGCTATACGATAAGGCGAACCATGATACAAGGAACATTCTGTGAGGGAAGAAGTTCGAAAATGAATGTGCACCTCGTTTATTGACCCTCAGAACCGAACCTGATCATGAGTCCAGGCGGACTGGATAACTTGCATAGCACTGTGCCTTTCACTTTGAAAGTCGATAATCCGGGAACTCTGCTTCTCGGTCACATCGATTACACGATGTAGACGATGCCATAGCGCAGCCATCGTAGCAAGCTTGGCTCAAGGGTTTGGGGCCACTTGTCGTGGTCGAGCGCTTCGGGCGCCCCTCAGCACATTGTATCGGCTGCGAGTGGATCCTGAAATAAATGTAGACGGCTTTCCAAAGATCGAACTGAGATTCAGAATCAGATCGCAATTGCAAAATCATCCTGCCCCACAAGAATTTGACGCTGGTTTTTTACTGGTGCGGGTAGTACGTGTCATGGGTGCACGGCCATGATATTCAAATGAGATTCAATAGACAGATTGCGTGTGACTCGTGGTGATTTTCAACGAGGTGGCGCAGACTTTCTGATTGCGTGAGAATCGCACTGTAGACGGCTGTACAACACACGTGTCACGAGCCATACGGTATAGACGCTCAAGACAAAACTTCACTGAGATTCTAGGCTCGAGCGGCGCTCAGCACTTACTATGCAACTGTTAAGGAGATGCTCAAGCTAAAGATCATCCTCCCCTTGAACTGACATTGATCATCATAATGATCTCCGGTATCTGTGACAGCCGCTCCGACGGTCAACTTTGCCTGATTTTGCCCTCATGGAAGGATGCGGTTTCGATCAATTACGGTAGTACTACATGGTTTGCGGCCTCAGTTTCAAATTCAAGGGCTGAAAATTTGGTCGACCGGTAATTAGTCTTTACCTCTTGTTCCCTGAAGCCAACTCATTTCTGAAAGGCTGCGCGGCGTAGCCGGTGGAGCCATGTTTAACCTTATAGATCCACTTTCTATCACCCGTGAGCTACAGGCATGGAGCCGCATCGTGATCTTTATCAAGATAGGTCACGCTGTGGTGCTGTACTAATAGCACCATGGGTGCCAAACTGGATACATCCGAGTCCGAACAATCTCGCATGCTACAATTCCTCTGATTTCAAACTTCAATCCCTCTGTATGGAAAATATTGTACTGAAGAATTTCAATGGCGTATCTGCCTTTGATATACACCATTCAAAGATCTTGATCTGTTGATGAAGAACTTTGGCTGAGAGCTCGTGTTCGCGATTTCGTGAGGAGCGGAATTCCGGGCTATCCGGTAATTAGATTCCTTATGTTCCCAGAGGTGGGGCCTGCGAAAGCGATCGATAACATTCCGCAGGTACAATTTTCTTCCATGAGGCAAGATATATCACTTTGGCGCCTTTGGTTGCGCCTTGCAGGGCGTCTAAAAGGTGAAGAAGCACTAGTTTTCGGAGGCATACTGATAGAATCACTGCACGAAGCATGGTGTTCGGGAATAATATATGTAATGCTGTTTCGCGCTTGTGTGACTACGAACTACTCTGACCTGCTGGTCTCTAGATCAGGGCGAGCCTCAAGATTGCGCGCTATCGGACATCAGCGTAAATGGAGAACTCACTACCGCAGAAAAAGCCATCAAATTGTAGGCTACTAGGGGGTATTCAATTATGGACGTTCGAAATTTGCTCCCTGTCATGCATTGTATCTTACTCGTCAGGCTATGCTATTGCAAGGTGCAATGCCAATACAACGTGTTATACTAATCGCACTATACTAAGTTACTAACAACGCAATGGAAAATAAATTCCGATTCATGCCGATATTCACATGCGTGATTGTCCCTTGATGTGAGGAAAGGGGCATGCTGAAGAAAAAAGAGTTTATCTTCATGGAGGGGAACAGATACTAACTGCGAGTGTCTTTATGCGCCGAAGGACCTTCAAGTTCAGATTGGAGGATTTCAGGAAATCGGAATATGCCGCAGAACCCATTTCCAGAGCGGCCGAGACATGAAGTGGCGCTTGTCACAACTTCAAAGGCGCTACTTAGATTCTTAGAAGCATCAAACGTTTTTCTCGGAATCGAACCCTGTGCCCTGGGCAAGGGCAACTGTCATAATTGAGACCTAGCCTAACTTAATATTGTATAACTCAGTGCTAAAGCGCTAATGTTGCCAGGTGTTCATCCTCGTTTCGGTCTATGTTTGGCCCACCGACTCTCAAGTTGTCACCATGATCATACTACCACATCGGCACTCATCGAACGCCGAATCGATATCTCGGATAGCCTAGCTACCTGATAGGTATTGCTTCTGCGAGCGTTGCATGTGTCCAGCTGACTCCAGCAGCAAGGTTATCCCCCCATTGGTATGTGCTCCAATTTATCGAGCTTCTGTCACATCTATTCGGAGAAAGTAGAGAAAGGTACGACTCAGGATAAGACACTGGTATATATACCAGCGCTGATTTAACTTCTAGTTTTCTGCAACACCATTGACAGCTTTGACTCTTGTCGTTACATCCACTTTTTACTCACGGTATGACCATATCTCGCTGCCAGATGTTCTGGTTCATTGAAATTGAAACTGAAAGCAGGTCACGATCGCACTGTTAAAAATGATGAACAGCTATGATGCCAAAAGTTCATCGTACGTTACCATTTTTGACCGACGAATCACATGTGGTTTATTCACGCGGTCCCCAGGCATCTCGACCGTAGTAAATCTTTGCGTAGTGATCGGCAAGTTTCATCTTCACACTTTGAATTGTGATATTGAATAGCTGACTGGTCCTATTAGCCAATCGCACTCGAATGTTTTGGACATAGAGATATTTGGTTCGCATTTCTCTGTATATTATAACCGTCGACTCAGAAGATTTATCACTGTGTAGATATCTCTCTGCGTGGGAAACTGCCGAAAGTTGGGAAGTCTTCTTGGGACGACTTTTTCTGCGTGCGCATCAGTGTTTGCAACCAGCTGCAGACAACAGGCTGGGCACTACGATCCTACAAGTGGAACAAGACACACCGCTTGTGAGTTATCATTAACTAGGATTATGTGGGAATTAACAGTATGCGGCACTCTCAACAAGCAAAGTTGAAGAGTCCTCCAAAGTTACATTCAACATCGATGCCTGCGATATGCGACAGTGCCGGCGGATCGGCAGCTTTGAGGACACCGTCGAAAGACTCTTGAAATGCGCAGGTCGTAAGTGAGGTTTATTACTTCCCCTTCAACATATATAATGCATCTTTAGCCATCAAACGCACTGTCAGTTTGTATGGATCACACGGCCAAGAGATCGAGATCTACTTTAGGATTGCCCAAATGCAATCTTCGACCATCAACAAGCTATCTATCTCTTGTGAGCAGCCAAGCATCCTTTATTGGGCGCTATTTCTCAAATCATTCCTGCAGACATTGACTTGCAAGATTTGCCCTCCGTCCACCATGACACATTCTGTGTTCAAGTGGCTATAGACGACACTATCTGGGAAAGCCCCTCAAAGTCCAGTAATCAAGGACGTTCCAGATGGACAGACGGGTATGATTTGTAGGTCGGTTGACGCTGCGCATATGCATCTGTTTGATGCATTTGTCAATAGCCCATTCCAACCCGATTCGCATGCTTCGCTGCAAATTTTTGCAACACGTTGGCTCCACAAAAACAAGCCGATAGCTGTTGTGGAAGGTTTCGTGAAGGAATGGCTCGCTGCACCCAACGGTGGTAGGTTATCTGTAAGCCTTTGTGTAGCCCACTCACAACCTCCGCAGTTGTTCACATGACTCTTGAGTCTGGGGGCACAAAAATTCAGACAGAATTCAAGGTCTCTCAGACTTCGGGTGCGCCTGCCGCTGGTAGTTATCGCGCTGAAGAAGCTGCCAATTTGACGGTCGAGCAAACTGGCGTACCGAGCACAAAGCAGATCGATGCATTGGATATTTCTGGTACATCTCGGTTGACAATAATGTTCTCCACTGTTGCTAACGGTGCATTAAAAGCTGTTATCCTGGACATCGACCGTGTTCCTAAATTCGGAAAGCTGTCTTGGGATGATCGATTCTTCCTCGAAGTCCACGCGGCGGGTAGCGGAGGGTCTCAGAACATCACATCTCAAGGACAACAGGGGGATAAATGCTTAATGTGGGATACAACATTCACGTTGTAAGTCCTCCCATATTGCATCGTTGTGCAATAATTTAGGCATCCTAGTAACGTTTCTCAAACATCACAACTCGTGTTTCGTGTTCTCGGCTACGACGGAAAAGATAGCGAGCCAATTCCTATTGGTATCGCTATCTTCGACGTCGATGAACTTCTGCGACAAAACAGTTGTCAGTGTTATTTTCCAATGAAGACATTAATTTAATGATGAGTCCGCCAATAGTGATTAGACGTCCGCTTCTATCGTCTGCAGCATCCGTGCGCATAGACGGAATCCCCACTCTGTCTTTCAGAGCAGCACAAGCTGGTGCTATGTCATTTACAAGGTCTTTGAGTTTTTTCACGCAGGAGCTTTCTGCCGCCGTTAACCGTACTGCGGATCTACATGTCCAACCACATCAATCAAGAGACTATGGTCAAGATAAAAGAATCATTGAACATATAATTTCTCGGGCTAGCAAAGACACTGGTGGCGATGAACACCTTTACCCTCTTCTGGTAAAAATCAGTATCTTTGTTTCGGTGGCTGAAAGACTGGCTAAGGTGTGACACACCTTTCGCACCCGGAAGAACTAGCTTGACTCTCTTTTTTTAGCTTCACCCCTACGCAAGGATTGCATATGCAATATTGGCAACAGGATACGAGGTTTGGGCGCATCATTTTCATGCTTATGTGGTATAAAATCATCGCCATTAGGTCATCAGGCAAAATATCGCTTGCGAATACGGCATAATACGGCTGATGCACACTATGCAAGACACTTACGATCTTGTTATGACTGTCGATGCGCTCCCGTATCTGCATAAACAAAAAAACGTCCTCGAAGCAATCTTGCAGCAAACAATCGAATGCGCGTTCTTCATCCGTGACTATTTGAATACTCGAGGCAGCTGTGAGTCTTCCAGGTATAATAGAGTTCTGACTGATGTCAGACGCCATTCACAAAGTTGCGCAAGCGATCAAGAATTCAGCGCTGAACATGGAAGCTCAGATCAAAGCATTTGAAATTGCATTCACAGACCTGCAACGCAGCTTTCAGAGCTATATGGCTGTCTCCACACAGCTCACTGTACTGAAAATTTTAGAAGATGTTCAAGATCTTGGTGAGTCATCCTATTTTTTTCTCCGCGCCTGTCTTCATTCCGTTTCAAACAGGTGCAAAAGCAGATTTTCGTGATATGTCTTACGCCGTAGACGCCAGATGTGCAGCATCATATGCCGTTCATCTACCGGCCAACAGCGCGGCGCCCCCATCTGATCTCATAACGTCCCTACAGAGCTGGGTTATTGGGGACAGCAAGGAATCAGAGAGGATCTGCCTCTTGTCCGGGCCTGAAGAGTTGTGTAGCTCCATCGCGCTACTGATCGGAGAACAATTTCAGTTCGCGTCACGCCTTGGTTCCTCATATTGCTTTCGAGGTACCAGGCACAACGACACCCGGAGTTACACAAACCTGTTCTCTACAATCGCCCGTGATCTGGCGGATCGTAATGCTCAGTTCAAGCAGAATCTCTGGAGGGCCGTAGGAAATGAGACGAGTCTGCGGAAAACACGGGTGGCGAGGACGCAGTTTGAGGATTTTATCCTCGCTCCCTCTAGAGATGTCATTTGGAACGGACCATTCCTGGTAATTATTGACGGTCTGGAGCTGGGAGGGAATGAAGCTGCAAGGAAGGAAGTATTGAGTGTCCTTGTCGACGCAGGCGCCGAGCTTCCCAGAAACCTCCGATTCCTGATCACTTGCCGGCTGGAGGATGACATATGCAAAGCTTTTCGCGGTCAATCGCATGTTCTGCGCCGGCAACTGGGAGAAGCTACTCCTCCCGCGTCACGCGCGGAAAATTTCGAGGATTATGTGGGCGTATAATGCCTTATCTTCTTCGCGTCGTGCTGCGAGGTTTGTGTGATTTGAATTACGGCCAATGTCATTCGCTGAAATATCGCGCTATAGGATGGCGCGCAAGTAGATCTGGACCAAGTGTTGCCTTTTACTCTGTCACTGTCAATCGAGGTGTCAAGCTAGGCTTGTATAGCACCCGACTCGAGCTCAATTTCGTCGTCCCAATAACTTACAATGATTTCCTCCCCTATCCATAAATTCGTTGATGTATCATACCCAAACTGTCGTTAGTCTTGCATTATGCTGTTCTGATACTTACTCGCTGTACAAACGTGTTCTTGAGCGTCGTTTGTACAAAAAAAGCCTGCAAAAGCAATTCACGGTAAACCATCCCAAGCAGTAGAATACAGCGAGAATCCAATACCATTATTACCCAACACAAATTCGAAAGCTCACTGCCCGGTGTTGACGCATCGATGTTTGGCCGACCTTTGATGAACGAGAAATTGAGAACGTACTATTATTCATCACGCAAGCCTGTACATGATTCGTGTGTCTATAAGACGCCTCAATCGACGAGGATCGCACGTTTAGAGACAACTCAGAAATCCGACCTGAGGGTCAATGTCCCAATCGAAGCATCAATGGAGCTGGTATTTCCTGGATATAATATAATGCGTTCACATTTGTTGTACAATAGGCGTACTCCCTTTCTCAAGAGCAGTTCGAAGGCTGGGACGGTTCAAGTCAACATCACACGAGTGGAGCCAAATGGATGTTCCTCACCTATAATCATCACCATTCTGGGTTATATACCTGACCCAAGGCAGGGCTTGATATCCGCTCTTTTCTACAATCTTCAGATAGCGAACTTGGATACCAGACACCGTGAAATAGGGGATCTCAAACTTCACACTGATGGGCGCACGCTTCTCCATGTCTTGTTCTACTGTATTGATCAGTAGAGCGAATGTACAATGTCAGATTTGCTCACCGCTTTTGACACTCGGAAGACCGAAATGTGCACGCATTAGATATTCCCGGCCACCTCCGAGCTGTTTGATCTTCCAGACAAATGCAGACTTATCAGGAGCATACTGCACACTGCCTGTAGATGCCTAAACAGCAGACCGCGTCAACTTGGAGTTATCTAGATGATCTAGGCGACAAACTCTGAATTTCGGGCTATCTGCATCATCCGGAACAGGAACATAGATTTCAACGTTATTTGCAGAGCTTCTGCGCTTGAATTGCGCTTTGCATTTTACCATATATTCCACGCGGCTCCCTTTGTGGCTTTCCACGGCAGCTTCCACCCAAATAAGAGGTTTAACGGGAGTCGACAGTCGGTAAGACATGAGTTCGAACTCGCCGTCTGGAGGTATGAACGATATTGTGCGGTCATTTTCGAACCTGGAGAGCCGGACGCACTGGTGGAACTTGACGTCCTCCATTTCGATAGCTTTGCCCCGAGCAGCTGTCGTAAAATGATATATCAGAGACAAGGGAAGAAGTATAAGACCATTATCGCATACTTCTACCAGTGCTTTCAAACATGACCTTGTCGTTCAGCCCGAGTCGCAGTTCAGGCATACCAGACAGGTAACACTTCATTTTGACGGCACCTAATATTTCAGACCGGACCACGTTTCCGTTCGAATTGACCTATGTATGCAGTTTATGTCGAGCCTCGTCACACAGTGAGCAGTACTCACCAAGAGGTTCACGCTCTCAATAACGTCCAGGAACACTTCATTCTTCCTATACCTTATGCCCTCTGTTCTCCATGAAACAGCATTCGTAACAGCCATGGGAGGCCTTGCTTGGATCTCAAGCTTGTGCGACTCCTGGGTGATGTACCTAACACAGTATTAGCACCCAACCCATACAAGCAAGCCTCATACGCACTCTTGCAATATCTTACTCTCTGTTGTCTGCGGGAACCCAAAGTCCATCATTTCATCCATCAGCTCATATATAATAACGAAGTTGTCTCTGATAGACTCCTCCTCGAGCTCCTTGAAGTATTCAATCAAGACTTGAGTCAATCGATGGAGGAATATAATGATCTCAGCGGCATTTGAGTTGCGCTTCGATAAAGCCAATACTGCAGCGTAGAGCATCAGAGAGGCGGTTCCGCCACATGACACGTCAATACGCACTGTAGAGATTGGAGTGTCGAATGTGCATGTAATTGATGCCTTGACTTGAGAAGCATGGCGTTACTTGCTGTCCCTCTTCTTCGATGTCTAATACAAGCGGTAAGAAGCGCTCTATATACGACGACGGCACATCGTCCTTGTACGAGCGCTGTATTAGAGGCTTCCCCTTCAAGTCGAGAATCGCGATCAGACTGGCCATGGTGGATGAGAGGCGCGAAACTGCGCGCAAGTAAAGTTGCCTTTTTGAGATTCATAGTGAAACTGTATGCCAAGGCAATGTCAATGTCATTACGATACCAAAGTCGTTAAGTAGCTCCAATGGGTATGCTATAAACTGCCCAGAACTCAGATTCTAAGTATTAAAGAGAAACATCAAAAAGTCCCAAAACTCGATATCTACTTATAACTTCAGCCAGCCAAAGAACCTGGAACTCCTGCCCGAACGTCGTGGTTTCGCCAGAAGTGGCGCGTCTTCACGGGCGTCCTCCGCGTTGTTGGCGAAAGAAATGTCGCCAACTTGAGGATCTGAAACTTCGCCAACGACGGTGTCAATGTCGTCTGTCAATGGAGTGGACGAGGCGCTATCCAGTGAGTAACCAAAGTCATCAATCCTGAGCCTACGCTGACGGAACTTCCATGCAATGCACATAACCAGTAAGGCGGATTGCATGATGCCGGACACAGCAAACATCGCCCAACCTTTGACACATTATTAATACGGCGATAAAAGCAAGAAACGCAAACGCACTTGTCCAGTTAGTGCCAGGACTTGCATAATCATGAGTACAACGTCGAATACGGCGAATCTAGTTGCTCACCGAAGCGCAATAGATATGGACATTATGGCTGCCCCAGGACTCTGTATTATCATCATGGGGATACTGAGCGCACCGACGAGCTTCAAACGATAAGTCCGCGACAGCTGTGGCGCATATTGAATTGCTGCGAGTAATGCAGAGCTGACGCCGAGAAAGGTCGCCCACAAGGATATTTGACGTGGAACCTCTCCGTCAGGCCCTGGGATGCGCGTGAACAGAAGGAAAAATGTGACGATGGTAATGAAGACACTTCAGAACACATATCAGAATACAGGAGCCAGAAAGTTAGATAGGTCACTCAAACAGATGGATGGTAACAGCCCACGAGACGTTCACAGAAAGACGCCAATCGTCACTCAAAAGCTTTGTCTTGACATGCTGAGGAGGGAGAGTGCCGTGCGCAGGGATGTCGATATCAACGTATTTCAACCGGGCGGGATAGTAGATGATGTACAAACCCAGGCTGCATCTGATGTTAGTTAAACAGCCAAACTAGAGGAGGTAATCATACATGATCATGAATAAAACCCACTGCAAAGTCACTTGTGTTACTCCAGCAGTAAGTTCTATGCATCTCCCCACGCTCTGATACCGTAGATTCTCAGTGGCGTCAAGCAGGCGATATCACCGCGGAACGCACCACATCATTACAGCACTGAATAGTAGGCCAGGATAGTGCGATCCTGTTAAACAATTCATCAGAAAAAAACACGTGTCAATATCGACGGGTTGCTCACATGTTAAGCATTCCCGCGGCAGAAGACGTGCTACCAAGTAACAAAAACCACGGGCTAAAGCCCTCAGAAGAGCCCATCTGAATTATTCGGAAATGCTATTCCAACAAAAAGTCAGATGTTTGCTGTTCTGCATATTGTTCACATTACCTGCGGGACATAGGATATGACAAGACCAATGATAAGAAAGATGGCGAGTGCATTGGCAAACCAGTCGCCATCCTATGGCACAACCCATTGTATGAGATTCATATCTACACTGCTCAACATTTGACCTACCAAATGACAATTGTCATGCATTGTATGTAGAGGAGTGAAGGAGGTGGCCAGTTTCGGGCTACACTGTCAGCTTATGTAATCTGCCGCTTACCATCTGTCGGTATTCGCGTGCAGTGCGACCGTGAGTTTCGTCGTTCGAAACGCTTCTTCTCCTTCATCATGTCGCCCTCCCGCATTCTCCGCTCTATGCGGATGTCTGCTATTGTCCGTGATCGTCCAATACATCTATTGGATCACTGGACACGGTCAAATAGCCAGAATTTAGGGAGTCCCAGCTTGCGGAGATGGTTACACGGCTCGCAGAGTGCGTATCTCACCTTGTGATGTTGGAATATTAAACCGACCACAATTCGTCAAGTACAGCGTCATGGGAATGTGACCAGACCAGATCCTGGCACTGGGTACGTAGTGTACCGGAAAAGTGTTACAAGCTGGCCTGACCCTGCTTCAGAATTAAATTGCATTTCAAAGATTCGAAGGGTAATTTGTTGAAGACCATTGAAGCGAACGAGGGAGATGACATTCTATCACTTGCGCATGAGCATGACATTGACCTAGAAGGTGTAGCGCTTCATTTGATGACATTTGATCAGCTGAACTGATTTGGTTGAATCATTAGGCGCATGTGAAGGGTCAGTTGCCTGTTCGACATGTCATGTTATCCTCTCGCCCGAGCATTATGATCTGCTCCCCGAGCCATCTGACGATGAAAATGACATGCTTGATATGGCGTTCGGTTTAACTGACACGAGTCGACTCGGATGTCAGGTGCAAATAACTCGCGAACTTGACGAAATGACAGCGACACTGCCCAGTGCTACACGGAACATGTTTGTGGACGGAAAAAAGCCCACGCACCATTGATAGTGAACCAAGATACATCCTTTACGTATCAAAAAAATCTCACTGCTGACAAGAGATCCGTGCTTTATGGAAGATGAAGGACTGGTCTTGCAATGAATCAATCAATATTTGTTGCGACGATTAAGATACCGGTACCCTCGGGCAGTGCTCATGTGGGCCTGTCGTTCTATTATTGCGACTTTTCGGAATTATTATAATTAGTCTTGGCTAAATTTATTATTCTGCTAATCGCCATTTACTATCACATCATGATGTGCCTCGAAATGGCCTCGAGGCAACGAGTCTCGGTTTGATCCTAACTTGCATCAGAATTGGTTTTTCCTATATGTACACCTATTTCCCCCTCGCGACTTTTCCCAAGTTGCCATGTCCCAACCCTGCGTGCTGCAGGTGAGTTTCTTACCCGGTGTCTGCTCGTCGTGCCTTACCTTTTCCATTACAGCCTGAAGCCGTGGCCGTGGCACATCGCCCTGCCGCATTGCGTGAACGCGCAGGACAACCGCTAACTACACCTGCACTCGTAGGATATCCAACATCTGTCCATGCTTCTCGTCCATTACGCTCTTCTCCTCTCGCCGGGCCAGCATTTTCTAGTAATACATCCATCGTATCTTTGGAGTCAAGTCAGTCACAATGCCCAAGTGCTCTCAGCATAGACCTCGGTCCATATTCGCGCTCGCCACCGTCATCTATCTTCTCTCACACCGGTTCTATTTCTGCGACCACCTCTTCGCATGCCCACCGCGCCCCCGGACCCTTGACTGGACCGTCAAAGAGCGCTGGCGCTATTCCTACCCTCGGCCTAGACGCCCGCCCGTATTCGCGCTCGCCACCCCCATCTGTGATTTCTCATACTGATTCCTTTTCTGCCAGCTCATCTTCCTTCTCCTCGCACGCGCACCGTACTCCTACAACGGGATTAGCCAAGACCACTAGCGCTATTCCCACAATTAGTCTCTTCCGACGGCAGGCCAAGGATGAACCAGCGGCACCACTTCCTACCCAAGCACCATTCGGGCATAGTCGTTCAACATCTTTTCCATGCCAAACAGTTCCCCCGCCAGCCCATGTCCCACAAGCCTACTCACCGAGTGCTGCTCGCCCGACCTCCCAAAAGCCCTCAGTATCCCGAAATCCGAATGATAACTGGATGTCATCTTCTCCATTTGGTACTGCGTCTACGCCCCGCTTTTCTAGGCAATCCATGTCATCACAACCAGTCGTGATGCCCCTGAGTGCCCGGGAATACCGCAGACGAAAATGCGCCAGCACGATTACAAACACGGTATATTTGGCCACATCTGGCTCACCGGTCACCGAGGGCATGGGCAAGGAAGATGTAAATTCTCTACCTCATATCATAGTTTCCGACACTGAGGCCTCCAGTCCTTCTCCTTCCATTCACCCATCCGGAAATAGGCCTTCCAGGCGTACCTCGCTGCCGTCGTCACGGGCCTCCCATACATCTCTCCCCCCGGGTTCTCGGGAACCCGCATTGTCCGAGAAAAGTTCGATCAGCACCTTCTTTTCATTATCATCCGAGAACGAGGCAGAAAATGCCGATGTAACACCGCGCCGGAGGAAGTCTTATCCCACCCCAACCCAGCGTCACTCACGCATCAGTCTCGTGGATGCTGTGAATCGCCTTTCGCAAATGAGCGGGGCAAGTGGAGATACCGTGTTTTTCGATATGGATGACGGCCTCAGCCCTCGTCAGAGACAGATCTCTGTGACGGAGGATGACGGGGTGCTCAGAAGGGCGAGCTCGAGCAGGAAGAAATTAAAGAAATTCAATGCACCTTCCCGCGAACCGGTAATGGCGGACGCCGCAGCAGAACGCACTGCACCACAAGAACGCACCCGAGTAGTCAGGATTCTGGAAGCCAGCGAAGTTTCCTCTACCCCCATGCTTGACGGGTTTTCCGACCCATCCCATGACCGTGAAGAACTTGTCTCCGGTGACATATCCACCGAGCGGGCCGCTTCTGAATCGAAAATGGACTCGAAGGCGTCAGGCACTTCCGTTGAGGCACAAGTCAGACCTCGTAGGAAACTTACCAAATCTCGAACACAATCTGTTCAGGTACCACCTGCACGATTGACTGCCCCGTCATTACCCTGGATACCTCGCCCTCCTTCGCCGTTTTTCAGGGGTAGTGCAAAACAGAACACATCAGATGTTTCCACATCGGACGTGACGCTCCAGGAAAATGTTCCGCAGACCGAAGAGATAGGAGATAACGGAAGGGAGAATAATCGCCGGAGCCGTCGATTGTCGTTTCAGTTCATTCCCTCCCCCTCCTTTCATAGGCGACCCAAGTCGGCTTCAGGCATTGCTCCAAGCCTTGACTTGAAGTCTCCTATGAGGAATGACACACGGCAAAGAATGCCTAAACCTGATTCCCGGTACGGGACAGATAGTGCATTAAGTAGCCTCACAGGTAGCGCAACTACTATTACCCTGTTACCACCTCCCCCTATCATGTCTTCTTCCAGTGTATCCTCAAGTGCGGGAAACTCTACTTCGAGCTTGACTGATGGCAGTAGCACGACAATGGGTTCGCGGGACACTAGCACTACTTCTATCAATGCTCCGAGCCTCCAAACCGCTTCTCGTGGCGCGGAGTATTCCCACCCCAAAGTCCCGTCGAACCTGAAGCAGAGCATAGTAGCGCAGTGGAGCAGTGACACCGACAGCGACCAGCAAGACAGCTCAAGACATGCACCCAAAACTTTCGTCAACCCCCCTAATGCCTCACGTGATCAAGAACTACAAGAATCCTCATCTTCCTTTTGCACTGTCACTTCTTACGCGTCATTCTCCTCATATGCCACATCAGGCTCTGTACCTGCTGCTCTAGATGCTAGAAATGCGCCGGGCTCGCTTTACGACTACAACCAAGCACCAGATCCTAATGTTCATCCTATGTGGACGGTTCCTATGGTCACGGTCACTGCTGCTCCCTTACCACGCGCTAAAGAAATCTCTCCGATGCCTCACGAACATCACGTACAGCCCTCTTTCCTAGCTGTTCCCGTCCCCGTCCGTGTTCCTGTCCCTACCTCGAGATCCACGGCCCGCTTGAAGCGCCCACGCCCACACCCACGCCCACAGACGGCGCCCGCTTCACCCACCGCGCCGCATTGTCCAACTCCTCTAACTTCGAAATCACCGCGGGCTGCCGGAGCATCTTCAGGGTTCAAATCTATACTGCGCAGTCTCCTTGGTCGTTCAGGCTAATACCATTAGGGGTCATCTTTGATTTCGGCAAGAAGGTTTGATGCTGAACGCTGATCCTCCAGTGCATTGTTATCTAAAAATATGCTTGCGCCCGTTTCACGTGGACGCAATTAGCGAGATACCTACTACCCTATTTCGTTTGGGATTTATGATTACCTGTCTTGGGCATGCGAGTGCATGATAATGGTTCTTGGGAGGGGGCACTGCTTTCTTGAACTTGGGCGTAATTGATGTGATTATTTACATACAGTACTAGAACGTTTTTTATGATGCCTCTCACGAATACGAAACAGATATCTTGGAACTACTAGTCAATCAATAATATATGCTGAGAAAGACTCGAATTCGATGCGTGTGCACACTTTGGAAGTTGTAATGTTGAAACGTTGATTGGGCATGTCAGCTTCAGCTTCATCTTCCATTCTAGTTCTAGGCGAGAAGACCAGGGAACGACGTTCCCCACCTGCGACTGGTCGGATAAGCTGCACAGTCACGGTGTGCTGCACGACCGTACAGGCTATCGCAGCACTGATAAGTACGTACGAGGCTAGACGGTGAACTGCAGTGTAATAAGTTATATGTAACCGGCGACCGCACATTCCGAGTTTTGATCTCATTACTAATGAGCTGTGGATGAACTGTGCAACACACCTTATGGTACCACTGATATGGAGGCACAGGAAGTCTCCTTTACATAAATGCAAGATCTAGAATTGGCGGTTGAAGTTACAGAGCAGCGCTAACAGCATCTCGGCAAATTGGATGAGCGTTACGAGAACATGTGGTCCTGGTTATGTAAGGCAGCGGCTCGCCCTGCACAGCCTAGTACCTCACCAAGACTTTGAAGACGTACGGGCAGTCCAAGGGCAGTTTTCCCCGACAGATATCGACGAGCTTAGAAGACAAGATCATCTGTGGAACTTTGAAGATATCAGTTGTGCTGAAACAAAATGGTAATGGTCAGTGGACCATGGTGTTACGGGGTGATTGAATGGTCGACCGGTCAGCGTTCAGTATTGATGTCAATGGAGAGCTCCAGCCTTCGCCTGGGACGGATACGCTGGCGAACTTTCCGAACACAACCCATTAGTACTAGTGCTGACTCGGACGCTCACTCATGGGAGATCGACTCGATGAACCTTTTACTAGATGCGGCTCAGTCCTAGCCACTGGGTCAACAGATGAAATGGCGAAGCCGACTCGGAGTACTGGTACTCAGTCATGGAGCAATTAGTAAATGTGGCAGGTGCAAGGACGTCTAAATTGAATCGATTGCGGAGTACCAGTCAACTGTGGCCGATACTGGGTGTCACGGTCTGGCGAACTTCTTGCCGCCATGCAACAAGAAATGATTTTAAACCCAAGCACAAGAGAAAGCATCGCACACTTCGAGGGAGTCGTGCCACCTGCTTTTTGTCGAGCGGGCCGTTGCCATCACGGTGCACTCCTTTGCGCAACTTGATTTGGAGGCGTACCAGTACATGATGCCATGGACTCGGATATGTTATGAAGTGTACTGGTAAGTGTTTAATATTCCTCTCGTTACAAACCTCACCTGCATTTCACTCGACTTTCAAGCAACAGAACATTGCATGTTGCTAATGGAGATGTCAACCTTGCTGCGAGTGCAGATATTACTCTCGCTGCTGGTGGCAAGGCTATCGAACTATACTTGGCGGCGATCAACCTGGATTCGCTGCCGGTGGTGTTGTGGGCAGAACTAGTATCTTGAGGTAGTCCTGCTGACAGAACTGGCAGAATCTGGCAGATGGCAGAATTGCGGAATTCTCTTTGATGGTACTAGAAGTATACATCAAGTCAATATTCCAAATCCTATCTTCATTTGTGTCACGATACGTGACCATGGTCTCATCTCCTAATGCTGCAGGCGCTAATGATCAATCAACACGCTACAGTTCCGCAAAGTCAAATGCTCTCCTATCTAAAACTTCCTTCCCGAATACATCCCGGTCGAGGCAAACTCAGCATCAATGTCATTAATTAAAGACTGATTGCCACTGCAGACTGCAGGCGGAGGATCCTGAATTAGACGCAAAGTTGGTCTCGAACTGCTTGGCAACCTTTGTATTGATGCCCGGAAACTCGGAACTGCTCTCACGGTTCTGCCTGGGGGTTCTGTCCAAAACACTAGGATTCGGTAACCAACATCATGATTGGACACCGCAGTAAGGCCATCTTGGCCAAGTCGGAAAAATGTTACGGGAGGAGCACTTCTTGATGCGCAGAAAATGCGATCGCACCTATTGTCTCGAAGCCAGCACACATTTCGGCAATACCTAGGTCATCAATCAACCTTCTGTCTCTCTCGGATATGATGACCGACAGAAGAATGCAGTGTTATATGTGGCACAGCACTACGACGATGCTAGCGAGGCCTTCCAAATAATGCTCTCCGAAGATGCTCCCGACATTCGAGCACGAGGTGGGCCCTCAACCACACATGCGTCAATATGCTTGACCGTGTTTTCAGAGCTGTGCCAGCAGTATGTCTCTCCTTTCGAAGCAGAATGTGCTGTTTAAAAGGTGATTGACGCTCAAATGGAAGACGCCCCATGTCGTCTACTTAACACTTCTACTGGACGTTTACATGCTCGAGAGACACAGATAAAATGCCTTCACAATGACGTACTGGTGCGACTCGCAATCTGCCGCCTCAGAAGCTGGTATGGCCTCAATCTAATGACGATGGCTACGTACAACAACCGATTACGCGAAGGCTCTACCCCTAAGCTGTACAAATAGTGGCAAACATGCGTGGAACAATAAATGCTGCATCGACAAGAATCACAATGTCGAACTTCAAGACTCTATGTTTGTGTGGTATTCCCACTCGGCACTTACGATCATCTACCCGATGTTCTGCGTTCGTCCAAGTCTGGTGCACTGGCAAAGAGCGCTTGAAATACACGAGGATGGACGGTTTTAAGGATTCCTGGCTCTCAAAGCCATTCTTTTCTATCAACCAGAAGCAGTCCGTTGTGATTATGCAGGAGCTGAAGGATTCAACGATGCACGAGCCCTTTTCGCCTTTATCTTGGAATGATGTCTTCGGCGTCCTCCTACCAGCAATTTATGGTGAGCAGAAGGAAACCACTATCGGGCGGCCGTTGCAGGAGACCGTGGCTCAGTCAGGTTATATTATTGCCCTGAACTGGGTCGGCAAGTTATCCGACTTCAATAGCTACCTGCCAGTTGGCACCGCTTCACATGAAGCTCCGTTATTCATGCCACATTATTGTCAGATGAGGAGATACAGAAACCGACCTGCTTGCTGCGGCGTTTCGGGGCCGTAAACTTGGCTTTGACATTATGCAACATGCTCGAGTCCCTGAGCACTGCTTGTTTCATGCATTGCCGGCACCATCTACCTCGCCTTGCATTTCCTGTCACCGAGCATCAGTAGGTTACTGATGAGCTACTGATATTCTCATATTTTGTAAGCTGAAATGCTCATTGGCTGGGGGTTACAAAATACCACAATATCTATTTATATCTGCGGCTCATCTGATGCGGGTACCTGGTCCAGGCTAAGAGACATGTTTCACTCATGAAGTCAAGGCAAATGGGCTTCATGACCTGGTTATCGCCGCAGAAGATAGGCTGATGCTATTCGCAACACGATAGCTATACTCCATCAGGACAGTTGAGATACTATCATGATAGCTGCACGTATTTAAGCGATTTCCGCTGTGCAGCTAGCTAGTCTAATTCTGGTCAACAGGTTCTATTCATTATAGAGTACATTTGTAGTTTGAATTTTCTTGTAGTTTATACTGAAACCCAATCTCTGAATCATCTTGCAGACGGATGTGCCGGTGATTTGGCTATACTTAGTTTGTAAAGACATTGGTCGTGGCGCTGAGAACGGTCCTGTCAAGCGTGTGCACGAAAGCTCGGTCACCGGGAACCTTCTAAACTGCACATGCGTTGAGACGAAGCTCGTTGTTTCGGGACAGACCTTGATTTTAAATTCGATGCCTTGTCAGTGTGTCCAAGTTACTCGACTGAGATTTTGGAGCTGCGGCATTTATACGGCACGATAACGCAGAACAGGAACAAGGGAGCTGCATATATATAGTTGATAGCGTTTGCTAAGAACGCCTAGCCAGATATCGGAAGGCTTTCCGAATCATAGGACATAGCACTACAGCAATATATCAGCATCGGTCATGGAGAGCACATGAGCACCAGAGATATGGCGGTAGTATTAATATCAATAGAATCAGTATCACAAAAGTGCAGAGGTGGACGTACAACTTACGTTTGACTTACGTAGATGACTCCTATAATATGTCGTGGACTACTTGTATGCACTTGAAAGGGCTGCGGAGGTCAGACTAGTCGTCATACTGGAAAAATCAGCGAATCAGGCAAGTGTGCTTGTCATAGCACCCTCTCGTTCATTTGTGAGCTCTAAGAATGCCATGATGATTTGCCGTAAGTGCACTTCAAAGCTTAGATTCCAAGCTCTCATTGGTCGATAATAGGCTTGAAAGACCTTCCCGAAGGAGCTCATTCATAGGGGTGCTCTTCCTGGATCCCCGTTCAACAAAGACATGGGTATAACCCCCAACAGCCGCAGGTGCATCCTTTCCCTCCTCAAATACCGCGACCTCATATGTCACGGAACTTGAACCGAGCTTCACTACCCGAAGTCCGAGGTCCAGAACCTGAGGAAATGACAGGGGAGAGAAAAACTATCACCAAAGTTGTAAGCACCTGATCGGGGCGGAGAGCTGCTTGGTATCAGTACTTACCTGGCAATGGGACGAAACCACCAGCCCAATTTGGGCGGAGTCAGAGGTGAGTCCACATTGTTGGATGAGAAAAGTGTTCACTACAGAATCAAAGAGGTGGTAGTAGACGGAATTGTTGACGTGTGAGTATTGGTCGTTGTCGGTCCTTGAGATGGGTTAAGTTTCATGGATATGTGAGATCATTGAGAGGAGTGGACTGCACCAGCGAGTTCGGTAGGAGAGGAAGAAAATATAATCGGAACGCGTGCGTGCACGATGCGAGCTCATGGTGCATGAACTCCACCGATTCAAAAGACGGTTGTGGTCAAAAAGTTACAAACTGTGGACTGAGTATATAATACAAACGACCACGTGACGTTCAATTAGGTGCGACGCGTTGTTTTAAGTAATTGCATGTCTTGTTCAACCGCGATCATCAAAACACCTTCAGCTACCACATACCCTGACCACTTACAACCATGGAGCGCCTGTATGTACCATGGTTTATGTCTAAGTTTCTGAATAACACCCGAGCAACTTTCCAGTCGCAAACAGATGGCATTTGACCCTAATTTATATCCAGAGTTCAAGAAACCAACCAATGGAAAGACTTCAGAAACGCCAAGCGTAATCGTATGTCATCAAGTTCGGCTTCATTTCTCAACTCACTACGATATTGCGTAGTCTATTTCAAGTTCCTCAAGCTCTTCGACATCTTCTGCAGCCTCAACGGTGGCACCAGCAGCTCGACACAGAGGCCGAACAACGATCGTAATATCTTCTGATGAAGAAAACGAGGACATGTACGTACTCGCTTTCCCCAATTGTCCTTTATGGCGTGCGGCTCACAAATTTTTTGCTGTTAAGTAGACCTCCTAGTACCCAGTCGCAATCCTCTGCTCAACCCCCACCGGCTGCTCGTAACAACTTTGTTATGGACACCTTGAAACAGGCCCTTCCCGTGCCTCCTTTACAGCGCACACAAGTCCCAGCACCCATTCACATTCCTTCGAACCGTGATATTCTTCCGGGGCCTTCCGGCATTAATCAGGCGGTGGATGTGCCCCATGAAGCATACGTCTATGAACCTCGGATGTCCGCCACTGAGACTGAAAAGGCGTTGCGCGCTCTCGTAGAAGATAGTATCACCCCTGATGATGACATTGAGATTGACATGGAGGAAGCCATTGTGGAGGGCTTTCAAGATGGTATCACACTTCTCCCACATCAGGTCCTTGGTCGTGCTTGGATGCGCGATAAAGAAACAGGTAAGAAGAGAGGTGGAATACTTGCAGATGATATGGGGTAAGACTGTCAGTACTACTGCTACTCGCGTGTAGTCAAGCTTTTTTTTGTACAGTCTTGGCAAGACTATTCAGACCCTTACGCGCATCGTCGATGGTCGTGCCAAAAAATCTGACAAAGCAGATGGCTGGGCTGCCACGACTCTGTAGGTCCAATCGTCTTCGATATTTATATGTTAAATTCATGATTTCTAGGGTTGTTTGTCCAGTTGCACTCGTCTCTCAATGGGCCTCCGAGATCGCGAAGATGGCTGTGGGATTACGGGTGATTGAGCACCATGGCCAAAGTCGTACCACAGGTGAGTCCCTTCTACTCTAAATGGTATCAAACTTAATGCAACACAGACCCTCTGAAACTCAAGGCTGCACACGTTGTGGTTACTTCGTATTCCATTGTCGCTTCTGAATACGCGACATTTGCACCTCCCGCAAAGGACGAATCAAAGTCCAAGTCAAAATCCAAGAAGGCAGCATCCCAATCAGACTCGGACTCTGATTCTGACGAGGTCGTTACGAAGAAGAAACTCGGACGAGCAAAGGGCAAGGACGCATTATTTCGCGTGAAATGGTTTAGGATTGTTCTTGGTGCGTCGCCACCGGGGTTGGCTAGATTAAAATCTAACATGTACACAAAGATGAAGCACACAACATCAAAAACAGGAACACGAAAGCGGCTATTGCATGCTGCGAACTAGACGGGAAATTTCGCTGGTGTCTTACAGGCACACCCATGTGCGTTAAAAGTCCGTGTTATGTGAAGGCAGTCCTACAATTTTCTTTCAGGCAAAACACCGTGGATGAACTGTTCTCTCTCCTCAAATTTCTCCGTGTGCGTCCGCTTAACGACTGGCAAAACTTCAACGAACAGATCGCACAGCCTATCAAGGCTGGGCGACCAGTACGTGCCCTTAAGCGACTTCATGTGCGTCCTTTTGTGCATTTGTAGTTATTTACTTGCCCTACAGCTTGACACCATGTGCAGGTCGTTCTCCAATCCATCATGCTCCGACGTACCAAAGATCTCGTCCTTAATGGAAAACCTATCATCTCCCTTCCGCCACGGCATTTGTCTGTTGTTCAATGCAAATTCGATTCAGACGAGCAAGCATTCTACAATACGCTCTCGCAACGCATGACAAATGAACTTGACAAACTTGTTCAGGCCAACGAAGCGTCCAAGAATTATACCCACGTGTTGCTTATGCTTCTGAGGCTAAGGCAGGGTGAGTTGGCTCGTGTATTGACTTTGCATCACATGCTAATCTAGATTCGCTAGCTTGCAACCATCCGTCCCTCGTGTACAAGGACTACCGTATCGACTCTGAGGCCGCTGAGCCTCGCCCCACTAAGAACGACGAACTTGCGACGCTTCTAGGACAGATAGGGGTCTCGAACGGCAAGAAATGCCAGTTATGTCAGACAGAGTATGTTGCCTTTGCTGACATACAATATGAATTTCAACTCGTCTTTGCGCAGTCTTACCTCTTCCGACTCAGACCACTGCCCCGACTGTACCGAAATTGCTGCCAAGGCCCGACGCAAGTCTGTGGCCGCGCCAACCGCTCGTGATCCCAACTTACCTCCAGATTCGGCCAAGATTCGCAAGTTGCTGGAAATTCTTCGGGACATCGATGAACGAAGCGAGAGTGCTGAAAAAACGATTATTTTTTCTCAGTTCACCAGCATGCTGGATCTAATCGAACCGTTCTTGACTGCGGAGGGGATCAAGTTTGCCCGATGTATGTCCTTTCGGCTTCTCGTCTCTTGGGGTTTCTGACTTATTATAATGGCGTGATGTAGATGATGGAAGCATGACCAAGGATAAACGTGAGGCATCACTAGAGAAAATCCGAAACAGCAAGAGCACGCGCTGTATCCTGATTTCATTCAAGGCTGGGAGTACCGGTACGTCCTCAAACTCACGGTGATGACGGTTCCCTAAACTTTGCGCTCTAGGGTTAAACTTGACCTGCTGCAACAATGTGGTCCTTGTTGATATGTGGTGGAACCCTGCGCTTGAGGTCCGCCGCAGGCTCACTTTTTTGAATTCAAAATTAACTGCAGGGATAGGACCAAGCATTCGATCGCGCTCATCGCTTCGGGCAAAAACGCGATGTCAATATCTTCAAGCTCACTATTCCCGAGACTGTAGAAGAGCGGATCCTTGAGGTAAGCCATGTGACATTTGCGGTTAAAGCTGTAATTCAGCGATGGCGCTATATAGCTTCAAGAGAAGAAACGTGAGCTTACGAAAGCGGCGTTGAGTGGAGAGAAGATGAAGAATATGAAACTCGGCATGGATGATCTGTTGGCGCTGTTCAGGCCTGGGCCAAACCATGATGACGATGAGGAATGATTGGATGTCTGTACGTGCTGGACACGTTGAGGATTTGGTTTTGATTGCATGCGTTTATGCTGTTTTCGCTGTTGTCTTGATCTACATATCATTTATTACTTGCATGCAATGTTATTCTATGCTGTTGAACACTGAGCAGTTGACTGACGCAGCACGAGTTCCGTCGAAATATTTGATTTTCCTTTTTTGGTTCAAGTTGTTGATGAATCTCGCGAGGTCTTGTGCCAGTACTCAGTACTCAGGTTGGAGCCCGAGCTATTCGATTCGGCGGTCTACTTTTAGACTATGCGTGCTTGTTATTTCAATTGTCTGGATCTAACATATATACCGCAATGTTCCTACTTGTTCAGGCAACATCGTCATGCGAAGGGGTGGACCATTTTTGGTCTCACGTGACGCCAAAATGGTCGTGCACGTGAGGGACCATTTGCCAGACCATTCGTGTGAGTCACGTGATATACGGTTTGAAGGGGGACAGTAAATGCTGGGTGGTAACGTGCGGAAGGGGAAGGAGGAGGGGCGAGGCTTAATAGCGAGGAGATAATGTAATATACAAATCTGAACCATTAGTAGCGAGGGTAAAGGACCAAAGCGAGAGCGTTTGAATTGAAAGATTTTTTTAAAAATACTACGATGCCCAGTGCTCCTGGAGGTACTCAATGCAAAGGTGCTTTACACTGTTGTACACAGTCAGCAATGCATCTGGCGTCAATTTGTCAATCTCGAGCTCCTCGTACAACTTGAACAGCACTGTGCCTGATTCTTCGAGTATCGTCGACTGGTCAAGCAGCATCGTTGCAAAGGCCTCCTGCTCAAGGGCAGGGCTTTCACCAGATGGCTGGAGGA
>MU177956.1:43082-96889 GCA_016695465.1 Suillus americanus | reverse complement strand
GGTTTGGGGGAGTGGAACTGGGTGTGACCATGGGAAGTTGACACTGAGTGCTGGCGCCAGTGTCCGTCAGTCATCGTGAGGGAGCTTTGCAGTATGGCAGCCAGCTTCTTGGTTTGAGGAAGTTGTCCAGTGTGGTTGGAGAAATCCCCTGTAATGCGGATCAGAGGTGGGTATAATGGGAGGGGGAAAAAAGGAGGGAAATGAAGCTTTTCGTGTATATGAAGGCTATGAATTTTTTGTAAGATGAGTCGTTCGTAGGTAGGGAAGATGGAGGAGGTAAAAATAGGAGGGAAATGAAGCTTTTCATATTGGAGGGGAAGAAGGACAGGGGAAAATAGGAGGGAAATGAAGCTTTTCATATGAGGTCATGAATTTTTCATAAGATGAGTCATTCGTAGGTAGGGAAGATGGAGGGGGTAAAAATAGGAGGGAAATGAAGCTTTTCGTATGGAGGTCACAAATTTTTTGTAAGACGAGTTGTTCGTAGAGGAAGAGGAGTGGTTTGTTGAAGAGGAAGAGTGTGCTTACCTGTGATGTGGCAACTTCTGGGACATCAACGCTAGCGGTGGCCGTCATATGCCACATGATCTTGTGGGGTGGCTTGCGTGCTGCTGCCCTGGGTTGGCCAGAATCTTCAGGTTCACTTTCTGAGATGATGATGATGTCATCTGCCTTGCGCTTTGCTGTTGGTTGTGGCTGAGTGTTTGTTGTGATGACGGCCAAATGAGAGTTGGCCTCACTGGTGTTAGTGATGACGGCGACTGTGGGAATTGCGGTGGTTAGTGAAAGCTGCACATCGAAGGGAGCCTGAGGCTGGGAAAGAAGCTGTTGGTCAATGTCGAGCTCTTCAAGTATTTCAGACCTTGCAGACTGCAGGGCGAGGTCAACTGCATCATCACCTTCACCACTGAGTGCCTCAAGAAACTTTGGGCCAGTCATATCGAGCTCGATTGGTGACTCTTCTGTCTTGACATCCAGTAGCCCACCAAATGTGGATGCAAAACTCGATTTGACGAGCCTGAAATGCTCCTTGGATGTGGTCTCAATAAGCTCTGGCAGGCAACATGTGCTGGTGGCCTTCTCTTTGAGTCGGAGGTTGTTGAATTGCTTTGTGATCCTGTCAATGAGGTGAACGTGATGAGAGCCATGAGTTGATGCGACAAAGTCTAATTTTCTCACCCTTGAAAAGGAGATGTGGATGTTTTGTTGAAGAATGAAGTCGTGGCAAAGGCCTGTGAAAGTCACAATCCCGCTGGTGTGTACACGCTGGAGTGAGTTCCACCCTTTGTGTGACCCCTCCACATGGCTTCCGTCTGTTTGTATTTCCTGCCATTGACGTTTGAGGCAGCCTTTCTGTATGTGTTTGAGCTGTTCCTCATGAACCTGAAAATTGATGTTAGTGTGAAACAGACTTTTCTGGGATGAGTCACTCACTCTGCGTGCCCCCGCTGACCAAACTGTACCTTCGCATGCCCATTTCTCAAACATCGAGGTAAGTCTCATCTTCTGCTCATTTCGGTCCCAGTACTTTGCGGGATTCCCACCTTCAGTGTGTTTCTTCAAGATACAGGCAGAGATCTCTGGGACTACCTCTTTCTGGTGGGGATTCTTGGAGGGATTAAGGATAACAGTCGCATATTTTGCTCTTAGGATTAGTTTGTAGATTATTAGATACAAATGAAAATGTACTCACCTCATAATGAAATGCCAGACATCCAGTTTCATTGTGGCATCAGGGAAAACGACAGCCACAGCACTGCGAACATGGCAGCAGTTGTCGGCAACAAATACTTCAGGTGGAGGGACATCCAGAGCCTCGCATCGTGTCTTGAGGCCTTCGAGAAGCTCACTTATCTTGGCATTTGACTGACCATGACAGAAGTGCTAATGTAGTAATCAATCAGTCAGTAGGCGCTGTCTTCCGTCTCATTCAGTTGACCTACCCAGCCCACAATCTCACCATTCTCATTCATCAGACTTATAATCCCTCCCTTCAGGACCTTCAGCTTCTGTTTCTCCCGGCTGGTTATGGTTGCTTTCATAGCGGCACGGAACATATTGTCAAATGAAATGCTTATACCTGCTCAAGTGCTGATAGTAGAGTAATTTTTTACCAGAGAGAGTGCAAAGATATTCCTCTGACTCCCTTTCCCGCGTTCCTGACACAGACTCCTGGAAGATCTTGCTGACCATGTCATGCAAGATCGGCCTTGCATTGTACTCTTTTATGTCGTAAGGATCCGAGAACGCCCAAAGTGGATTTGGGCTGAAGAAATCCATCCCGTGTTGTGTCGCTCGATGCGACTTCCAAGCTTGAAGGTAATTCAGCTTCCGCCTGTTGTACTCAAGCAAATGAAGTTCTTTAGAAGGTGTGTTAGCACAGTGTTTGAGAAAGTAGAATAGTGCTACTCATGTCGGATGTTTTCAGCGAGAGTTCCCACAGTAGATGATGGGCGCAGCTCAACAACTAGATCAAACAGCTCACGACTAACAGCACATCTGTAGAAAAATATTGGTATGTCTGCTGCCGGTGAATGTCACTTAGCCACTAATCAACAATCACCAGCCAAAATTGATCAAGCTCACCTGGAATGGACCAGTGGGACCAATTGCGCCAGAAGTCTGGATTTGTTGTTGCGAAGCAGTGTCCTTTGAGGTTCGTCTTTCTGTTATTCTCACACTCGCTTTCTAGACCCTTCTTACTTGTTGGATCGGTTCTGCAACTCTCGCAGTGGAGCTGCATGCCTATCGCTGCCTCATCAAGCATTACTCCATGGACATCCCGAGGACCAGTCCCAGTCCACCCATCCCACGAGTCACCATCCATACAATCGCATTGTGGACATCTTGCAAGCTCAGGGTAGTAGAATGGATGTATGACGCGAAGAGGCTTCAAGTACAAGACTTCTGGGTTAACTGCAGGCTCAGATTCATTGCGCTTTTGGGCATGGAGGTAAGATGGTGGCAGAAAATGAGGGCCAAGTATTGGAATCCTGCTGTCCAGGCATGGTTGTGTGAGTGTTTTTGCTGATCGTATTCGAGTCTTCTCTGAGATATAGTTGATGTACTCAATAACTTCAGCTTCCCATTCACACTGGCATCTGGGTCTTGGATTGGTCATGCGTTCGGTATGTCCTGTCCATGACCCAACATGTTTTTTCACCTAACGACAACGGTCATTAGCAGGTCAGCGTCCATATGTGACGTTCTACATGCCAGTGCTTACTGTGTCTTTCCAGTTTGCCTCAAATTTTTTCTGCATGTCTTTTGGCTCCAGCATTGACAGCAGTTTGCGCACCACATCCGGTTCATAGACAGACATGATTCTGTCAAGTCTCCAAGGCTCTGTTTGTTGGAAGATAGGTAAATGCAAACTAGTATAATTGTAATAGTAAATGGAAGGGTGACGAAATTTTTTGGTAATTAGGGGCCGTTGGATGCTCTTTGTGCTTCACTACTTCACCACACTAGTGTCCAAACTTGAGTTCGCTCTACTACCCGAACATTCCAGTATATATTTGTGTGACTGCTGTGCCAAGTCAACATCAAAATAAATTCTTTTCATCAAGTGTGATTGGTGAGACAAACACATTCAATTAAAGGCTCAAAACTAACAACCGGTACTACTGCATACTACATAGTCCAAAACTACTTGAATGGCTCCGCATCTCCACCCAGACCCTCCATCAAAGTCTACAACTGGGGGGCAACCTACAAATATCAAATCCGAAAGCACCGAGACAACCGTCCAATTGTTCACTGGCAAAGGTTCAGACACCGCATCTGTCAGAATTCAATTGGACTCACAGATTCACACCGAGGATATTGAGCAGTTTGTGCAGTTTGGATTTGATGAACAAGTCAAAAATCTTGCGACTCATTCAGGGTTTCAGGTAGCAATGGTCAAAGAAATCTACAAACATGTCAGTAACTTCAGACGGTTGAAGAAGGTCATCAGGGCCATGCGTACCTCTGCGATGGAATGCGCTAAAGCAGAGATTGAAGCGCAGGAGATGGAAGACCTGTACACCAGCAATGCCAGTGAGTCTGAGGATGATGGAGGCAAGGATGACGGAGGCAAGGATGATGGAGGCAAGGATGACGGAGGAAAGGATGATGGAGGAAAGGATGACGACAGAAAGGACACTAGTAAGAAGCGTAAGTTTGCTGAGTGAGATACAAATCCGGAACGGCAATTCTATCAGGTAATTAGTATCCAATGTACCCGGCCACTGCTTTTATTCGAACGTAGAAAGTAGGATTGCGTGAATGTACTATACCGGGCACTGCTTTTTCTTCGAACATGTAGAAAGTAGGATTGCGTGGATGGGTGCTGCCATTATTCAAACATAGAAAGTAGGATTGCGTGGATATACTGTGGTGCTGGGCGCTGCGTTTTATTCGAACGTAGAAAGTAGGATTGCGTGGACCTGCCGGGCGCTGCCATTATTCGAACGTAGAAAGTAGGATTGCGTGGACGGGTACGAACGTAGAAAGTAGGATTGCATGGACCTGCCGGGCAATGCCATTATTCGAATGTAGAAAGTAGGATTGCGAGGACAATACAGATACTCCTTAGGGGGTGCATCTTGTAAAAGGACCAGGAAGTGAGTCGCTGTTGAGATTTAATTAGGTAAAGAATCACGGCAACACAACTCACTAATTACTGCACCCCAAGCGCATCTTCTCGCGAAACACAAGACTCCCTCCTGAGTCTCCTGGGTGAAGAAGTTATATCTGAGTCAATACTGGTAGTAGGTGGCGAGAAGAAATAGCCGCAGAGTTCAAGTACTCACCGTCGACCCCTTCGCATGACCATATTTTCCTTGTTCACATAGTAGTAGGTCACGTGCTCGGCACAACTTGAGTCAAATTGAAATATTAACGGAGCTTGCAGAGCCACTGATAGTGATTTGGGCTATCATAGACGCTTCGTGATAGAGTTGAATCATAGAGCCTAGATGAACATGATCGATACCAGCTCTCAAGGATCTACATCTGCAGACGTTTGGGACCAGCCCAATGCAAGTAATGATATTTGACATCGGGTGACCATGAGACCTGACGGAGCTTCTCCAGGATTACGCTGGCCTGAGCTCATATCCACTGGCAGGCGCTGCAACTAAAACACAGCGGAAGCCCCAACAAGTCGTCCCAGATGACTGGGATAACGATCAAGATGAGGAAGAAGATAACGCCAAAGTCTGGGAAGACGCGTGAGTCTATCGTTGAGTCTCCTTCAGCTGTCAGCCCCAGCGTTAACTCCTCTGCACGTTGCAGAAACAATAAAGCGCCCATGCCAGAACTGATCATCTCCCCCTCAAGCACCGGGACATGCGTCGTCCCCCCTCCCCCAGCTGCCTTCCAACCGACGATGCGTATCCTGAAACGGCCCTCTCCCTCCCAATCAGCCTCGAATTCCACCACCTCACTCTCCTCACAGACACGCAACACTCTTGCTGAGCGTGAGGCTCAGTATCAAGAAGCTCGTAATCGAATATTCGGAACGACGAGCGAGCGTGGCAGTGATGACCTCTTAAGCCGACGCGGGGTGAGGAACGGTAGTGGCAAGGGAGCAGATGCTGGATCTGTGGCGTCTGCAGTGCTACGTGCTCCTACAGGTCCGTCAGATGCGGACAAAGAGGTGGGTCGGTCCGATGACTCCCCTCCAAAGGGATTTCGTGACAGGAGGAATGGGAGAAACCAGAACAGCACATCTTCGAGTATGTTACCACGGACTTCGAGTTGATCTTTGTCTTGTGTTTCAGCTAGGTTTTTACTGTTGATTGATTGTTGTAAATTTTTTATTGTACACGTCTAGCTCCAACTCCATGCAACGTACTTTTGAGTCGGAAAGCTCTCTCACGCCGACTCGCCGTCAGACATGTCAACTACTGTATGCCAGTGCACAAATCTTTGGAGCTCGGAATTCTCAGGTGCGAAAATGACAAATAGCGAGCTTCGATATCTTTCAAATTCTGATGACTCAACTAAATGCACATCACATCTATAAGAGTTATATCAAGACTCGGAGACAGCGGTACGAGTGCGGCATGGAATGCACTAGAATACGAGGCAAATTTCCCCAACTTCTTGAGCAGGTGTTTGTGTTGCCGTCTGAGCCAGAGGCCGGGACTCTGACTGTGGCTGAGCTGTAGGTTGAGGTTGAGCTGTCACCGAGGTCAACTGACTAGTCTGAGCATTAGTCTACTCAGAGAGGAGGCGCTACGTAGGCCCACTGGAGATTCGGTTATGTATATAGCAGAGCGAGGGACGCCAACGCTCTGCTTACCTGTTTTTTCTTCCGGCAGCGACTGTTACAGACTATGGGCTAGTGTGCTACGCGAAAAGACTACGCTTTGGGCGTTGTTTGCAGCACGATGGACTCGCTTGCTGTCGGGCGGCGACGAGAGGGGATGAGGGCATTCCGAAGGCATCGAGCCTAGGAAAGGTGGGGACGCTAGCATCGACAAGGGGGACCGGATGGTGTCGAAGGAAGATAAGGCTTCGAATGCTTGTCATCAATACTGCCCTTTACGTGAAAACACGATGCATACTTGAAGAAAAAAGTGGCTATAGCCAATATTGTTAGCCATCGCTTCCCCAAGTACCGTGACGCAAAAGATTTGTAATGTCAACCTGTATAATCCTGTGGGCGCAAATGCAAGAGCAAATACTGACTTCAAAGCAAGATGGCGGCAGCAACCGGGAACGAGTTCCTGCCGTGGCTTGTCACCTTGAAAATATTACTCTAGTCTCCCCAGACCTTTAATGATATATGAAGGAAAATCGTTTCTGAGCATCCTCCATCAAGATGAACTTGACGCTTGGTAGTATACCATGCAGATCGAATCTCTGCCGCACTTGGAGTTGATTGTATTTGGAAAGCTGCCTCGTCAATGGTGTGTTGGCTAAATGTCCAGTTGGAGGGTTTGTCCTGTAGTGACAACTACGACCGACGTGATTTGTCGCACCGTCAATCATAGGAGGACGCTTGATTTAGAAACTTCCCAAGAGTGAGTACTAGTGATATAGCCGGTTTCCTACACAGAATGTCCAAGAGATACTTCAAACTGAAGACCGGACTGTCAGTTAAACTTAGGGGCGTGGAGCGTGTATATTTCTGACATAAGCAAAGTTTTTATAACATCCCTTTTGAAGTCGTTCAATATAAGTTATCCTGTTCCTCACAGTACTCGTCTTGTGGTTTATTTGTTGAACAGGACAAGAACAATGCCTTCACCGATGGCGTTGAATCCGCCATCACGTTCTCCATCCATCTTCAAAAAGAAAAAATCACTTAGCCAATTGTCGTCAATGGCGACCGCAGCGTCCTACCTTTCTGCTGTTCACCAAGCAGATACGCGCGCTCGCAGTCACGACAATTTTTCTGTTTCATCAACTCCTGCACTTTCACTATCATCTTCTGTCACAGCTTCATCAGAGGATACCGTTCTCAACGAGGACGACGAGAACAATTGTCTCGCGTACCCCTTAACACCCCCAACCTCTGAACAGGTCTTCACCACCGTTCACACGGAGTTTGGTCACTGTGCAAACGAGGCATATCGTTGCGTCTCCAAGCACGACTACACCAAACCTGTGCAAGAGCACACCATCGAGGAGCCTCCATATTATATCCTCCTCACCACCTATATTAGTTACCTTATTCTCCTCTGTTTTGGTCATATGCGCGACTTTTTCGGAAAGCGTTTTACCAAGTCTTATTTCACCCACCTTATGCCCCATGATGTATGTGTGCAATCTTCTTTTCTCCTCAACCTTGTTCCCATGCTCCCATCTAATTCATTTTGTACCCAGGGTTACGCGCCATTGAACTCGGATTTTGATTCGTTCTACACCCGTCGGCTTAAGCGTCGCATGGATGACTGTTTTTCCCAGCCTGTCACCGGTGTTGCAGGACGCACTATTGTTATCCTCGACCGGTATTCCACGGATAACAATTACACTCAGATCTTCACTGGTAGCAAGACCCGTGCGCTGAATATTTCTTCGTATAACTACCTCGGTTTTGCCCAGGCCCGTGGCGGCTGTGCAGACGCAGTTGAGGAAAGCATCCGTCGATATGGCGTCTCCACTTGTGGCACGCGTCTTGAGAGCGGGAGCAGTGAGCTCCATGTGTCTGCTGAAGCCCTTGTTGCGCGTTTTGTCGGCATGGAAGATGCATTAATCAGCTCTATGGGATTCGCCACCAACTCTACTTTTATACCCGCACTCGTGGGAAAGGGATCCCTTGTCATTTCCGACGAATTCAACCATGCTAGTATCCGCGTTGGTGTGCGCTATAGTAATGCTCAGGTCCGGATGTTTAAACACAATGATATGTCAAGCCTCGAGTCCCTGCTGCGCGAGGTGATTAGCCAGGGTCAGCCCAAGACGCATCGCCCGTGGAAGAAGATTTTAGTCATCGTCGAAGGTTTGTACTCCATGGAGGGGACTCTCGTGAACCTGCCTAGAATTGTCGAACTGAAGCAGAAGTACAAGGTCTGTACTGCAGTTGGAGTGTTGTATTATGATGTTGATATTTTATTCAAGTTCTTACTCTTTGTCGATGAGGCACATTCAATCGGTGCGCTGGGTCCCCATGGACGCGGTGTCACAGATTACTTTAACATCCCTCCTCGTTCTGTTGATGTCTTGATGGGTACTTTCACCAAGTCCTTTGGTGCTGCTGGCGGATACATCGCAGGGCCTAAAGTCCTTATTGATACTCTCCGGTTACGTGGTCACTCCGGAGCGTATGCAGAAGCTATGGCGCCCCCCGTCCTCACCCAGGTCGTCTCGTCGATGGTTAGCATTATGGGTGTCGCTCCGTCATCACAGCCGACCAAGTCCACACTCGCGCTCAGCCCTGCTAGTTCCATCGCCACACTGAGGGACAGTGCAGAGGAGCTCCCAGGAATGGCACCTCCAAGCATGCTGCCGACATGGATGACCCTTCATCCGGCTCTTGCAGACGGTTCTGAAGCTCGTATGCGTATCCGCCGTCTTGCTTTCAACTCGCGGTATCTCCACCAGGGCCTCAAGAAACTCGGTTTTATCACCTACGGACATCCCTTCAGCCCAATTGTTCCCCTTCTCATCTTCAATCCGGGAAAGATGAGCATGTTCTCTCGCATGATGCGTTCGCGGAGCACGCCGATTGTTGTCGTTGTCGTCGCGTACCCTGCCACTCCGCTTGTTACCAGTAGGGTACGGTTCTGTGTTAGCGCAGCGCACACAAAGGAGGACATCGATATGGTGCTACGGGCTTGCGATGAGGTGGGCGGCATCCTGGACCTGAAGCATGGAGTAGGCGAGCGGTGGGGGATCGACGAGGTCTGCAAGCGCGCAGTGGAGCTTGTACACTCTGTGTGAATGCCTGCATGACTGCCTCCCTTGCTGTCTCCCTCTTCATGTAGTTATTGACACGACTCGACCAATACAATGTGATCTCTATCATACAGGTTAGATGATGAAAGCTATGAGAAAATAACATACATACGTTAACGAGGATTTTGGATTTTTTTCTAGTACATACACTACCACACGACGGCGATGTCCATACTTGCGTTTTAGGCTGCTTGTGTTCGAAACATTTTATCCACTTTTTTTTTGCAGATAAATTATTGGTCTCGCATTTTATTTGCTGATGATGGATATATCAAGAGGGTGCGATGCTGGTGATGTCGATGTAATAAATAGACGGTCGAGTGATTTGCGCTTGTGCCTTTGTAGATCCGGGCCGCAGCGGATCCTTGGCGTTCTTATCGGTCGCCTAGATCGCATACAGTACCTCTTTATCAGCAACGACAATGCCAGCTCCAGCAAGTTTCAGTAACTACATCGACACGCACGCAAATGCGTTTATCAAACGTCTAGGGGATGCTGTTGCTATTCCAAGGTAGGTTCCACAGTTGCGTACAATCACATTCCCAATTTAATTCAAGACTCCCGTGCATACAGTATCAGCAGCGATGCTCGTCGACGCCAGGACGTCATTATGATGGGAAACTGGCTGAACGGCCAGTTGAACGAGCTTGGCGTCGAGACCAAACTCATGGATCTCGGCACGCATGAGATGCAGGGGCAGACGCTGCAGCTCCCCCCGGCTATCATCGGACGCCTGGGGAGCGACCCTGCGAAGAAGACAGTGCTGATCTATGGACATTACGACGTGCAGCCTGTGAGTTCTTTGTAGTGGTGTGTGTTGAAGAGCATGGTACTGAACCGCAGAAACCAGGCGCTGAAGACGGATGGTTGGAAGACGGATCCGTTCACGCTTGTGGTGGACGAAGATTCGGGTCGCTTGATCGGTCGTGGCTCTACAGATGATAAGGGCCCTATTTTGGGCTGGTTGAATGTCATAGAAGCACATAAGAACCTGGGGATTGCGATGCCTGTGAATGTGCGAGTTTGCTTTGAGGGTATGGAGGAGAATGGGAGTGAGGGGCTGGATGAGTGCATCCAGGAGGAGGTGAAGAAGGGCAAGGACGGTTGGTTTGACGGGGTTGATTGCGTGTGCATCGTGCGTGATCTTTGCCTGCTGGTGTGGAGATATGTGTTGATGCACGAGACAGAGCGACAATTACTGGCTGAACACCCGAACACCTGCATTGACGTATGGGTTGCGTGGCATTGCGTATTTCAGCATCAATGTTACTGGGCCCGGTCAAGATCTGCATTCAGGGTTATTTGGGAGGACGGTGCACGAGCCCATGACAGATTTGGTCAAGCTCATGAGCAAGCTTGTGGATCACAACGGCAACATTCTGATTCCTGGAATCGACGACATGGTCCCACCCCATGATGGGGAGGAATTGTACGTGCTCAGACTTTTCATTAGGATATAGACTTATTCCATATAGGAAGCTTTACCAGAAGATGGATTATACGATTGATGATATTGAAGAGGCTGCTGGTGGAAAGGCAACTGCTCATTCTTTTTTGTGATTGCTCGCATCTGACTGGATCGTACAGGTGGCACTGTCATCAGAAAAGACTATCGTGCTAATGGGCCGGATGCGTCAGCCATCCCTTTCCCTGCACGGTATTCAGGGGGCATTCTCAGAGGCCGGTGCTAAAACTGTCATTCCTGCCAAAGTAGGCGGGAAGTTCAGTATTCGGTGACTCCATTTCCCACTTTATTTAACTCCGCACGCTGATAGTGGCTCTTCTCTTCCCATCATCATACCCGGTATGACATCTACGTTTTATCGATCTTACTAGCCTTGTTCCCCCGCAAACTCCTGAGAAGATCATACCCCTTGTCAATGCACACCTCGAAGCCGAGTTTGCAAAGTTCAACAGCAAGAACAAGATGGAGGTAGAGTTTCTACACGGCGGTAAACCTTGGGTTGCAGACGTCAGGCACTGGAACTTTGAAGCTGCAAAGAAGGCTATCGAGGTGTGTCTGAAACACTGGTTCTCTTCCACGTCGTAAACTAGAAATCGTTTAGGCTGTGTATAAGAAAACACCAGACTACACGCGTGAGGGAGGCTCGATCCCTGTGACGCTGACATTTGCAGAGAGCCTGGGCGTAAACGTATTGTTGCTGCCTATGGGCAGAGCAGATGACGGAGCTCAGTACGTAAACTTTTCATGACCCCTATTTGCTCGTTGACATATTCCACAGCTCGACCAACGAGAAGCTGGATCGGTCGAATTTCATTGAAGGGGTGAGTGGGCTAGTCACGAAGACGTCGATGATAATTGATGGTCCGATTACAGACAAAGGTCCTGGGTACCTACTTGTACGAGGTTGGCGCTACTGCATAACACGAGTAACAGAAGAAGAAGCTCTACTATTGTTGTATTTGGTGAATTTACACCGCGTATGCCTACTATTCCCGTCACGGAATTACAGCAGTAATTCCTGGACGTGTTTTTTCTGTGCTAAGAATGTGTCAACCAAGTGCGCAGATTTCAGGTAATACGCATTCGTCTTGGATCTGGTCAACGCCCCGGCACTCCTCAGTGCCAACTAGCGTTTGCCAGGTGCCTGCTTTGAACGACGAGGCCAACGAACAGCTAAGGGAGGATCAGGAGGCGGCAGTTGTCGCACTGACAGGCACAGATGGAGGTGCTGTAGGCGGTAGGACAATGGCTGCAACCGGCTGTGGTGTAGATGCGGGAGGAGACGACAGAGCGGCGGTTGGCTCTGGCGCGGATGGAGGTGCAGGAGAAGGTATTTGGGCAAGTTGCTTACTGATCGTACTCAATCCCCGCGTTACAATATCGCAGATTTCATCATGAGAGAGGGTTGTTGACTGAGTACTTGCGAGTGAAATCGCCTGACGCCACTCATCAAGGAGGGGGCGGCAGAGGGAAAAGTACGGGGTGATTAACGGCGGCTGAGTACGACCATTGATAAATTCACAATTCCATAAGCTACTGTTCATACTAGAATAGGCGTCCCTCCACCTCCGAATGGGATCCCGTTGCAAAGCTTCTTCGCTAGGTTTGGGGGCCAGTCCGACGGAGAATCCAAAGCGCATAGAATGAGGCAGGAAGGATATCAGGAACATTACGTTCCCATGCGAGGCATATGGTTTCTAGGACACATTTTAGACCTGTCTACAGGAGAAAAAGGAAGTCCACGAGTAGCATGAGGGAGGTCATTTTGGTGAGGTCTTGGGGCCACAAACTGACCAGAGGATACCCATGCATTCTCTCGATGTCGGCCGGCTGCGGAAGTTCGAGCATGTCCGCAAAAATTACGGAACACATGAGCTTGCTCCGGTGAATCTTCCATGATTGCTCTTCAACACCAATCACGATGTCCCCATCGGCAAACCAAAACTGCGACTGCTCAATTAATGATTCGGATGTTCTGCGGTGGCTCGTGCGTTGTCGTCTCGCTGGAGGAGGCGATGTCTGCATATCCTCGTCAGCACTGTGCATCGTTGAAACGTTGAAGAGTGATTACCAAAATATCGTCCTGGTAAATGAAGTTGTTCTATATACGTCATCATTCTACATCACCAGTATCATCTCCCGCAATTTCAAGCTTCCGTTTACGCCCAGGCAG
The DNA here is from genome assembly GCA_016695465.1 of Suillus americanus. Taxonomy (NCBI): domain Eukaryota; kingdom Fungi; phylum Basidiomycota; class Agaricomycetes; order Boletales; family Suillaceae; genus Suillus; species Suillus americanus. The sequence goes on along the minus strand of MU177956.1, from coordinate 83,858 downwards.
TTCAGCACCGTCACCATACCCCACGCCCGCCTTCTTCCGTAGCACCTCTATGTCCTGTTCAGCCTCTTCCGCCCACTGAAGTACAAGATGTCTCCCAAGTAAATGTGTGTGTCGTAGTGCAGCATATGCGTTCTCCGCTTCTTGCCGGGTGAGGAACTCCAAGAACGCAAAACCACGCGAACGCGAGTCGAACTTCTTCGGAAGACGTACGGATTTGAGTTGACCATGGGCACTACATAAATGCGGGTTGAATAGGGTATTAGGCACATAGACAGTAGATTGTACTGACCTAAACAGCTCTCTGATATCCTTCTTCGTAGCTTCAAATGGAACATTTTTAACTATCATCTTCGTCGACCTGCTCTTGGCGACTGTATTGTCCTTAGGCTCGTCTTCTGTTCCGCGCCCAGCAAACTTGACGTGCAATGAATGTCCGTCAAGTATAAAGCCCTGCATACTCTTCATGGCCTTCTTCGCATCTTCAACCGTCTTGAACCCCACGAAACCATACCCCATACTCAGCCGGGGGGCTTCAGCACCAGGAACAGTAGGTCGTTTGGGATCAGGCTTGGTCTGTACTCGCGCGAACGAGAATCCAGAAAGACCCCGGAAGACTTGCATCAGACGCTCTGCAGTGGTACTGAAAGCCAGATTCTTGACGAACAAAGTCGTCCCAGCAGATAAAGTAGGCTCGTCCGCATCAGCACCACTGCCATCTTCCTGCTCGGCGATAGTGATCGGCTTGAATGCAGTTATTGGCGTACGGCCAGGGTTCCCTACTGCATCCACAGTCTCTTGGAACATGCCCATCGGACCCTTTTCCAAGTAGACGACACTACTTCCGAGACGTCGGTAAGCTACAGCTCGAAAAGCCTTGGCAGCTTCATCTGCATGTTCGAATTCCACCACCGCCATGGTACCTGCCGGTGGTACGATGACGCGGCTGAGTTCCCCATGTGACTCGAACATCTCACGTATTTGTTCCGCAGTGGTGCCGTAAGGGATGTTCTTCACTAGTATCGTAGTATCGGACCGCGCTCGGGAAGAAAATGTCGATAAGATGACCCCCTGGGACTCGAGGTACGACTTCGTCTCTTGGATAACGTGTGTTTCTACAAGCGCGAGCTTGACTGCCGCATTATCTGACTCAGGATTCAGAATATCTGCCTTGGCAATTCCCATCCTATCGGCAATAGACGATGCCACTGCATCGCTCTGCACAAGCATTGCATGAGATCTCGATATATAGTGCACAAGGTTTGACCAACATTCATGTACAACATACTCCAATTGAACTCCCGCCCAGCTGTGGCTTTACGCCGAGAACTCCTCTCGTCTTTTAACGTTTGCTTTTTACCCTCGCCCTCTAATACTTCAAACTTGCCTTTACGGTCAACAGCAGGAATGATGTGGAGAAGACGACCTTGGAAGGACGTCTTGTCCAGCGCCTCATACGCCGAGAGGGCAGACGTTGGTTGCTTAAAAGTCACGTAGGCTAGACCTTTCGACTGCTTAGACAAGCGGTCGATGGGTATATGGACCTGTCAGGATAGGGATAAAGTCAGCAAAGTGATCGGCGACACACAAATTGTAAAATCGGAATAGATATCAGATAAATTTTCTACTATCGGTTCCCGGGAATCAGCAAATCCTTGGAGGATCAGATGTCCCTAAGTGTTTATCATCAAGAAAAAGCGAAAGAAATTGAGAATACATAACAAGGCTGCGAGATGCTCACCTGTGCAACTTCCCCAAACGGTTGACATAACTCCATTATCTCGGCTTCCGTACATGAGAAGGCAAGATTTCGAAGGAATAATCGAGATGTCTGCATAATCGTCTTTGTTGTCGAGTCTTGGTGTTCCTCAGGAACGGCGCTAACCTGGTGCTCGTCGTCCGATTGCTCAAAGACTTTATCGGGTAATGAATCTGATACCAAGTTCATACGTTGTCGCATCCATTCGAGGTCCGAGACAGCCTCATTATTATCTGGCACATCGGATGTCGTCATTGTCTCGGGAGGACCGGCCGGCAGTACTGGATGAGATTCCTTAGCTTCATTTGCCCATGACGGACCCTTTTTCGTGCGGGGTTGCATGACATCCATGAACTGATCTAGCGGAGACGCTGATGTCGAAGGGGCTGGAGCGCTTGTCTTACCATTCTTGTCCACCTTGTGAGCATGTGGTCGTGATGACGGTCCTGGGTCTGCAGCGATATCTTCCAGGCGTCTTCTTTTATTTGGTCGAGGAGCTGGAGCATCTTTCGCGCCCTGCAGGTAGAATTTTTAAAACAAAATACCGACACTTGAGAAGAAGAGAAAACTTACTGCGACAATCGTGACATTAATTCGTGTCGAGTCGATGAACGTGCGGTCAAACCAGTCCCTTGCAGCGTTTGCTTCTTGATCCGTCTTGAAGCCAACGAAACCGAACCGACGCGAAGTGCCATCTTGCTTGAGTGAAATTTTCACATCTGTGATGGTTCCAGAGGGAGCACCTTGTTGTTCGAAGTGCTTTCTGAGGCGATCTGGTGTCAGGTACGTGGGTAGATTTTTCACAATTAAACGAGACATCGTTGCAAAAAATTCATGAGGACAAGAGGAAAAATCTCAATTTAAGTACATAAACCAATTCCAACTCCGACCGGACGTACTCGTCCTCGTCATTGGACAAATTGGAAGGCGGGGTTCGAGCTTTCAAGACTGTAGTCTCTACGACCATGTCTGCCAAGTCGATATTTCAAGAGGAGAAAAATCCACGGGGTATTCCAAAAGCTCCATTCATCGTGCGTATCAACAAAAGTTGATCGGTGGTCTTTTGCTCATACTTAATAACGTAGGCAAACGTCGAAGAATATCTAGGAGGCCCAGATGGCGTGGTCGAGACTCCCCTGAAGAATTTCCAGGATGCTATCGCGTATGTTTGAACTGATATAAACTCTATGACGATCTTGAACCTAAGGAAGTCCAGGAAGTACCGATATATGGATGCCAACTTAACACAACGACGAAAAGGTCTGGAAGACAAGATCCCTGACATCAGAAAGACATTACATATGGTGGAGTTCCTGCAAGAAAGAAGTGTGAGTCCATCATTGCGAACACGTTGTCCGTCAACATTACCTGATGATCATGTAGGAAGGCAAGAACAAAAACGACGATCTGGAGGATGATCTCAGTGACGAGGAAAACTCCGATAATCCCAAAAAGCCGCTTACCACAACGTTCGAACTAAATGACACGCTTTTCGCGGAAGCAGAACTTGAGGACACTGACACTGTCTATCTATGGCTAGGGGTGAGTTTAGTTGTCCACCATGAGTTTCCCGATGGCATCTGATGTTTTGTATAAGGCGAATGTTATGTTATCGTACAAGTTGTCAGAGGCTGCGTCGCTTCTGCGATCTAAACTGGAACTTGCAGAGGCCAGCTTAAAAGCTACGATCGAAGACTTGGAGTTTCTGCGAGAGCAGCTGACGGTGATGGAAGTCAACACTGCTAGAGTTTATAATTGGGATGTTAAGCGGAGACGAGAGCGTCGACTAGTTGAAGAAACCAATGGAAAGAAGGGTGGCTAGCATTTGTTATCACTACACTTGCCAAGTTATGATTTAGCGCTCTGAGGGTGGTATCTGAATCAACGGTTCGAGTCACGAGGACTCGACTCCGAGGAGACCAGGTATTTGAAATTCCTTGAGCTCAGTTACAGCGCCACATTCAACTATGTAGACCAAGATATATATATATGCCACTCCCACCACAGATCATACCCCTTCCTCTGTGAATACGACAGGTGCTAAAATGCGCTCCAAATCCGAGGATTCTACGCCGTCTTCCCCATTACCCGCCCTACTACTTCCAGACGTTAGCCCAATCACAGGTCCTGCTATAGATCTTTATGAAGACGGCTACAATGATCCAGTGTATCAGGCCAAAGCTCGCATCTTGAATCGTGCAATTCAAGACATCGGCATGGGTAGATATCAGGTCTGTAGCATTCCATAATGAACGTCTATCTTAATCGCGAGAACTCGAAATGATAGTGGTATCTCTTCGTGGTCACTGGCTTTGGCTGGTTTGCGTGAGTCGTATTGTGACAACTCCCTGCATGATTTCTGATGCAAGCGTGTGTCCGGTGAAAAAGTGACTCTGTCTGGCCCGTGTGTTCATCTGTTTCTGCCATATTTTCACTAGATTGAGGTTGGCTGTAGCTTTTGAGCGGACTCATCCTTACACCTGTTGTCAATGAATTCCATTTCAACGGGCCTTTCCTGTCGTTAGCTTCGAATATCGGTCTTCTCGTCGGTGCCGTATTTTGGGGCCTTGGATGTGACATTTGGGGAAGGAGGTATGTACAGAATATATCTGGATCTGCCATTCACACTTCATGCCATACTTAGGTGGTCTTTCAACATCACACTGTTTATCGCTGGAATATTCGGGTTAGCATCAGGTGGAGCTCCTAGTTTCGTTGCACTGGCATCCTTGATCGCTATAGTTGGTGTCGGCGTGGGAGGTCTGCCGTTTTCATTTCTCCTGAAAAGCACATTTTATGACAATGTCACAGGCAACTTGCCAGTGGACTCTGCTGTTTTTCTTGGTGATAAGCAGTATACAACTGGACGTGCCAGGTAACTCATTGTAATTCTGCCAGACTTCGTCCCAGGTTCCCACCAGTACTTGCTCACCATCCTTTCCATCTGGTGGTGCCTCGGACAATTGATGTCCAGTCTCGTACGTATCACACATCTCTTCGTCCGCGCGATTGCTAATGGGACTTCAAGGTGGCTTGGCCTCTGATCGCTAATTATTCCTGTGCGAGCGCCTCAAACTGCACCAGATCCGACAATATGGGATGGCGTTACCTGTTATTCATCCTTGGCGGAATCACCCTTTCACTGTGGGCCGTTCGGTTTTTCATCTTCACGTTGTTGGAGAGTCCGCGTTTTCTCTCTGGCATCGGTCGTGACGCTGATGCCATCGAGGTCATCCACAAATTGGCGAAATTCAACGGAAAGACATCTCCTATCACAATAGAAGAGCTTGAAGCTCCCGACAGAGCAACGTCAGGCGGACGTTCATCCCCCGTGGAAAGGCACAATATATTCAGCAAGAGTTCAAAGTATGACACTGGTCATATCAAAGCTCTCTTTGCTACTCCAAAAATGGCTTGGTCGACTAGCCTCTTGATTGCTATCTGGGGTAAAGATGAAGTCATCGTTGTGTGTGCAATGACCAACGAAACATAGGTGTTATCGGACTTGCCTCCACGCTGTATAACAATTTCTTGCCATATTTGTGCGTCTTCAACCTGGATATATACCGTCTATTTGTCTTATGCCTCGTAGACTTTCCAGCCGTGGTGCTGCCTTCGGGGATGGATCCTTGTACATTACCTATCGCAACGTACGTATAATACTTTGTCCTGTCTTTTATAGCTGAAGCCGCTGTACAGCAAGTCATTTTGAGTGTCATTGGTGTTCCTGCTGCCTTGCTCGCCGGCTGGGCAGTAGAACTCCCATACATTGGGCGCAGGGGTACTCTTGCCATTGCCTCAGGCAAGTAACAAGATGCTTCCAAGAAAATTCCATTACTCAATGATCTCCTGCGAAATAAAGGTTTCACTGGCGCGTTTTTGTTCGCGACCACCACCTCCCAGACATCCAACCAACTCCTCGGGTGGAATTGTGGATATGTGTTCTTCAGCAACGTAAGTGAATGAGTGTGTCGGACTGGGAGACTAGATTAAACGTGGACAGATTATGTATGGCGTCTTGTATGCTATTTCTCCCGAGATCTTTCCTGCGAAAGATCGCGGAACGGGGAATGGTCTGACGTCCACAGCTTCAAGGGTGTTTGGCGTTTTGGTGCGCTCACTTTCCATCTCGCACTACTTGTTCTTATGGTATCCTGAATCTCAGGCCCCCGTCATTGCGCTATATGCTAACCTCGCGACGGCGGTACCTGTATATATCGCTGGAGCTCTGATAATTCTTGCTGGTAGCCTGGCTCTCTTGTTGCCCTATGAGCCCAGAGGGAAGGTTTCTATCTAGTGTTTTTCACTTGCGATACCACGTTTCGACTGCTCGTGGAACTTGAATTGTAGGTTGTGTATTAGTGTATTAGATTACAGTAACCTGATCCAAAAGATTGCTCTGGTACTGTCTCGAATGTAGTTTGCGAACTGTCAGAGAGTAAGATCTATGCAGAGAACATCGCATCTGTGTGACTTCAAGGAACGGAAGCAGGTTGTAGAATGAATCGTCGGCAATGCGCAAAAAGCAATTATACCCCCCGCCCACATTCGGACATTAGTATGTGCTCATACTCTACGAACTACCAGCCAAATACTCCTGACTCCGCTAGCAATGTGGCAATTGCAATCGAACTCCCAAGAGGAAACAGCCAGGGCCTTATAGCTGAGACTTAGCCTGAGCTTGCAAGTGTTTGATCTTTATCCGAATTTTAGTTGTCTTTGCATTTCTTCCTCTAAATCTGTTCTATGCGTAGACAATTCCATGACGTGATTGCCTGGTTACCTTGATTGACGCGGTGGTTGCTCAAGCGTGCTTCATTTTGAGATTTCTGGCGGTCGCGTGAGATTCTTATTGTGGTTTGTGGACGTGTTGTTTTATGTTGTTGTACACGGGTTCCAACTTTCCATTTTAGACACTGCTATTCCCCGAACATGCGCATTGATAGGACACAAACGGGGTGCTTCAAGTAACTGTGCTAGAAATGCAGCGAAATCCAATCCTCCAAGACAGCGCAGATTCACATGTGGAATTCCACTGTTCTCGGAATGACCACAATTATGTGCTCATTTTATATTTGTTCTTTTGATGTCATCGGCACAAAGACAGGAGGACGTGGTGTCCGATATCATGCTACGTACGTGAACATTTTACGATATTCAGGAGAAATAGATTGATAAATGATTTTTAGCACCGGATGTTTTCGCGAGAACAAAAGAGAGACTCAACTGACTTGGGGAATTTATAAAGGAGCAATCTGCGAAGAGGTCCCGCCTTGCACGAGGACGTCCGATGCTGAAGCAATACGCAGCGGGAAACCTAGAGGAAAGGCGCCCAGTACCTAAGCAATACGCAACGGGCAACCCAGAGGCAAGCCGTCTCGTACCTAAGCAATACGCAGCGGGAAACTGTCTTGTACCCGGGCCTAAGCAATACACAATGGCTAATCGGAAAGGCGTCTTGTACCTAAGCAATACGCAGTGGGCAAGCCGGGGGCAAAACGTCTAGTGCCTCAACAATACCCAGCAAGAAAGTCGGGAACAAACAAGGCTCTAGTGCCTAAACATTACACGGCGGACGAGGATAAACTGGGCAACAACGTGAAGCCTTCTTGCCCTTGAAGGGTGTTAACTCGAACATATGCCCAATACTTTGATGATGTTTGATGGGACACACAACCAAACTCTCACTCGTATCTATTGGCCAGGGAGGAAGAATCTAAGATGGCTGCATCGATTATTCCACTTCCAATATAGCCGCGAACAGCAACTACTTACTTGTGGGACAAGGTTGCTCCCGGCGAAACTTGACCTTTATCTAGTGATAAAACAAACCGAGTACATAAGGACTAGAGAATGCAAAAGCAAGACAAGTGACTACATAGATGACACTTGCAAGGGTATCAAGCAAATCCTAGTACAACAACAACTTGAAGTACACTCCAAATTGTTCGAATGGTAGAGAATCCGACATCAACACCGTCCCAGATGAAAGCAATAGGTCATACTAGAAGGTAGAGAACTACAGTCCAATATGAATGAAACCAATTCTCTGCTCAAGTGGCACTTTCTTCTTCACTGCGTAAGTAGCCTTGTTGAGTGCCCAAGCCGCCTTCGTACAGTCCATGACACCCTGGTCCAAATTCTTGAACATGTTCTCATAAAAAGCTTCAACAACATGTCTTGCAACAGCGTCATCGACTTCCCAAAGAGTGCCAACGACGCTCTTGAACCCTGAAAACTGCAGACCAGCTGCGAGATGAATTTCCTCGTCGGGTATCTTCTCGTCGCCACGGGCGGCATGACACGCCGACAAGAATGCAAATTCGGCTTGCGGTGCATCGTTCTCTATGATGTCGAGCAGCGTGAGAGGTTTAGTCCTCATGGCGAAACGTGAGTTGGAGGGATGTTGACGGTCCTGCTTGCCGTGGCATGCGAGGTGTACCCAGGTGTTGCATCGCAAAGCTTCGAGTGCGCTGGCTTGTGTAGCTTCGTTGCCAGAAAGATGAGTGTACTTGACGCTGGGAGGAACATGTTTATGGACAAGCTCAAGTTCGCTGTCGACAGCAGCGAGAACTGTGCCTTGCCCTGCGTCAGGTCTATCTTGTCCGATTGCCGCGAAGGAAGGAGTGACACGTGTCGTCATCGTTCGTCGAGCTCTGATCAGAGCAGAAAGTGTTGGAGTGTAAGAGCAAACGTAGAGATCCTCTAGGCATGGTTCCCGCCCGGGGCGATCTGCATTCATTCGAAATGGGTGAGCTGCATGGAGAGGAATGGATGTGAAAGCTGCCGTCGGACACAACCAAATTCGAGAGTGACTCGGCAATTTCAGATCATGTTGTAGGACATTGACAATAGGTAACATGACCTCATCCCATATCGTCCGCAGCAATGCTATCAGCGTTGTCCTTGACTCCTTTGAGCCCACGCGAGCCATGTCCCGTATCACGTTCGCGAAGTGCTTCTTGAGTATCTCCAGATCTGTGAGTGCGAGAGATGGGAAGGGAACGTGGTGGGGCTGCCCTGACGCTGAAACAATGATGGCATTACAGGAGTATTCACTAGCAAAAAGAATAATGACTGGACCGCGGCGTGCTGCTACTTGCAAATCTTCGTACAACGGCGGGAGCAGGAACCGCGAGAAACCTTGCAGATTGCGGATTTCAGCCACTACAGCTTCCCATTGCGCCGTGAGTCTCCTGTACGCCATTGCTGCACGGTCAGCAACAGCCCGATCTGCACTGCCTGTGGAATTCTGAGCATCAGATAGGCATGTGCTGAGCTCCGAGAGTTTGTCAGCTAGTGGGATATTGATGGACTTGAGGTCGTCCAGCGGAGTCTTGAGTCGAGAGGCCAGTGACCATTGTTGGTTGCGACCCCGCTCCTCAAATTCGACCCCTCGTTGCAGATCATTACGACGAATAGCGTATGATGCTGCATTTATTGGTAGGGATTGTGCACCATCAAAGGCGGTTGCAGCATTGCGCCTTGAGATAATCGAGGATCGCATCACGTGGTTGTCAAAAAGGTCCAGGCATGTTTGGTATGCTTCAAGGGCAGATTCATGTTCATAGACTTCTGATTGGCGGGCCCATTGGATGGCCTCCTTGATGCGTTCTGAAAATCCCTGAGTGGGGTGTTTCGAAGCCAATCTGAAGTTCCCCACTGCAAGTGACAAATCAACAGCGTTGGGGAGGATTCGATAACGAGACAGATAGGCCTCCTTCAACCATGTGTAGCTGAAATAACGATCCGGGTGCAGTGCTGGCAAAGCCACCAGTGAATGTTGACAGAGACCAATGGCCTCCTCAACATCTTCGTTCTTCCGTGTCTGCACGAAACGAGAGCAGAGTGCCATGCTCAAATTAAATAGATTTTTATGGCGCTCTGGATGTTCATCCTGTTTTAGCAACAGACGCGATTTGCGGCACAGATCGATGGCCTCATCAAGGTCGTCGCTGGCATGCAATTTATCATGTCTAGTTACGAGTGCAGCGGCAAGGTTGTTGAGCCTGGTGTCGCGATTTGGACGCCCAAATGGACATGACGCCAATGCCTTGCGAAAGAGGCCTGTGGCTCTGTTTATATCATCAATGTCACTGCATTCATTGAAACGGGCGAGAAGGGCGCGCCCCAGGCCGTCCAATGACGCATCGTGATATTCGTGCCCGACAGGGCGCAGGGGAAGCGCTTCTTCATAGAGAGAGATGACCTCGTCGAGGTCATGAGAATTCCCTCGGCGATCGAAGCGGCGACGGAGGGACACGGCCAAGTTAATCAAGTAGGTAACACGGTTGGGATATCCCTCGGGGCACATAGAAACGACCTCACGACCAAGTTGTATGTTCTGATCTAGATCATCAAAGCTGCCGCATCGTTGAAAGCGTGCTTTTACTGTGTTTGCAAGCTTGTCGAGGGCGCTGGGATGATGTTGGTTTCCTAGGGGACATAGCTCGAGCACGAGTCGTTGAAGGTAGATCCCTTCATCGGATGCATCAATGGGAAGATTGTTGCATGCGCGTATCACATAATCGACACCATTTTTGCCGATTACGATGTTACGAAGATAGGTGTCTTCGGAACAGAGAGGAAGTAGCTCATAACAGAGTTGGGCAGATTTTAAGATATCAACGGTGGTAACATGATAGCTATAGCGCCAAATCAATGCTTCGGTAAGATAGTAAAGAGATATTGGTCGATCGGGATGGCCTCGCGGACGCAATGCAAGGGCATCACATAATAGAGAGGTAGTAATGTAGATGCCTCGAAGATCCTTGTGGATATACCCTTGAAGGCGAGCCCACGCAAGGTTGGTGAGAGCCGCTGCGTGATCCGGATGATCGACCGGACACTGATCCAGAACTAACTCAAAACGGTTCATAGCATCGTTCAGGATATGGACCTCGCCCCTCCTTCTGATGTATTCGGATAATCGTATGTGGCCCACATCTGTGTCTCGAGCAATCCTGCAGTCATCGATGGACTAGAATCCACATTCCATCAATAAAAGCCAGCAGTACGAAGGCTGGTGTCACTCACATCAAACAATCGACTGCCATCATTTGCACAAGCAATCACAGAAGCGACTTTCAGCGTGAGAGAAGGGCAGACACCTCGAATGGGCGGAAATGATAGATCTGCAACCAATGAGAAGATGCAGATGAGTGTGGGGCAGATCACTCACCGAAAGGCTCGTCACCACGATCGAGCAGCCCTTCCCACAACATTTCAAGCTTTCCAACGAGTTCTCCACGACCTAGCATTCGGCCGAGCTCAAAAGATGCCCGAATCTCCACCGATATTTTAGGTGACACATCTGGGGATCTGCAAGCCGATAATGAGTACCAGAGTCGCATCCACAAATGTGTGTAGAAGGCTTTACAAGGTCACGGTATCGCCCCACACTACAAAACTGTCGGATGATAGCACTCGGACAGCTGATTTCCAGCATCTCTTCGAGTCGACGTTGACGGACACGTAAATGCCTGCTGGCATCCGCCCGGAGGGGACACTGATTTGTTTTCCACCAACGACTGTAGCGGAGCGTGAGGATTACGAAAAAAAATACTGAGGCAGTATGGAGCAACCGACCTTCAAGTTTGATGGATTGGCCTTCCCAGCTACTGGTCATGATGAGGGAAAACGACAAAGTGGTTTGGGGATGGGCTGAATGTTTGGTGGGTGGAAAGAGTAGTAGGACAATATAATACAAGGATTATGGATGAAGTTCAGGTGAGAGGAAGAGGAGGGGATTCAGGTCGTGCTACACGTGTATACCATCAGATAGCTGTTCGGCACCAGAAACGCTGACCCTCATTCTAGTGAGTGCTAACGGCAAAGGCCTGTTCAAATGAAGTCGGTGTTAATATCATTGTCCAGGCTAGTCACGTCAGCGAAAGTAGAAGGCCGGAGGCTGTTGATAAGCGGTAGCAGTTGGCTGGAGCGGATATGCGAGTCTCATGATGTCCTGTGATGCTCCTTGCCACTAGGTTATTCATAACCGGTATCGTCCCGAGTCAGAGAACTCATTTAGCACGCTATGAGGCAAAAATGAAGAATCCATTGTATTTCGTAGAGCAATCAATACGAACCATTGAAGACGACATCAAACGCACAGAAGAGCTGATCCGGTCTATATGAGTTCGACTGAACTGATACCACGGGAGTGGATGGTCGCGAGAGCAAGATGAAAATAAAAGCGTTGGTTTGTGCAAGTACACCTCGAACGAGATGAAAGAGCCTAATGCACTGTGCAGCAGAAAATCCAACAAGAGATGAAGTAAGCACTGAATGTGACTGGGCCCGGGAGGAAACAGAACAGTGGGAAAAGAGGCCTGCAGGAATGAAGATATCTAGGACCAGGACCAGCTAGGACCTCAGCCTGGGCCCTGTTTACTGTAACTGTGGCGAGCTCAGCTGGCGGTTGTCCCAGTACGAAATTACTTACCTGGACCTGCATGATGATAGTTTCCCGAGTTCACCCACTTGGGTACAGCGGGCGGCAAGATGCGCTCAAGGCCCAAGGGCGCGAGTCACTTTTCGGACCTGCATCATGAACTTGAGTTCAACGGGACATACTTGCTGCGCCACTGCTGCGGTAATTGCCGCGAAGCTTGCATCATGTACCATATGCTCGTGTATGGCGCATTTATCAGAGCGTTGAAGCCTTTTGGGCGCGCGAATGCCCTGATGTGAGGCGTACCCCCATGATGATCAGTCCGCCGTTCCCGCCGGCCGTTTTAGACGCGCTGCCCTTCGAAGATGAGATGACTAGGGCTTGGCTTGTAACTGCTGGGACGAATTGATTGCAAGCGTGGATAACAGTGGTCGATAGCACTAGGGCTGGCTGTGTTCCCAGGTTTGATTAAACACGGACTCAGATCTGTATTGGCCACCGGTGAGTTTCACCTCCTGAGATCTGGTATTTGTGATGGCGGCGATTTGAATTACGACCGATTGGTCCCACTGATGATAAAATTAAGGTTGAGCATACGAACTCGAGCGTCTGATGCACTGTCAAGCATGTTAAACTGAATGATGAAAGATGAGTGTCGAATTTTGATCACGGCCTGCAAGAACAAAAATTCGTTTGTTTCTGGAAAGCTGTAAGTACTGTTGTGAAATATAATGCTTCGTATTTTATCGTTGTACAAGCAAACGGCGTGGCAAAGTAGTCCTCAAATTGTCAATGCAGTATCTCACCGAAATTGAACGATATGTGCAATTATCCGTGAATGCTCCGCTCGAATGTCAGCTAGCGGGGAGTAGCAAATAAATAAATGCCTAGCAGACACCAGACGACAGTCGTGAAGGCGTTCACACAGTGTGCACAAGCTCCACTGCGCGCTCACAAACCTCTTCAATTCCCCACCGCTCACATGAACCATGTTTCATGTCCAGAATTCCGCCCACCTCGTCGCACGCCCGTAACACGATATCTATATCCTCTTTTGTGTGCGATGCACTAGGACAGAGCCGCACACGACCCGTCCCAAACGAAGTGGCGGGATATGTTACGACAACGACAACGATTGGTATGGGGCGTGCACGCATCATACGCACGAACAGGGGCAATTTTCCCGGGTTAAAGATGAGCAAAGGAACAATCGGGCTGGAGGCATGTCCGTAGACGATGAAGCCGAGTTTTTTGAGGCCCACGTGGAGATAACGGCAGTTGAAGGCAAGGCGGCGCATACGCACGCGAGCTTCAGATCCGTCCGCGAGAGACGGACGAAGGTTCATCCACGTCGGCAGCATGCTTGCAAGCGCCATTCCTGGGAGTTCTGCACTTTCCTTCGGCGCGGTGATTGAACTATCAAGGCTGGGGAAAAGCATGGATTTGGTGGGTTGTGGTGCCGGCGGTGCGACGCCCATAATGCTAGCCATCGACACAACAACCTGTGTGATCACGGATGGTGTTATGGCTTCCGCATACGGACCTGAGTGGCTGCGCAGGCGGAGAGCATCAATCAGGGGTTTCGACCCTGCGATGTATCCTCCAGCGGCACCAAAACCCTTACTGAACGTGCCCATCAGAATATCAATTGTACCAGGAGGGACGTTGAAGTAGTCCGTCACACCCCGTCCCCGAGAACCGAGCGAACCGATCGAGTGCGCCTCATCAATGTAGAGGTAGAACTCGAATGAAAGCTCAACATCGTGTCACAACTGCAATTGCATTACATACTTTATACTTTTGTTTCAGCTCGACAATCCTAGGCAGGTTCACGAGCGTTCCCTCCATGGAGTACAAACCCTCGACAATGACTAAGATTTTCTTCCACACACGATGCGTCTCGGGCTGGCCCTGGCTTATCACCTCACGCAGCAGGGACTCGAGGCTTGACATATTATTGTGCTTGAATATCCGGACCTCCGCACCACTCTGGCGTATTCCGACCCGCATACTAGTGTGGTTGAGCTCGTCGGAAATGATCAAGGACCCCTTCCCCGCGAGTCCAGGGATAAAAGTGGAGTTGGTGGCGAAGCCCATAGAACAGACCAACGCGTCTTCGGTGCCCAAAAAATGTGCAATGAGGGCCTCGGCGGACACATGAAGGTCGTTGCTCCCACTGTCAAGACGTGTGCCGCAGCTGGAGACGCCGTATCGATGGATGCTCTCCGCAACTGCATCTGCCCAGCTGCCGCGGCCCTGGGAAAAGGCGAGGTAGTTGTACGATGAGACGTTCAGAGCACGTGTCTTGCCACCGGTGTAGATCTGGGTATGGTTGTAATCGGGGGAATAACGGTCAAGGATAAGAACAGTGCGACCGGGGACACCTGTGATAGGCTGGCCATAGCAGTCATCCATGCGACGCTTCAGCCGTCGAGGGAAGAAGGAATCAAAATCCGAGTTCAATGGCGCATAACCCTGCATGTGGGACAAAATGAGTTAGATGTAGCGAACAAGGCTGAGGAGGACAGAAGATGCCACATACATTATGGGGCATAAGGTGAGTGAAATGAGACCTGGCAAAACGCTTTCCAAAGAAGTCACGCAAATGACCCAACATGTGGAGAATGAGGAAGCTTATGTAGGTGGCGAAGTGAATATAGCATGGGGGCTCCTCAATGGTATGCTCCTGGAACGGCTTCGTGTAGTCATGCTTAGAAACACAACGATAGGCTTCATTCGCACAGTGACCAAACTCTGTGTGAGGGGTAATGAAGACCTGCTCAGACGTGGGCGGCGTATGGGGATTCACGAAACAGTTGTTTTCATCATCCTCATCGAGGGCGGTGTCTTCGGATGAAGTCGTAATAGAGGAGGAGAGAGAAAGTGTAGGGGTTGGTGTCGTGTGGGGGTTGTTGTGAGAGCGAGCGCGTGACTCTGCTCGTTGAATAGCAGAAAGATATGACACCGCCGTCGTTATCGATGGCAACTGGCTGCGTGATTCTTTCTCCTTGAAAATGGACGGAGAATGGGATGACGGATTCAATGTCATGAGAGACGGCATTTTCTTGTCCTGTTCAAGGGGGAAAATCATCTGTCAAGCCTCGGAGATGAAACAAGGATTACAACACCTCGTTCGTTTATAATATGTGCGGATCGGCATCGAACATATAATGAGTTGATAAATTTAGCTGCCACGTAGTGACGGCTAGTGACGATATGACCACCATGAGCGCCTATACCGATTATGGTATGTGTAACCGCTGCAGGAAACGATATGGTGATTATGACTGTCGTATACGCCGACTTTTTTCGGCCGCGCATGTTTTGTTCGTGCGCAAGATAACAAGCTATCGCGTCGAAGTCTGTCAATCACCTACAAAATTTTTGGAGCTGCATCTGGGTGATTGAATGGTGACATTCTAACAGTCATCCATAAGAGTTACGATAATATGGTGGTCCAATGGCAGAAACTGTTTGATGAGTGTCAGACCACGTCATGCTATATTGCTGCCTCTTGCTCTCTTGTTGCGTGTTTTTTGCTTTGTCGGCTAAAGCCTAAAATATGGCAGCACAGGATACAAAGTCATGATGTGACATGTACTCAATATTAGCCGCATGAATCCTGTCACAACCATATATCAATGATTTCAACTGACGCTTAAACATATATTTTGTTCCTTATTTAGTGCGAAGGACCCAGAATCTTTTCCTGTCCAGTCCTAGAAGTAATCGATAATCCCTTGCCATCTGTACCACGGGTGGGCATTGAATTGCTTCATCAGCGTCACATACGAGCAGAATACACATGAGGTTGTGCATAGAAGCGCTTGGTACAACACTTGAGGATTTGCTGGGCATGATGGAGGTGGCGGGCCAGTGGCACATTGGCATACGACCGAGTTCAGCGACGAGGATCAAGTTCGGCCGCAGTCATCAGATCGAGTTTTTTGAAAATCTGCTAAGCCATATATACCATGGCCAAACAGGAAGAGTGAGTGGATGTGGAAAACAACGCACACGGCGCTAGCGCTGTGATTACTTAAGTATAGGATATGTTGTTGTTATGTAATCATTTTCTGTTTGGTAAAAATTCAAACCTTGCAACACGATTCGGGTCCCAAAGACGTAGCACACGTCACACAAAGAAAATACAGGCCCATGGATGTCCGTAGAGCTATTATTGCTGGTTTGCGAAAAGAATTGTGTACAACCGATCATCGAGATTAATTTGTTGATGTTTATTTATTATGGTGGCTCCTCTTTGAAGCTGCCTTTTCGATGTACATGATGCGGCATCGATGCATCCTCGTAATATTCTCTTCTGCGCCGCGTTGCGCTGGTGGCGTCCGTTCAAGAACTTCTCAATGATGGAAATTTCATTGTGTCATCGTGCTGAACTCGTGTGCATTTATGTATCGTAGCTCAGTCGATCTGACGACTGTGCACCGTTTAAGCATTTGGGAGTGGTTAGGCGGTACTTATTATGTAAGTCGATTGAGGGGTCGAGGGCCATAGAATCTGATTATATTAGTTGTAGTTCAACTTATTATATCATCATATCGGCTAAATCAGTACCAGTGAGTTGCCAACACCTACTCGTAGATCTAAAGCTTGGATAAATCTGGATCCATGAGTTCACTGTAAGTTACACTCGAACCAGACGTTCCAGACAGGTTCTGTGACAGTGTGACAGTGTTCTCGGGGGAAGGCCCCATTTCATTCATTAGGCAATGCTTTCTCTATAAATAGGCCACTTCCTGATAACAACGATCGGGTCTGCTCGTAGGCTATCCTGGATGCCTAGTAGGCTTGTCTTAACATGTTTATAACCATAGAACGGCCCTCTCAGATCTGGCTCTTGGCAACCCTGGACCTCACCTTTTCCCCTGGATTTCTCTGTCTGGCACCTATCTATCATTCATCTCAGGCTGGATATCCACTCATGCATGCAACACATCGGGATGTAGTACTACGATAGTATCACATCCCAATGTGCTGCATTCTACATTGGCCCGCACATTAACAACGGCCTGTCATCAGTAGTCGTATCGTGCTCTGCAGATCGTCGAGTAAGGGACTTATGGGACATCGAACAGTATTTTCCTAATACATTCAACGTCGTTCAATTTCGCACCCGGGGCCCCGAGATCCTCTGCGTTTTGAGTTATTTTCCTTCGCTGAAGCCTGCTTGGACGGAAGAGGAAGCATCTCAGAGCCCGCATCTGTTCGCATCGAATAATATTTAAAATTTGAAAAACAACGCGATCATTCTGACACAAGACTTGTGCATGCATAAACCCAAAGGTGGTCACGACTCACGAACGATAGAACGAGATCAACTAGTTGAGACGGAAACTCCGTAGGTATGAGCTATGTCACGACAATCAGCACAAGTGAAATAACTTGATTAGAGTCGAAATAGACGGTGACGACACAGGTAGTAAGAAGGGGCCACGGGGAAACTGCTGTGCCACAGAACAACGCATAGTACTCGATACTCCATGATAACTCAAAACAACGATGGAGGATTCCAGAGGATACATCAACAGGAACACTATCATCAAGCCAAGTGGGGTATGGTATGGAGAGAGTAACGAGGGAAGAATACATAACAGCACAAGATGAGGAAGATGCCATGCTGATCACAAGTCACAGAGAGTACCAATTGTCAATTTATGGGTGATGAAGCTTCGAAGGGGCGGACCTTGGCAAACAGTCATCAACCATAAGTATCACAGCGCGAGTGTATGAGAACGCTGCAGCAATGCATGTGGCCCACACTCTGGCAATCTAAGTAGATGAACAGATGACATTATCCATCACTTTGTGTTCCGAGATGCATGTGTTGCAGCCATTGGTACACTTAAAGCTAGACTTAAAGTGAGCTTATATCACATGATAAAAATAAAACACTTACATGGCATGGCTCTCTGTACATGAGATAAACGGATCACTGTCATCGATGGTATGCAGCCCACAAGGGTATTTAGAGACCGGTGGCTCTAACCCTGTAAGTGAGGGCGATCTTGACCTGGTGGCAAAAAGTAGGCCTGCACCATCGGAAGACAAGTTTCTCTCATATGAAGCTAATACCCGTGGCCCCACGCTCAAATGCAGCGCTAGCGGACTGGTTAAGGAGGGCAACCGAATGGGCTAGAAGGTTATGAGCAGACGCCTATAGAATGGGGAGCAACATCTTACCTTGGCCACGACAAACTGGGACTCCAATAGACCTGCAGCAACCCTCGTCGCATATGATAACGCCTTTATAGACGGCTGCTTCAGACGCGTCTAACACGTATTTGTTGTTAGTAGTGGCCGTCTGAAAGGCTAGCCCAATGATATCTATGCCAAAGGCTTCTGAGCTGATGGAACCGGTCCAAGAGGGAAAAGGCTACCCCCGGGAGAGTGCTATTCGGCATACCGACGCTCACCCTCTGCAATCTGCGACTTGGATTCTTCATGGTGGGCGCAGGTAGAAGACTACAGCGTACATGCAATTCAAGATCAAATTTTATGTTCCGACAAGTGACGGTCAACTCACTTTTGAGTCTTTCGATTCTAGACATAACGGCAACCGGGTTTCCTGCGCCCCTTCCTCATCTCATAGGACCCGGTCGGAGCCAGCATTAATTTGGGAGGGAGTGAAGACTATGGATAGAGGGTTCCGAGAGGAGAGCCTGCGGGCTTGTATAGATAATGGTCGCCGTCTGTGGACCGGAGGGTTCTTTCTGGCGAATATGCTGGTTCAGTCGTTATGATAACTTTATGAAGGTAACACAGAAGCTCCGTACCGCATCATCGCCGAGTTGTTTGTCGAAAAGCACATCCTAAAGTGTCAAACGAGTCTGCCCCAACTCACGATGTTGATGTGACCGGCCCCGGAGGTACCGGTAAGACCCACGAAGGCCGTGGGCGCAGTGATGGATCAATATTTACGGGTATGATCACCTTATCTGGTTTCTGGCACGTCTGCAGCCACACTGGTTGATGGCATGACTGTCCACAAGGGCCTCGGAATCCAAATCAAGTCCTCTAACAAGGGAAAGGGTAATCGCTTGCCACTTGGGGAGAGCTTGCAAGATTATTCTGTGATTTGTCAAGAACAGCCTATGCGGGCGCAACAAAGAATGATGAATTTGCAAACACTGTGTGAGACCGAGGTGACATCGTCAACGCAACAATAAAATGTGTAGTGATGACCGGTCCATGCCCTTCGCCGAATATTTTTCTCCATGTAGGTAAACTCTCTCCTGAGCCGTGGCTAAGCTCAGTTGGAGAATACCTACTACAAGACTGCAAGGCTCTGCCCAGTGCCAAGAGGACCAGCGCGGGCAAAATGCCGCACTTGATTCCATCCTTTAGTAAGTTAAATCATTCATATGGAATATGGATAGGGGGGGCATAGTAGGTGGATCAAGGGGGCACTAGGGGAGACAGTCACGCAGGCGTTTAATCGTTCACACAGGATGCACGAGCTCCACGGCACGCTCACAGACCATATCGATCCCCCACCGCTCGCCCGAACCATGTTTTAAGTCCAGAATTCCACCCACCTCATCGCATGCCCGCAGCACGGTATCGATATCCTCCTTTGTGTGCGACGCGCTGGGACAGAACCGCGCACGGGCCGTCTCAAACGTAGTGGCGGGATATGTCACTACAACGACAACGATCGGTGGACTGTACGCACGCATCATACGCACGAACACGGGCAATTTTCCAGGGTTGAAGATGAGCAGGGGAACAATCGGACTGAAGGAATGTCCATAGATGATAAAGCCGAGTTTCTTGAGGCCCGCGTGCAGATAACGGGAGTTGAAGGCAAGACGGCGGATACGCATGCGAGCTTCAGATCCGTCTGCAAGAGCCGGAGGAAGGTTCATCCACGTCGGCAGGCTGCTTGCAGGTACCATACCTAAAAGCTCTATTGCACTGTCTCTCGGCGTGACGATCGAGCCTACAGGGCTGAGGGAAAACTTGGAAGTGGTTGGTTGTGATGCAAAAGCAACGCCCATGACACTGGCCATCGAGGCAACTATCTGGGCGAGCACAGGGGGCGCAATCGCTTCTGCATATGGACCGGAGTGGCCACGCAGTCGAAGACAATCAATAAGAGTCTTCGGTCCTGCGATATATCCGCCAGCAGCACCAAAGGACTTGGTGAAAGTACCCATTAAGACATCAATCGAACTAGGAGGGATGTTGAAGTAGTCCGCCACACCCCGTCCATGAGGACCAAGCGCACCGATCGAGTGCGCCTCGTCGATGTAAAGGTAGAACTTGAACAGAAGATTAAACATCGTAACAAATAACTGTCATTGCAAGACGGACCTTATAGATCTGTTTTAGCTCGACAATCTTAGGCAGGTTCACGACCGTGCCTTCCATGGAGTACAAACCCTCGACGATAACCAAGACCTTCTTCCACGCACGATGCGTCTTGGGCTGACCCTGACTTATTACCTCACGCAACAGGGACTCAAGGCTTGACATATCATTGTGCTTGAATACCCGGACATCTGCGCCACTCTGTCGTGCACCAATGCGAATACTAGCGTGGTTCAGTTCGTCCGAAATAATCAAGGACCCTTTTCCCACCAGTGCGGGGATGAAAGTGGAGTTGGTAGCGAATCCCATAGAGCTGATCAACGCATCTTCCATGCCGACAAAACGCGCAACAAGGGCTTCAGCAGACACATGGAACTCGGAGCTCCCGCTCTCTAGACGTGTGCCACAGGTGGAGACGCCACATCGGCGTATGCTTTCCTTGACTGCATCTGAGCAGCCGCCACGGCCCTGGGAGAAGCCAAGGTAGTTGTACGATGAGATGTTCAGCGCACGCGTCTTGCCACCAGTGTAGATCTGAGTGTAGTTGTTATCTGTGGAGTGACGGTCGAGGATAACAATAGTGCGGCCAGGAACACCCGTAACAGGCTGGCACAGGCAGTCAGTCATACGACCCCTGAGCCGCCGAGTGTAGAACGAATCAAATTTTGTGTTCAATGGCGCGTAACCCTGTGTATGGAACAAAATGTGATGAACAAGTTTAAGGAAGACAAAATATGGGACATACATTCTGGGGTATAAGGTGGGCGAAATAAGACTTCGCAAACCGCTTTCCAAAGAAGTCGCGCATATAACCTAACAAGTGGAGAATGAAAAAGCTTATGTGTGTGGCGAGGAAAATATAGTATGGGGGCTCCTCGATAGCTTGATCCTCGAAAGGTTTCGTGTAGTCATGCTTAGAGATGCAACGATATGCCTCATTCGCACAGTGACCAAACTCTGTGTGAGTGGTACTGAAGACCTGCTCGGAGGTAGGCGGTGTAAGGGGGTATACAAGGCAATTGTTCTCATCGTCCTCACTGAGGGCGCTGTCCTCGGAGGAAGCTGTAATGGAAGGCGAGGAGGAAAGTGTAGGGGTTGATGCTACAGAGGAGCTATCGTGACTGCGTGCACGAGTGTCTGCCCGTTGAACAGCAGAAAGATACGATATCGGCATTGATGGCAACTGGCTGGGTAGTTCTTTCTCCTTGAAGATGGATAGAGATGAGGGTGGCGGATCCAGCGCGACGGGAGACGGCATATTCTTGTCCTGTCGAACAAATAAACTGGCGTTCGAGGACGATAAGGAATGGGAGGAACAGCAACGGTATAAGATCGAACCTATGTCACGATATATGCAGGAGAACTCTCACCAGCGGTCGCAATCCGATTCCTAGATGTCCCAGCTGGTTTACCATAACAACATACCTCCTGGCACAGGGGGGGTTGGAGCAACTTTATCACACTGACCGAGTGATTGATGACGTGGAGCACTGCACATTGACGGAATCTCAGGGGGCACCCGGCAAAACTTTCTCCTGCCGACAAGAATGCAACTCTATCATGAAAAGACATGTGCACCGGTGTGTAGGAAGCTGTATATGTGCCAGTGGAAACGGTGATAATTGAAGATCTAAGGCCATTTGGAAGAAGCAAGTCCATTTAGCCGAAGTAAGGCCATTTAGCCGACGTATGGTTGATCATCACGAAAGTCCCAATGATCGTCACTAGTCACTGCTTAGCATGCTATGCAAGCCGGTACATCGGATGGGCCGCGCTTCTAACGCGACGCTATCATTCTATTATATCCCGTACCTGGTACCATTGCTTATCCTTGCCAGCGCTGCTTCGAGTGTGAGGGAGTGTAGACTGAGCGAAAGTAGTTCAATTATGTGACGAAGGAACACCTCGAGTTGTAGCACGTGACAAGTTGATGTACTTAAGATTGTCGTTCCTTAACGTTTTAACCGTTACGCAATCAAAGCTCACGCGCTCAAGCGCTCACGCTCACACTTGATTATTGCAGATGCAACTCAGCTAAGCTAGCGGGCTTGGAGTCCCTACTATTCGCGAGTGGTCGTGGGAAGGAGCCTGGTATGCTTCCTGTATTTTCTCTGCTAATCAAATGTATCATGCCAGGTGTTCTCACTGCATTAATGGCCAGTATCACCTCACCTTGTGAAGCCCAATGCACCTACAAGACTACGACAAGCCCACATTGCACGTCAGCAGTACCACAACAGTTTACTGTGTTTATCCTGCTAATCCGATTGCTGATGATGTTCCCCTTCCATGATAACAGACTTAAACATTGTATGCCCGTAGGCAGCAAATTTGCCTTCTTACCTGTCCGACTGGCGCCATGTGGACGGTAAGATGATGCATAACTATCAGATCTCTTCACAAAGGATAGTATTGCCTCCAGGCATTCCATATGAGAGCCACCCGGCTAAGTATTACAAGAACCAGTCTCGACCTCCGTGACGCCGTCAACCTGTTGGGCAATATGATTGCAGGTACGTCGCTGTTTTGCGGGGGCTTCATGTTCGAGCCACCGGCTTAGCATTCTCCTTGCCAGCGAATGGGACTGGATGAATTCAAAGTCATACTGTGACAATAAGTCGAAGTACCCCCGCGACTGTACATGCAGATGCAACATGGACTATTCAAATACACCAATAGTTGGATGAGGATCATGCTATTACCCCTCAACTACAATGTCCGTTAATTTCATTTCATATTTACTATCTTCTTCAACTTTGGTATTACGATTGGCGTTTAGCCTATTCGGTATGAGGACCTGGGGATGTACGTAGAATAGGCATATCATATTTTGCATGGTAGAAGCGCCAGGCTATCATCCGGCAGCAATCAATGCGGGCAATGGTTCTCCTCCTGAGAAGGTACCGGCCTATTCGCCTTAACTTTCTACACTTTGAATGATGCTTAGTTATCCATCCCTCACCTCTCCATGCATTCGAATCCTGCGTTCAACTCTCAAGACATCCCTCAAGTCCTTCTCCACCTCACAACCCATACTAAGCACCGCCAGCTCAACCAATCCCAACTTTGTAAAGATAGTCGAAGTCGGGCCTCGCGACGGTCTCCAGAATGAACCAAAGCCAATCCCACCTCCCATCAAAGCAGAACTCATCAATCAACTCGCTATCGCAGGGATACGCAACATCGAAGCCGGCAGCTTCGTGAGCCCCAAATGGGTGCCCCAGGCACGTCTCCACTAGTACTTCGTCACTCGTGCTAATATGCAGATGTGGCACGCAGATGGCAGGCACGGCAGAGGTCCTATCTCTCATAGACAGTTTCCCGAAAACCGGTTACTCGGTGCTCGTCCCAAATCACAAGGGGTTAAACGACCTCTTAGAAATACTCTCCCCTAGCACTTCTCCGAACTCACATGCAAAGCCCCCACCTCCAGTCACCGAAATCGCAATCTTCACCTCTGCAACAGATGCGTTCTCTCTCGCAAACACCAACGTCTCTGTTTCAGGTTCTCTCGAACGTCTCGCGCCAGTTGCACGTAAAGCTATTGATGCTGGGTTGAAGGTGCGAGGGTATGTTTCAGTAGTCGTCACATGTCCCTTTTCTGGACGCGTGGATCCGAGGCGGGTTAGGGATGTTTCGAAGGAGCTCGTACAGATGGGATGCTACGAGGTGAGCTTGGGAGATACGACAGGTGCTGGGACGCCTGCCAGCATCCGTGGGATGCTAGGAGAAGTTGCGAAAGAAGTAGACGTAGGGATCCTTGCTGGACATGTAAGATTCACTCGCTTATATCTTATCTTATGGTTGATTCAATGTTCTTTTGGAATGTGTAGTTCCACGATACGAATGGTACAGCGACTGCCAATATCATGACTGCTCTTGACTTTGGGTTGCGGACATTCGATGCGTCTGTTGGTGGCCTTGGAGGGTGCCCATATAGTCCTGGCGCCACGGGTAATGTTGCAACGGAAGATGTCGTCTATGCTCTTACTGGAGATAGGTTATTCGGCGATATTGGTGAACCATATGGTGAAGCATCCCTCTGCATGTTTCTCCTTGTGTGAACTGATCATACAATATATTATAGGTAATGGCGAGCCCGCCAAGACGGTGCAAAGTCGATGGGATGTAGGTCCCGTTGACCTGGTTCGGCTCGCAGAAACCGGGGAGTGGATTTCTGGAGTACTCGGACGAGAGACTACGAGTCGTGCTGGCAAAGCCCTATCGGCGAGACGGAAGAGAGAACAGGAACGCAAACGAAAGGAAGGAGCAAAGTTGTAATATCGGGACGTTTCTGAGCCCCCTTTCACGAAATGTCTGCTCGACACGGACGTGAATTTATCTTGCTCGAAGACCATAATCTATTTGCCTCGAATCAAATAAGTGCTCAGGGTATCATAACTCGTAATCAGATGTCCTGTCCTGAAGTAAGGTCCAATTTCATCTTCGCTCCGTGCACGGGTACTCCATACTCCCCCGCTCTCACTCAGGTTTTGAGCCAAATTCCTTTCCAGCTTCTACATCTTCCAGCGGAACACGGCCGTACTTGCCCCCGTCCTTGGGACTTTGCTGAGATTCGACGTGTTTCACCCACGTGTAGTAAATGGACCCTACAAGGATGATTGCAATAGAGGAGACACGGCCACTGTAGAAAAAAAAATGTAAATCACAAATCTTACCAACAGAAAATAGGATGCGGCCCGCAACAAACGGAAGAAAGAGAAAGCGGTCATATGACACGATGCAAGCGGAAAACACGCACCCCGATATGATGTCTCCAAAATACGACACCCCTAATATAGACGCTGCTACGCCTCTTACTGCGGAGGACACCATGTGTGTGATGGGCGAAGTTACTTTGATGGATAAAAGACTGGCAAGGCTCATCATAAAGCCAAGCGCACCCTAATGGCACATCAGTCAGCAATAGCGTAAATCACCAAAGCTGGTGTGAAAACCCACCGTGATTAAAGAGCCCCAAACGAACGTCTGCAATTCGCTTAGCTTTCCTTCCTTGGCAACAGCACCTACTCCGAAAAACAAATCCTCAATCGCTGGAACCTCGCCGGCGAATACAATAATGGGTATCATCACGACCGCGCTGAACAAATTTGTATACCAAGACAGGTTCATGGCGCTGCCCTTGACCATATCCAGACTCTTTTTGATGACCACGCCGTGCACTGCTGTGATTGCGGAACTTGTGACGCCAAAGCCAATACCGACGAGAGCCATGGGAACAGAATCAAGAAAGATGCCGACAAAAAAGCCGAGGGTAACAATGGAACAGCTAAAGAGAATGCGGAGGGACGGACGCGCGGAGAGGAAGAAGTAGGAGGTGAGGACTGTGAAGGGGAGGACGAGACCACGTGCGACTTGGTAGACAGATGCGTCGACATACTTGAGGGTATAGTTGCTGAAACTAGTAACAAGACGAATGAATCAATACCAAAACCTGGTCTCGTTGATTCATGGGAGTCATACCTCAATCCCACGACATTCAATCCAATGTTGGGGGCGAGCTGGATGAGAAGCTGGGTGTCCACATACAAAGGGAGGACTATGAGGCGGGTTGTATGTGCGGCAATGAAAAGAATGACGGCAATAACAAGCTGGGAAAAGAGGAAGAAGAGCGGGGGAGCAGTCGTTTGGAGAACCTTTTTATTCCTGCATTTCAAGACAGCTGAGTGAGCTTGGTAAACATTGGAACAGAAAAACAAAATTACGCCATGACCATCTGCATGCAAAGGGATTAATGAATAGGAGGGTAGTAAGCAGGAGACGGACGTACAGATAGTGCTGCTACGAGGTAGAAGAGCACTGTGCCAGTCTGCAGTTAGAGTCTCCGGTCACTGAAGAGCGATGAAATATAACGATTGGGACGTACGACGAGAAGTCTGCTGCTCTGCGACTGCGAACGAGCATCATGCTTGTGGGACATCGCGACAATTGAAATGTCAGTTAGTTTGAGAGGATTATAACACTTGTTGGTACTGTGAATATGTGCTGTGGTAACCTAGGAATCTTAAGTATGACGAGTTATATCATGAACTGAAGTGAAGAAGAGTGTCGTGAGTAGGAAAATTCATGTAGTACGGAGTTGGAGCGGGTACAATCAATATCGTGTCAGCACAACGTGGCAGTGCTACATAGTGACCTCCCAGGCTCGGTCATGCATTTGCACATTATGAACTGATTTTGAACTTTCCCCTAGCCAGACCATATAGAAGGAGGACGGTCGCTCCTTCCCGAGTTCTTGAAATACGGATTGCCTCGCAACTGTGTTCTCTCTACCCGTACCATACAACCTGTACATATATACTCAGCAATGCGGCCATCCTGGGCAACCCCTTTCATACAACGCTTTCACCTGCATGGAGACAGTAGTAGCAGCGCCGCTACCACCCCTGATTCCAACCGTTGAGCATCCAGCATCTGGCGAGAGCCTCGGGCTCAGGCCGCCGTCAGCCTGTTGATTTATTCAACAAGTCAGCGATTCCGGCGGCACACAACATCCACGACCGCTCTTCTCTGCGTCCATAAACCATGCTCGATGTCGTGACCAACTTCCCGCTTCCATCTTCACCAGCTCCAGCAGCTTACTCGTATCGAACGGCAGTGACGTATCTGCCTGGATGGCACCCACCACGTACGATCTGTTCAAGCTACAATTCAGCATCGAACACAACATAACAATGAGACTACATACATCACCGTACCCTCCTTCAGAGGCTCCACGCGCCCACCTGTCTTCAATATGTCGCACATCTTATCAAGAGGCGTATTCTGGTGGTGCCATAGATTATAAGCCCGCATGTACTGCGGGCGAGGGGGCGCCGGTGCTAATGACGGAAAATTCGGTGCATTGGATTCCGGCGGCATAGGTGATGCTATCACCTTGGTAGTACCCGCCCTTAGACTAGGTGGATGGACCGAGCTAGTATACCTGGTCGGGTCAAGTTCTTTGTTGCTAGCTTTAGCCAAGTCCAAGAGCTTCAGGTACACCATCAATGCAGCATGCGCATCATTCGCCGCATCTTAATGGGTGTCATTAATCAAAATTTTCCTGCATCACGTTTGGGAGCTCACAATGCACCATTTTGTCGTTCAGGTCCGCCTCCCAATTACTGGTGCGCTCTTTGCTCTTCATTAAATTGCACTCGAGGTACAAAGCAGTCATCTTGGCGAGACTGACTACTCGTCGCTTGTATATGCTAGAGAAAGTATCATCTGCGACATGCGCAAGTGCACCAAGCTCGACGAGTCCTCGGGTTGTGATCCCAAAGTCACGATACAATTTCTCGCCATCGTCTACCAGGTTGCGTCAGGTGAATCACAGTCCACACCTCCAAACTACGCACTGTGGATGTTCGCCCCTGTCTTTACGATCCTTGGCGACTCAATTACCTCCTAGTAGGAGGTTAACAGGACGGTCATCAATGAACTGATTGGGCTTACCGAGACCCTTTCCGGAAACCCTGCCGCACAACCAAGTATTCAGGCGGTAGCAGGCTATAACTCAGGGACAACGCACGTTTCATTTGGCTTACCTGGATCAGCAAGATAGTTGATTTGTCGCACATTTGCACTAGTGCTGTCCGTCGTTCCTGGGCACCAGAATTCCAGAGTACACGCCACTCGAGGTCAAATCCAAGGGGACTACAAGATCATAGTGAATGCTTCGGTGCTGCGTGTCGATAACAATTACAGGTGAACATACCTTTCAAGTGTTTGAACCAATTTGTTGGCCTCATCCTCGCAGCGCGTATAGACGACGGTGGGTGAGGGGGCGCAGTAATCCGCGTAGGAGTAGTTAGGCAAGTTGGGCATTGAGGAGGTTGCTTCGACAATGGATTTCGACTTCGACATTGTAACTCGACTACCTTTTCCTTTGTAAGATTCGGGCATTCTCCATCCAGGACCTGAGCTTCGAGCCATTGCCATACTGGTGAAGCTCTCACTGTTGTATACACCTGCTTTGTTAATGTCGCCACCCATTTTCTTCGGAGCAATTCCCCGTCTAACTCTAGTAAGGATCTACACTCGGTTATGCGATCTGCCATGAGAAACTGACCTTGATATTCCGGTCTCCATAGTGTTTGTGTGATTTGGGGGTCTCTTCGGTACTTTATCGGGTTGCAGCGCAACGCATTCTGTACTTCTTAGGTTCTTGTCGAGATTTTCCACCTGGTTATTTGATTTGGACAGTGCGGAAGTATGGGCGACTTTACGTCTGGACTGCTCCAAAAAGAATGGGTGGATTCTATGTATCGAAATGTTGAATTCGAGGTATAGAACAAACCATAAGACGCGTACGGCTTGGGTTGCTTCTCACTTAAGTTCTTTGTACCATTCTGTGCGAACAGGTTACCCTCGAATATCTCTATTGAGCTGTCAGAATCCACTGTATCGTTAAGGTCGCCCAACGCTTTCCGTGGTTGTGAAGTGTGCTCGGAATCGCGGACCTCTGGGTTGGTACGTTTCCGAGTGGGTGATTGGAGGATACTTTGACGAGAGACTACCCTTGTATTACTAGAAAAGACGCAATTTTTTGTCGCCATTTCCGGTAAGTAGCAGCTACCGCGACTGGCCAGGGTGCAACGCTCTAAGTTGCCAAGTTCAAGTTGAAAGACGCGTCTCGACTCTCGCGCTTTGTCACGTGATGGAAATATGGCCAAATATACATACAGGCATTATGCATCATCCTCTTCGCTTCAGCATAATTTTGGATTTCATTTCATCGATAGGTTTAGGTATAGCTGTATCATGTGCAGGTGAGTCGTACGGCAACGTTGATAACGTTAAATCCTCTCAAGTTGCGAATCAGACTTATAGGACAATTGGCGGTGCAGAAGTTGAAATTTGGGATTTGTCTGCAGGTATCACATGACAGCATACCTGACATGATGAGCTCCGCATCTTGATTCTTATTTATGTAAAATCCTTCAATCACGGGTGACCCTGACGGTCTCATTTTTGACTTAAATTCTTCACTTTTCCCCCTTATCTTTGGTCTCATTCTCCACGAGCACTTCTCGGAAGATCAGTCAAGTTCATTCGAACAGGTGAACAACTAGTGCAATCGAATGTCAGACAACACTTACGTTCAATCTAGCAGCTTTGACTCGGAGTTTCCAACAACCAAGTTGAATCAATGGCACACTTATCTGGGACACCATCATCCCTTCCCCAAGACTATGCCATTCTGTCTCGTTTTGCTACTCCCCTTCCAGGAGAAACGCAGGAAGAGCCTGAAGCCTCTCCTGCCAAGTTGAACGACCAGGACGAATACGGCGAAGAGGATGCCTTGCTTGCATCACGGAAGCAAGTTAGGCGCACCAGCTTCCCTTCATCGTATATCCTTCCACCGCAACCGTCCGTGAATATCATGCCTACAACACCGGGTGTGCTTCAGCCGACTGAGAACACACCCCTCCTAGCGCCATTGATGCCACGCATCCGAGAGAACGTGGACTTTCCTTTAGATGGATGTGAACCTAGCACCGCTCAAATGTACTGGGAAGAACTATGCATCTTGTTGAAATACTCCTTGCCTGTCTTTGGGTGAGTTCATATATCAAGTTTACCGTCAGTTGAACCAAACCTTGCTGTTAGCACGCATGTCCTTGAGCACAGCATGATAATGTCGTCCGTGGTCTCCATAGGCCATATCTCAACCGTCGCTCTTGCTGCCGCAACTATTGGGTTCATGACTGCTAACGTCACTGGTCTGAGCATTATCCATGGTCTCGTTTCAACCTTAGACACAATGCTTCCCGGGGCTTGGACTTCCGATCAACCACACCTTGTTGGACTATGGACGCAGCGCATGAGTATGTTTGTTTGTTTGTTTGATGCTCGCTACTTACCATTTATTATCAAAAGCTGTTGTCGTGGCTATTGCACTCATAGTAAGTCGACAAATCCTGTCGTACTTGTTTTTTTACTGGATCGTCGGGTTATTAGCCTATGTTTGCTATTTGGTTCAATGCAGAGCCTATCTTGCTTTTGCTGAAGCAAGAGCCGGAGGTTGCGCGGCTCGCTGGTATCTACTTGAAATGGGCCTCATTAGGTCTGCCGGCCTATGCATTCAATTGTATTTCCCGGTGAGCTTGGTTTTCTTAACTTTTAAATCATTGTCCTAATTGGCATCGTCAGCCGATATTTCCAGTCTCAAGGTGTGTAAATCTGTTCTGACCTGTGGTTTGATGCTCACCATCAATACCCGTCAAGGTCTCTTCAATACGCCGACTCGTATCATCGTGGCAGTAGCACCTATTAACGTGCTTTTGAATTATCTACTAGGTGTGTTTTGACGCTCGCATTTGATCGTCTCACACACTTATGCGTTCACCGTAGTTTGGGGTCCGGAGCCAATCAGGTTGGGTTTCATTGGCGCCCCGATAGCGACATCGGTTTCCTACAATCTTGTGTCAATAATATCTGTCATCTATGGCGTTTTCTTTGTTGAGAAGACCGCCTGGCATCCGCTGTCAAGGCGATCCTTTACCTCGCTAGGTCTTCTTGTCCAGCTTGGATTAGGCGGCGTTGGTGAGTAGCTAAGATAATATCGCACGCTACCAAACTCATCCGGAACTACATATAGGTCAGGTTGCGTCAGAGTGGTGGTCGTGGGAACTAATCGGACGTGCGCATATTTCCATGTTGTTCGTTGTTTGGAGGAAACACACTGAATTTCGATTTCACAGTCGCTGCTAGCTTGTAAGTGTTACGTTGTAGTATCAACGAATTAAACCGACGTTCCGTATATAGCCTTGGGCCTACAGCGTTGGCAACCCAATCAGTCCTTTTGTCGACTTGTTCATCCACTTTTCAAGCCCCATTTTCTCTGGGTATTGCGACCTCCGTCCGGTTCGTTCCCGTCCCGCGTGGGTAGCATACTGAGTCTAACTGAAACTACAAGTATCGGAAATCTTCTGGGGGAAAGGAATGCAAGGCGTGCTGGAGTTTCTGCAAACGCAGCTATTCTGCTCTCCGCTGTAATTGCAGGGTTCTTTAGGTTTGTTCTGCCTCACTTGTGTTTGACGCTGTTTTTGAGACGTTGGCCAGTGCCGTTTTGTTGACTTTCCGGAAGTCATGGGGTTATTTATTCAACAACGATATGGGTATGTCCGAATACCACATAGCAGAAGTTACCCCCTCACGTATGGCTCACATTGACAGAGGTCGTGACACTTGTGGCATCTATCCTGCCAATATTAGCGTTGTTCCAAGTACCCGACTTTGCATGCGCTATCACATCCGGAATACTGAGAGCTAGAGGCAAACAGGTACGCGCTCTACCATGCTCTGGCTGTCATCTGACTGACCGGTCGTATCAGTTCACTGGAGCTCTACTCAATCTTAGGTAAATTGCGTCAAATCCACTCATTTGGTTCGATGTCTAATTACGCGTTCTTCAGCGCCTACTACATCATTGGGATTCCCTTTGGGTTGTGGCTCACCTTCAAGCAAGACATGCGACTCCCAGGGCTTTGGTGTGGTCTCACGGCTGCCCTGCTTTACGCGTCAACCCTTAGCATTTGGATCTGCCTCAGAACAAATTGGAAGAGGGAAGTGGAGAAAGTAGCTGAGCGCCTTGCTGTGGACAAGAAGTACCGCGATGGACATGCGGACTCTGAACATCTGACGCAGTGATTGGCGAGCTACTAGATGATATATATTGGCTATCAGTGTGGCGTAGTGTGGCCTGGTTTGGTTTATTCATGTCTTTAACGACCTCATGAAGCTTACTTGAACTAAATCCCCTTGTGGGAAATTCATTATCAGACTGTGCCTCGTCTGGCTGCGCTTTCAAGTGTGAACACATGCCTTCTCACCACCCTTGATTCCCGACTTCCTGAGACTGCTTCTTTCGAAGCCTTGTCAGACTGTCAACTTGGGTGTTGAGCGGTTCAGTGGAGGCATATCCCTTTTTCTGGGGCCCGAGTCGGGTTGAGCAGTGGCCTGACATCTTGATCAACGGAGCAACGCCACTTTTTCTCATGGATGTCAATCAAATGGAATTAAGTATCTCGAGGAAGCAAATTCAACTCAGCGTTGACCAAGGGTTGATAACACCAGGCGACGTCTGATATAGGACGATTCAACAAACTATATGTCCTTGACCGTTCCACTTCCACAACTAACTCTAATTCCCTGATGGTTCCTGTCTCGCATTGGTCTCGCAGCTCCTGCCTCCAGGATTCCCCTGCACTCTACATTCTCACCGCGTGTTCTTTATACTAGCCGAAGCTAGCGGCTGCTATCTTGCAATGCTACGTTTCTGCTCTCCTTCTAGTGTAAGCTTCTGCTTTCTCACCAGTGTCGTACGCGTGTTCTTTATAGCGGAAGCTGGCGGCTGCCGTCTTGCGACGCTACATTTCTGCTCTCCTTCGATCATCGTAAAATCTCATCACCAATTGCTTCTCAACCCCGTTTATGGATGGCGGCAAGAATACGGCTCGAGGTCCCTTGGCCGTCACAGATCCACCCCATTACTCAATCAGGATAATCTGTAAAGTCTTCGTCTTCCCGATCAAAAACTATCGCACGATGAGCGATGAGATATATATATATACATACATAAGTATAACGGTCTACAATTTCAGTATCTCATCCTATCACAAGTATTATGATCTGTTTTAGTGGCATTCACAGCAGAAAACTGCAATTACTTTAACATTCCCATCGATGGGAGGTGCATCGCGCCAAACATGACTTTAGAAGGATAATACCTGTATCCACCATCCAAGGCGGGTCTTGAGGAGCTTCAAATATCGTTTCAATCCGACTACATACACCCACAATGTTGTCCACTGGGCCTGGCAGGGCCTGACTTGGTGCGGAAATAGCCGCTAGCCTTCTGATCGGCCTCAGCAAACTGGAAACCGCTCACCGCAAGAGCGGTATTCAATCGGGATACTCCTGAGGGCTATTCAGGGATGGTCGCGTCCTCACGGTGCGGGCTGAGTCTCTATTTGATTTCTCTGTTTGTTCATGTCCCCATATTGATGAATGCATTGAACCGGTCCGCAGGGACCAATATATGAGAGCGACTTTAAGACTTGGCGACTCACTTTATCAGGAATCGACCCTTAAAATGCATAGGCAGTTAGAAATAATACTGTGGCCTGCCCCATGTATACCTATCGTGTCTAAATGCGTCTATGTACTTCTATGTACCACCATGAAACCCCAATAGATACAGCATCTATGATCATACAAGCCCATTGATTATACTTAGTTTGGTACATGCGAGGAGAGATTGCTTTCGATACAGTGTCTTCCGGGAGTCTAACAGAAAAGAGACGAAACCATTAAAGCTTTGAAATGGTGGGTTGCATTTTGTTGAGGTATGCTGAGGCAACTACACTGCCTGTTTTCTGGTTAATGACCTGAGTAAACTCATTAATCAATCGCCGATCAATTGATAAAGAAAACAAACCTCGCATCGAGCGCTCATAACTCGGCTGCCCATAGCGACTGAAGTGCTGACGATACGCAAACACGATCCACTAGTGACAAGAGTGAGTGGGTTGCAATGGGAATTGGTCACACCAACGTACACTGGTGCAGGGGAGTGGAACATGATGTTCATCGACTGAGTGACTCCCACTCCATTAATGTTTTGTATAAGTCCCAGAGCGACCAATGGAGTGCTGCAGCAGCTATGGTAGTTTGTCAGGACATCCCGAAGAGCGTCAAGTTACTTCGTACTGACTTGTCAATTAGAAACGCCACACAACCTCCATGGAGCATTCCTGCGCCATTCAACATGCCTAAGCGACTTGTGAGTACTCCCTAAATATGTCTCGTACGCGCTGACATACTTTTTGAAACAAGAATTTCTGCAACAGTCGTTGCCTCCATACGACCTTGTTTTTCGTAGCTTTCATGGGCGCTGATGTCGATGAACTTCACTGCCTTGGCAACGGAATGGCCAAAACAATGTTCGTCACCAGCCCCGTACGCCATGAATGTATTGAGGATAAGTTGCTTGACGTAGGGAGATACATTGCCCTGTATCTGGGATGCATCCCCATAGTTGGCCAAGCTCTTGGGGTCTACCCATGCCTTACGTGGTGGTGTGTATGAGGAGGATGTGCCGCCGTAGATGATGTTCTCGGAAGAGGATGAAGAAGAGGAAGAGGAAGGAGTACTATATGACTCATAAGCAGGAGAGGCAGAGCTAGCGTAAACGGGAGATGACCTAGAAGGCATTATTCGACTTAACAACTGAGGCTCGGTAAGTTGGCATACCTCAAACGAGGACCCGATATTTATCGAATGTCTTGACCCACATCAAGACTTTCGCTCGGCTATATTAAAATTAGTTTTGCTGGCGTAATGAGAAGCCCTGGCGTGTTTTGAGCAAACTTCTTGATGCGGCTTTGGACTGGTTGTCCTCCGTAGCAGGTTGAAGTGACACGCTAAGTCTGGAAGATCTCGTAACCCACGTGAGTCTTAATTGGAGTGAAACCAGGGATGCAACGAGTTCCCTGTGAATCCGAGAGTCAGGCCATGGGGTCGAGCCATTGGCGAAATTGTATTATGTATGTACTGATGGATGAGCCAACTTTATTATTACAAAGAGTGCAACATTCAGTTTTCAGCTAGCAGTCAACTAAAACAACGAGGTTATGAGAAACGAAAGCCTACAATACCGTCACGATAATTTGAAATAGCTGTGTGCTCGTCTTGAGCTTCCTAATTCTGGGGGATCCACCCAACGAATTCCCAAGTTGAAGATGCGGCCACGTTGAGGCGACGAGTGCTGTGAGACCGGCGGAAACTGTTGAAAGCAAGAACGTGTGAATCACTTGCTTGACTCCTGGACAAATTTTCCGACAAATTCACCAAGGCTGTCCTCAAGATCCGCGTGGAGCCTTCGATTGACTACCAGTTTTTAGGGAGTCAGGGTACTAAATGGGCCACAGTGCTGAGTTTAACAAGGCTCCAGCCTGAGATTCCAGAAAATGCAGGTTCAATGATATATGACGATCGAAGGCGGTTATCTGATCCTCAATCACACACTGGCAGGAGACCCTAGCAGAGTATCGGATCTTCTGTCGAGGGAACCCGGTGTCCCAATCCTCACGACAATGTCTCCTCAAGTTAATGGTTCACAACTTCTTTTCATCAACGGAATCGCAACAGGGGCATCTCCGAGTCTTCTTGTCTTCTGAAGGTCGCCACTAGCCTGCAAACGCGTTGTATCAGAAGGAAATGGAGACTTCGCAAGTCCTTTGACATGGTTATTGCAGCACACGATTGCAATGTGGTTGGCTACCCTGCAATGCAAAGTACAGACCCCCGCTAGATTGGGTACCAGGACATAGCGGAAGCGAGGTTAGCGCCAAAACGTAAG
This sequence comes from Suillus americanus, assembly GCA_016695465.1. NCBI lineage: Eukaryota > Fungi > Basidiomycota > Agaricomycetes > Boletales > Suillaceae > Suillus > Suillus americanus. The sequence goes on along the minus strand of MU177956.1, from coordinate 48,008 downwards.
GTAGATAACTGATAGAGAACATTGTGATATGACACGACTTCCAGATAAGCTATGCATAGAAAACAGTAAGTTCCTCTTCAAACTTTCAAGCTTTAGGTTTAATATTCAGTTTGCAGGCAAAATGGGTTCTTGGGCGGTGCTGTTATTCTGATGGAGATCCCCAAGTAGATTGGTCGTGCATATCTCAACTTTGTCGGCAGTATAATGAGTAACCTAATCTACCACAGTACTTACACTTGCAAACATTCTTCAACTGCTAAACATCGAAGATGTAAATTTTTGTTGAGATTTAACTGGAGCTGCCGTCGGTCACTAGTCAAGAGGTAGCTGGATGCTTTTGAAATGCGGATATGGGTCATGGGTGTACTACTTACACACGTTGAGGCGTCGGGGACGAGGTTGTTGGACCAGTAGGAAAGCCGCCACGTCACGCGCAATATGCAATATTTTTCGAATTCGCATATTGTCCTTACCACAGCTCACCACACAGCACACATCTTGGCCAATATTTCACAACTGAACGGTCTTGCCAGTACTATCAGAGAAGCTTAGTTACACTCAAACGCGAAATGTCATTAATTCCATCTCACAGGGTCGGAGATGAGCCCAGATGTATGAAGGGGAACAGAGGGGAACAGACGAAAATAGACTGACCGTGATGGATGTCCATAGGCGTCCTCAAACCCCTCGGCGACCGACCGCGGGGAACTGCAACAGGAAAATTCAGAAAAGGGTCCGGCTTCGCTTGCTTATGCGAGGGGAGGAAGTACAAAGTAACCTGGAGTAACTGACGAATGATTGATGCTGCTTACAATTACGATCAATGTGATGCGTTCGCGCGTTTTTGTTTGCCAAAAGTAGATGACTGATTGAAGACAATGGCGCTGCGGATATCGAAACACGCGGCTGGCATATCACAGCGTCGCATCGGTTTTCAAGGAGAAAAAAAAAGGGTGACATACCTCACAGACACTAGGGGCGGATGGAAGTTCGCAGGGACCCACATTCATTACATAGCAAGAGGGGGTCCTTGTCTTTGATAAGAAGATGAGCTCGGATCGCCTCATGCGAAGATGTAAAAAGCGGTGAAGCGGTAGAGCGCAGGAATTTTCAGGGATCTGGAAGGCCTGCATGCCCGCATGCCCGCTTGCCTGCCTAAACAAATTTAAGGTGTTTCAGATGGTTGGTTAAGGTTAACTTGTCTCCTCTAGGGCCTACTAGGTAGTAGGTACAATACTAGTGGGTACTAGGCAGACCTTGGAAAACCCGTTAAGGCAACCATTATTTCTGGCATTTTCAATGCTAAGGGAGTTGGCTAACAAATTGGGCAAAAATTGAATGTGACGCGCGTCGTGTCCTCCAGTACGCGTCCTTAGGCCTCATTCAAACTACCACAAGCACAACATGGAAACGTCGTTTGCGTTAACTGGCAAGGGCTACGTGATCGTAGCTGCTGACACTACTGCCGCCCGATCCATTGTCAAGATGCAGATTGACCAAGACAAAATCAAGGAGCTCAGTCCTCATCTTCTCATGGCGTACTCGGGTGAACCAGGTCAGCACAAACCTGACATGACCATTGCATTATTTCTGACAATACCCACTTGAAATAGGTGATACCGTCCAGTTCGCCGAATACGTCGAGCGCAACATTCGTCTGTACCAAATTCGTAATCTGTATCCTCTTCGCCCAGCCGCGGCCGCATCCTGGATCCGCCGTTCAATAGCGGAATCTCTGAGATCACGAAACGCGTATTCAGTCAACTTACTGCTAGGCGGATATGACACGTCCTCGCACACACCGAACTTGTATTGGATTGATTACATGGGGACAGTGGTGGAAGTACCATTTGCTGCGCATGGATATGGTAGTTACTTCGCTCTGAGTTTACTTGACCGGTACGTTGTTGCTCCTTACTGTGACTTTCTATTTCCGTCTACCAGTTCCTTCCTTCTTGCTACTTAGTGCAATGGTGTGCTGACCACTCTTACTTAGTTACCATGATCCAGAGGCATCCCTGGAAGAGGGTCTTGCCACCCTGAAACGTTGCATCAACGAGGTGTCGAAGCGTCTGGTGGTTGACCCAGGCAAATACAAGGTCAAAGTAGTTGACAAAGACGGTATTCGAGAAGTCGAGATATAATGTCCCCCTGGCAATGTGCACTGCAATGTACCGGCGTCTCCTTCTGTCTGCGTATATCTCTATTTCTACCTCTATATCGGTGCGCTCAAACCAGAAAGATACTACCCTCCACCCGATCCCCTCCAATGATACGCTCCGTCTTCTTCTCACATGTAAGTAGCTTCCGAATGCGTGAAAGTACACCTTCGTACTGTACTTCATCCTGGGGAAATATAATGGTTTGGGCTGCCTTCTCGATATCCGACCTTCGAATTCTCGAGCCCCAAATACTCTCACAGTAGGCATCCACAAGCCTCACCCTCTCCAGGCTCGGCATTCTATTGATGCAGAAAATTGCCGCGACAGACCCTGCACTCAGGAATGTCGCCTGACCCACATAGAGAGTGCGAAGACCGGGAATCTCTGGGAGTAATGGCATTACCAAATTGTCCGGGTCGACGGAGAAGGTGATGTTAGTGACCATGATATCTTGAATGTTTGACCAGGTGCCAAATATTCTACACAGGCGACTTGCTACGGGCGCGACGATCTTGAATTTTCTGGTTAGACTTCTTCACCCAAGATTTTTGAAATGCACGCACTGCAGTGGAGAAGTGGTGATCTGGGTCGGGTCCGGTCCACCGAAATACTCGGGGACTACAGAATACAATTTTTTGATCAGGGCGATGCACCTCTGGGAAGACATCCATTATTATCCACTCACTTGGTAACAGACAGTGCCTCTTCGAACACATGGTGGCTGGTATCCCGTGAGTATGAATTGAGTCTCAGACAAAGAGCCTCCAATACGATCTGCTTCTTCCCCAGCCCCATTTTCTCAGTACGATCGCGGCTCCTGCACAACGCTTCGCGAAGATGCTGCCAGACGTCTGATCTCGCAAACTTGCCCGTCAGGTCGACCGTCACCGAGCGCAGCACCACCCCCGCGTTCTCGCCCGTCTGTGAAAAAAGTCTTAGCTGCTCTGGAGAGCGAAAACACAAGTTCTTATAAAGCCATTCCACGCCGGCGTCGCGGAACTGGTGGTTGACGCACAGGATGTCGCTTGGGACGGATCCACTGGAGAGTGCGTATGCGATTATGAGGAGTAAGATCTCAGGCGGCAGATCGCCTAGGGTCACATGCATTGGGACTTTCAGAGGGCACGTCCAGGGTGAATGAAACGAATGAACGGTAGACGAGCGCCGGGTGTGAGCCTATCGGCGCCGGCAACCGGATATCGGTGGGAGTTGTTAGTCACTGAGAACGGCTCTTTGAATTCAATTCGGAGCCTTTGAAAAGGCAAAACCTTACGCGACTCGCAGTAGGCAAAACTAGGCAGAATCGTTCATTCCGAGAATAACGAGCAGCTTAAGCTTATAACCACACGTCCTTGTCCGTAGCTTCTATTTCATAACGTACCTGACCATTAACCTGCGTGCCCAGTGCGTCGGATTTGGTAAGTACGACAATGCCATTCTCTTAGTGTATTCAGTTTGAGATCTTGAGAACACAAAACACGTGGAACCGTGAAATCAATCGCTATCTACCTCAACCTACAAATCACAGAATCAATCGAGTGAAGCCTGAAAATACTGCAATGTGACTTACCACATTGGCCATTTTGCCCCTTGCCCGTGTTGCCGCGGTCCGTGTAGAGGACCGCCCTGACGGAGCAAAACTCAATGTGCCCTGTCCCGACGATGATGCTTTCCCTTTCGTCGTCGTCGTCTTCTTCGCGGGAGCTTTCTTTGCGGGTTGACTAGAGTTAAGGTATGGTTTTAGTGATAGGGAGCCAGAACATGACCGGAACCAACCTCAATACCGCGGCACGATTTGTCTTCTTGGTAACTTTCGGTGGTGCCTCGTCTTCCTCATCGTCATCTTCGTCTAATTCTATGACTTCCTCAGATTCACTCTGCGTTAACTCCAGTCAGCACTCCGTGTACCATATCATAGTTCGTAAACTCACAGCAACAGCCTTCTTTCCCCTCCCTTTCTTTGCCGGTGCAGCCTTTTTCGCGGGTGCAGCTTTCTTTTTTTTCGGAGGGGGCGCGGGTTCGTCAAAATCTGATCCGTCCTCTTCCCCGCCATCGACGTCCATGAGCATTGAGTCGGCGTCGGAGTCCGCTGGGGCGGAAGCTTTTTCTTTGCCCTAAAGTGTGGTATGAGGTGCGGTCTCACGGGCCAACTTCGAACCCACCTTTCCTTTACCTGTCTTCCCCATCTTTGCTTTTTCTAGGTACTCCTGATTGTGCTGCTCTTTCAGTTTGACAAGCTATATAAAACACTTGGATTCAGCACAAAGTTAAAAAGAAAGCTTAGAAACGTACAACGTCATCTAGCTCCTCCTCATCTACCTCCCCATTCTCCTGTACGCCTTTCATGAGCGCGCGCAGAGCGCCTGAGACGTGTCTACATGAGCTCATCATGTTAGCACAGTGGATCGAAGTAGGACAAAGAATGTGACAACATCAGAACAGCATGCGCGGCATGATCAGGCCTCTAAGAAAAACATCCTGAAAACGCAAATAACACTCACGTCTGTATAGCCCACCCATCATCCTTTTCTACAAACATCCTAATCGCCTCATTCATACCTGCCTCACCGAGGACCTGCAGCTCCTGCGCTGCTAAATACTCCTGTACCAATGTTTGCACGCGAACTTTCGCCAATTTTTCGCTCGTCGTAAGGTCTGGATCGTCGATAGACAGCTCGGGCTGGTCCATAGAGGTCGCGGTACGGGAGGCTGCGGAGCGGGCTTTGGATCGGTGGAAAGAGAGCACGTCGCGTGGGTTTGCAAT
>MU177956.1:0-43070 GCA_016695465.1 Suillus americanus | reverse complement strand
CCTCGTCTTCCTCATCGTCATCTTCGTCTAATTCTATGACTTCCTCAGATTCACTCTGCGTTAACTCCAGTCAGCACTCCGTGTACCATATCATAGTTCGTAAACTCACAGCAACAGCCTTCTTTCCCCTCCCTTTCTTTGCCGGCGCAGCCTTTTTCGCGGGTGCGGCTTTCTTCTTTTTGGGAGGGGGCGCGGGTTCGTCAAAATCTGACCCGTCCTCTTCCCCGCCATCGATGTCCATAAGCATTGAGTCGGCGTCGGAGTCCGCTGTGGCGGAGGCCTTTTCTTTGCCCTAAAGTGTGGTGTGAGGTGCGATTTCACGGGGCGGGTGGGGCCAACGTCGAACACACCTTTCCTTTGGCTGTCTTCCCCACCTTTGCTTTTTCTAGGTACTCCTGGTTGTGCTGCTCCTTCAATTTGACGAGCTACATAAAACAGCTTGGATTCAGTAAAAAGTTAGAAGGAAGCTTAGAAACCTACAACATCATCTAGCTCCTCCTCATCTACTTCTCCATTCTCCTGTACGCCTTTCATGAGCGCTCGCAGAGCGCTCGAGACATGTCTATGTGAGCGTACAATATTAGCACAGTGAATGGAAGTAGCACAAAGAGAGTAACGACATCAGAGCAACATGCGCGGCATGACCAGGCCCCCAAGAACAACATCCCAAAAATGACACTCACGTCTGTATAGCCCACCCATCATCCTTTTCTACAAACATCCTAATCGCCTCATTCATCCCTGCCTCACCGAGGACCTGCAGCTCCTGCGCCGCTAAATACTCCTGTACCAATGTTTGCACGCGAACTTTCGCCAATTTTTCGCTCGTCGTGAGGTCTGGATCGTCGATGGACAGCTCGGGCTGGTCCGCAGAGGTCGCGGTACGGGAGGCAGCGGAGCGGGCTTTGGATCGGTGGAAAGAGAGCACATCGCGTGGGTTTGCAATCCGTCCAGTAAATTCTTGTCCGAATCGGATGGGATTGGACATTGCAGGAACATTAGTGGTGTCGACCTATCAATGGTGAGTATCAGTATGGGTGTGGTCTGCTTATTCTGCATCGCAGTATGTAGAGACATAGATGAACAGACCTTGAGTCGTACAAGCGGCAGCATACGTGGGAGCTCCTCTTCGCCTTCTTCCACCGCGTGCGCATTGCGCTCATCCCATAACTGGTTCGCTTGGTCAATGAGAGCGTTTACCTGGATCATGCAGTGAGTCCGCGACCTACACACCAGGCCTGAGTGAGAACGAAAAGGGACCCACCCTTGCTCTCAAAAACTTCCCCACAGCAATTTGGTCGGTCACATCGAATCCCTCCTCTTCTGCTGCCTCCGCGAGAAAGATGTCGCCCAGCATAAACGGACGTACGGTACGCAAAGGAAGAGGTTTAAGCTCGAATTCTTTGTTGTGGATTTGGAGCAAGGCAACGTGCCTTTGTTACAAAATTCATGGTGTTCGGGGGCCCAAAGACAAATTAGATACGGAGGTGGATGGTGAGTCAAAGGAAATTTGGGAAGTGTCTGACACTTACTTCTCTAATCCCTCGCCCTCGCCCAAACTCGTAGCCACACTCGACCCGGGCTGCGTGACATGGTATGGACGACCAGCGACGGGCTCAGGTACAATGCGGCAATCGTGCTCATGGCCCCAAACGACAAGGTCGATACAGTCGTCGAAGAGGCCTTCTGGTACAGCTGGAGTTGGAGGGTGGGGAACACTATCAATGAGTGTTGGTTATCAGTTCGAGGAACGAAAGGACGCAGGAAAATGAATACGCAAGAGTAAAGACACGCGAATTGATGAACTAAGTAGGACGCATGGGCAGGGGACAATATTCGCGTACCGATTTTGGTGTACCACAAGGACATTGAACCAATCTTCCTTGTCGCTAGGCATGTACATCCGCACACGATTGCTGCGGAGTTCGAAGTGCATGCGTGCATCTTTGACATTGCCAACTCCATATAGTCCAAGGCGGGTTTGACCCTTGCGAAGAAGAACAGGGCGGATAGATATACCTGAGTATCGTTTCGTGGTTATTCAATGGAGACATGGTTCATATCGCGCAAAGAAGAGATAGAACGAAAGCGAGGAAAACAAATTAGTGTCGAGTCACCCCGCACGCAGAACATGAGCATACCCGAATCACTCTCTACAGGATTGGGGTTCGACGCGCTGGATAGTGGGAGGTCAAACTTGCCCATATAGTTTATGAGCCCTGATACAGAGAGGACATCGAGTGCACAGAGAGCACCTTGCTGTTAAATGTAAATGAGTGAGAGGCGAAGGAGGGGATTAGCGCAAAGGGAACGAAGGACTAGGTTCTGAGTGATAGGTATCTATTGGAAGGAATACGGCTTACAGGACCAGCACCTTGTGGATCGTCGTGATTACCGTGAATGCTGAAGACGGGAATGGCAACATTGAGATTTGGGTCTTCGTAGTTAACCGCTGGAAAGCTGAGAGCCGTGATCATTCGTTCAGAGAGATCAATATAAATGCGAAAGTACCTGTATCCCTCTGCTCGCCCGTCATCCGGATTGCTAAGGAGCTCAAGTTGAACAGGCTTGTCACCAAGTGTGTACTCCCGGAGAAGAGCCATAACCTGGTATAAGCAGTCGCGTGACGGGCGGTTTTCGTGAAATAGATCTCCGCCGAGTAAAATCATATCGACCTGTAAACATTTCTAGGAAAAGAGATGAAATTAGGAGGGATAAAACGAACATCGTGCTTGACAGCAAGCTGAAGAATTTCCTTGAATGTGTTGATAGAGTCCTGACCACGAATTGGGTCGCGCTCAAGATATCCAATGTGATTGTCTGTTGCAACCAATATCTTTATGATATCCTCCTGGTCTGACCCAACGCTGTGAGTGAATGGCTGGGCTATGTTAGTGAGGCAGGCGTACAGGCATTGCGGGTTGTCGCTGGTGGTGCCTCGTTGTCTGACATGATATGAAGGACAAAGTCGTTGAAATTGTCGACGTCTGCGTCAGGAGACTTTTGTATGTACTGTGTCAGTCGACGAGAACGACGTGCAAGTAGAGTGCCACTCAGATAGACGCGTCGCGTCGCGTGGTGGTCTGTTGTCACGCCGTCACGATGCTGCTTAATTTTAGCCCCTGAGTGTTGCCGCTTGTGCTATGTAGTAGACTAGAAAGACCTTAAGTCTCATTTTGCAGGCGATAATATTGTTAATGTTAAGGCCCTAAAGGTTCGGCGTCTATGTCCGAGGATATATGATGTGAACTGTTGTCGCATTCGTGACTCCTTCTCCCTTCATGTTCAGCCACCGTCCCAAGCGATGCTCCTGTCCTGACCCCACAACTAATAATGTAGGTTGAACTGGGCTCTTTGTCGGAGGCCGCTGTTCCTTTTCTCTCCAAGAAGCGTTGTCCAATGCGCCTTTGGGTAAGACGAGAAGTTGTAGGGAATTGACAACACCAGGCGCAGGTATCGACCCAATCAGTGAAAACGATCTGAGTTTTTGGTCGAGCTTCCAAAAACGCACATCGCCATCCCATGAGCCTTGAAGATGAACTGAGCAACGTCGTTGTTATGACAATAATAAGGAATGGATTTACCGGAAACAAACATGTCTGAATAGCGCAGTGATGCAACGGCCGTTATCCAGCGGGGTGTCCGCACAAGCCCCTCGGTTGTGGACTGTACTTCGTGGAACCCATGGCACACTGTCTGTGTGTAAACAGGTTTTTTCTTTTGGGTGTTCCAAAGACATATCGAGCTTCAGGTGGTATTCAGTGGTATTACTCATAGGACATCGAGCAACATACCCCGTATCTCCCCCGCTCACAAACGTAGTTTCATCAATCATTGCGACACACTCGATACTTCCTTCGGCATATTTGCTCTCCTTCATCTTTTCCTTACTTTTGTTTGATTTCGGACCATCAACCTCCACCCCATTTACGTGTCCCTCATCCTGGTGGCCTTCGAACGCGCCTCCTTCAAGCAATTCCCGTATTGCACTTTTTCCGCCGCCGCGAAAGACCAGCTGGCTCTCATCTGCAATTTTCCAGAATCGAATTGTTCGATCTCTTGCTCCAGCGGTAACAGCAGTCTCTCCTCTGAGCGCATCCAGGCAGAGAATGGTATCTTGGTGTCCAAATAGCGTTTCTATATATCCCATTGCTGAGAGATCGAATAGTTTGATTGTCCGATCAAATGAGCCGGTATACAATTGTTGTGTGCCTTTCCGGAATGCAACGCTCTAGAGGTAAATACAATGTTAGCATTATATACATCATGCACATAGGACATACATACTGAAACTGAATCCTTGTGCCCTCCAAAGCCTTTCACCCATTCATCTTTCTCTACATCCCATACGCCCACTCTCCGATCTTTAGATCCACTGGCGAGGTATCGACCATCACTACTTACGGCGAGAGAGAGGATCTCGTCCGTGTGTCCTTGAATATCTTGGGGGAGCGCCTTCTCTTTGCCTTTGGAAACGCGCTGTTTATAGAACGTCGCAATCTTTTTGCCAGACTGCAGAGACCACTTATTTATGGTTCCTTCTTTCCCTGACGTGTATAGAAACTGGGCATCGTCCGATGCGACCGCGGAAGTAACAGAGAAACGGTGACCCCTGCACCGTAGGGGTGACGTCGAGGTGAAATCATACTGTCGAAAACTACGTCAGCCAGACTATCACCGAAGATAAAAAAAAATACCAACAAAGTCTGCCACGAAGAGGTGAACTTTGCCAGAATGCTCCAGGACGTCTTGTCGCAGTCGTTCTGATATTAGCTCTCTGTCGATCTCAGCAGCATCAAATTCTCCCTCGGCTGATTCCCATAACACTGAGCAAACTCAGAACAGAAATTAAGTCCAATTGCACTTGCCTAGATCATCCTTCACACTTTCCAGGTAGAGCTTCGCCAATCGTAATCGCTTTTCAGCAGGGGTTTCCTGTTCATCTTCGTCACCGCTGGTCTCGGGCTGGACGTCCGCGCGTAAGTCGATGTCATCTATTCCGCCACCCTCCGAATCCGTTCTGTCCGAGTTCAATTCTTCATCTGCGGCTCCCCCCCTCCTTGCGCTTGCATGGGTAAGTTTTGTGTCCTGAGAACTAGATTTGCCCTTGCGTGGAATTTTCTTAACTCCCCTAGCTCCCTCGGCCGTGCTGACAGACCGCTTCCGCTTCCTTGTTTTTGTCGACGCGAAGAAAGAGTCTGGCATAATCCTGTCTTGCAGATTAAGCTCCCTACATACTGTTACTCGACCAAAAAAATCTGGAAGCGGAATGTGCCGGATCACGTGCGATTGAACATCTGACTCTGGTTACCATATATGGGTCTCCAATCAACTCTCACCAGGTCAAGAAAAGAAAGTTCAGGCCGATGATCAAGGCGTCCGCGAGGTTCAGATCTTTATCGTCCTTTCATCCACTGGCACACTCTTGGACAAGAACCACCATGCGATCTCTCACTGTTGATTCTCTCAACCCTGCCGTTCGCAATGTGCAGTATGCCGTGCGCGGTGAACTGGCAATAAAGGCAGAGGAATATCGTGTCACGCTCAAGGAGAAGGGTCAGAACAGCGGTCTGCCATTTGATCGAGTTATCTCTTCGAACATCGGAAACCCCCAACAGAAGGGGCTTGACCAACCTCCCATTACCTTTAATCGACAGGTTAGCTTTATTTTATATTTTTATCCTCTCAAAGTTACAGAGGTGCCGGAAGCATTTCTCACCACCGTAACAGGTTGCTGCACTCATGGAGTGGCCACAGCTGATGCAACTCGCACCCAATACGTTTCCACAAGACGTCATTGACCGTGCGAAGGAACTGCACGAGGAAATTGGTTCCATCGGTGCATATTCGCACTCTCAGGGCGTCCCTCTCATTCGTCAGAATGTCGCGAAATTTATTCAGGGTGAGTAGCTACATTAGTGCCACTAGATCTGACAGCAATGTCACTGGAACGCCACGTGCCAAGTTGACCCGTCCAGTCGAGCTCTGTTGATTTCTCGAGGAAGTCACAACCCGCATTGGTTTGGATTATTTTGCTTTGTGATAGGGCGTAGTGGCTTTATTATGAGTCATGATATTTTCAGGGTTGAAAACCACTCTTCATGTAACTGACGCGTAATCACAGAACGGGATAGTCATCCGTCCTCACCAGACAACATCTTCTTGACGGGCGGTGCTTCTGCGGGGGTTTCGCTTCTGATTTCAATGCTTATCTCGGAACCCCACAAATCTGGTGTCCTCATCCCGATCCCGCAGTACCCTTTATATACAGCAACACTAGCGCAATTTTCGGGCGTGGCGATTCCGTACCATCTTGATGAGGCACATGGGTGGTCGACATCAATTGACGAAATCAAGGCTGCACTTAAAAAGGCTAAAGAAGATGGCATTGACCCCAAGGCACTTGTTATTATCAACCCCGGGAATCCAACGGGTGCGTTGTTGAAGGAGGAGACGCAGAGGGAGGTGGCGAATTTGTGCGCGGAGCATGGACTCGTGCTCCTCGCGGACGAAGTCTATCAGAGCAACCTGCACCGTGCGGCCGAATTTCCATTCACGTCATTCAAGAAAGTTGTCTGCGACATGGGCTCGCCAGTTCCACTGGTATCCTTCCATAGCATCAGCAAGGGTGTGACAGGGGAATGTGGGCGGCGTGGTGGTTACTTTGAGTGCCACAACATCCCGGATGACGTCCGCGCGATGATGTACAAAATGGTAAGCGTTGGGCTTTGCCCTCCGCTGCAAGGGCAAATTGGCGTGGACTGCCTTGTACGACCCCCCAAGGAAGGCAACGAAAGCTACGCGCTGTGGAAAGAGGAGACATCCCGAATCCACAAGGTACTCGCGCAGCGTACCAAGCTCATGGCAGAGCGCCTAAACAGCCTACCTGGCGTCTCATGCGTTGATTCTCCCGGGGCATTATACCTTTACCCTAAGATCACGCTCCCAGCAAAGGCGATAGCTGCTGCACGGGCTGCTGGCAAGGAGCCAGATGCATTCTATGCACTCGCGCTTCTAGACGCGACAGGCATTTGCGTTGTGCCAGGCAGTGGATTTGGGCAGAAGGAAGGAGAGTACCATTACCGTCTTACCTGCTTGTGTCCTGGCGTGGACGAATATGTCGGGAAGTTAGAGAAGTTCCACGGGGAATTCTGCGCGAAGTACCAGTGATCTCGAGTCCTTCGCGTTATTAACCAACGGCTGTAAACGTTTGTTAGGCTAGATGCCACTGACTTTGTGCCTTGCAATTGCTGTGTTGTAGTACTACTATTTGCTTTCATGTATATGCTGGGATAGATCTGGTAATGTTCATACACATGTCTGGTTCATGTGTATCATTTTATGGTCTAGTAATACGCGACCCAAACTTGACCCAAACACAACCTTTTGAACTTCACCAATAATGTTTATTTGCACATCATCACTTGGTCGGACCCCCTGAATTGTTCGTGTTGGGGGAACAAACTCAGCCTCTGAGAGTCTCAGACCGTGACATTCCAGCCAAGAACACCAACTTTTGCGCGGAAAGTTTTACCGTCAAGCAAGTTGAAGAGTCTCGATGTCAGTGATTCCAATTCCACTCCCATGTTCCGCCGCCCACCGTGTTCGCATAGCCTCCGTCATCTCTCCTCTCAAGCGCGTTCGCCCAAGAGCTCCATTCTATGAACTCTCTGCTCACCGTGTTCCAACCCTCTGGTCACTGTATCGGGGTTTGCTCAGACATGCACCAGGGGAAAATGTGAGCGATATGATTTTTTCACCTTACGTTGTCTAACTTACATGGGGTACTACAGATCCGGTTTCGTGTGCGAATGATGTTCAGGAAGAACCAACACGTTGTGAAGGCGCATTCTGCGAAAGAGCAACTTGTGATGGGATACAAGGTATTACGATTCTCCCAAATAATCATTGGTATGATGCAAAGGGAATACAGTGGTTAGAATCTTTCAAGCGCGCGGAACAAGGTGATATCAAATTTCAGAACGTTTTCAGCAGGTATGAAAGAATGATTGCCACCAAGCGCGAGAAGACCGCTTGGAAAATGCGTATTCTAGAAGCTTTCGTACGTATACTAGTGTCCCTCCTTCATTGTCTCCTCACAGAACTCGTTTAGAACTGGGAAGCCAAGCTCCGCAGTCGTCCTATTTTCAAAGGCTCCTTCATCCGTCCCTCATTGGACAATAAACTTCTTCCTCGCCTGATCCCTCAGCCTGCTCACATAACTGGAATGATCGTGCGCCGACGTCTTGCGCGCGACCGTCGATGGGAGCAACGAGAAACATTGAAGAGCTGGGCACATGACTTACGGTACGAGAGTCTCTTCGAGCACGCGTTGCTCAAGAGTGCACGTGGCGAGACTGTGGGTGCGGCTCGGCACATGAAGGGCAGGATATTGGGGGACCATGCCAACCGATGTGCAGGAGAGGTTGTTCAACTGCTTCGTAAGGAACACCTGTTGTGGGCCCCAGTGTACACGGGAGGGGCAAAATCTGAGTGGGGTGAGCTGTGTATTTATCCGGATAGTTGATAACGTTAACAACGTCTGGTGAGTTAGATGAGCCCTTCCTCAAGCGCCAGGCTGAACTAAAGGAATGCATGATGCGCGATATTTCACGGTATCGTGCTGCACCCCCCGCTGGACTCGTACTGCAAGGTAAACAAGCACGTCGAGAAAAGGTGGCAAACAAAACAATTCAAAGACAGCGTGAACGTTCTGGTGAAGTTACTGCTGCTACCATTAAACGCCGGCGGAGCGCACCACCTGCACACGTCCGAGAGCTCATGACTCCAAGAAAACTGCTAGTGGACAGGGCGATAAGGGAAGCAAGCGAAGGCGGGTGGTCGGGCGCTGTTAAGGCGCACATGGGCGTACATATGCACATGCCCGAAAAATGGAAGGCCGAGGGCGGGTGGGAAGATGAAGAAAAGAAGAAACTTCTGGATGATATGGAGAGGGAGATTCGAGCGGAGAATGAGAGACGAAGAAAACACAGTAAGCTGGAAGCTGCCCCCTTTTCTGAGTAGTCAAGACTTATGCAAATACAAAGGTAGCAGAGACTTAATAGAGAGAAGGAATGGCTATTTTCATTCGACTAGGATCTGCGTAGAAGAGACTATGGTTGTACAGCCCAATGATTTCTGGGATTTACTTCTCCAGGACCTCTCACTTTGTTCTATCAGCCTTGGCTCTGCTCACCGTGCGCATTGCTCTTGTGCTTCGGTGTAAATGACCACGACTCTGGCGCAGGACCAAGGAACATCTCCGAGATTTTGACCCAATCCTGGCTATTCGGACTGGCAAGGAGTGTTTCTAATCGTTTTAAACATCAATTTTCAGTCCTCACAAGACCGATGAAGCACGTGCCTAATTCATCTCTTCCTTTGAATGTTGGCGCTCGATCGTTGATCTTGGCTGGGAGTCGTTCGAGTAACCCGATAGGGACGTAACGGTATTGAAACGAAAGCGCTTCACAGAGGAATCGGCGCGTCGTGTTCACACCTGTTGTGTCTGTACCAAAGTGACTGATGATGCAAACTTAACCAGCTATTACCATTAAATCGAACAGAAGACAAACCTCAATCCGAATTCAGTGAACTGTTTGAAGATATGAGCCGGGAGGGATATGTGAGGAAGGAAACGGAAGGTTACCTTGCCAATTAACTGTAATCGCTCTCTCGAGCTGATATCCCATTCTCGGTGCTCCTTCACTTCCGTGAAAATCCATGGTTTGATGAGTGCTCCCCGTCCAATCATGACTCCGTCCACGCCAGTGGATGAGACGTTGGTCCAGTAATCGTGCGATGAGAAGCAATCGCCACCACCGAAAATGGGGATCGGAGATACTGGATGGGTGTACCGTAAGTGTTGCGTCAAAAACGATGGGCAACCGTCAGAATAGTAGAGGCAGGAAAGATGAATGGAACTTACGGCCTTCATCCGCCTCTTGAGCCCGCACGGCGTCAACGCATTGTTTTATGTACTCCCAATCGGCCAATTTTGTATACCGTTGCTGGCGCGTACGGCCATGAAGCTATTCTCTGCCGCATGAACTGACAAGGTATCAAGAGAAAATCATGGCGACGTACTGTGATACAACCAATCCCCCACTCCGTAGCAGCACGCGGCATGATCTTGTGTGCATTATTACGGCCGTCCTTGACGCCTGTCCGTAGCTTAATTGTAACCGGAATTTCGCCCAACGCCCTGGACATCCCGGTGACAATTTTACCGAGTTTCGCTGGTGCATCCAGTACTACGGATCCAACTGAGTTTATCACCGTTCCAGGAGACCCCATGTCAGACGACTCACAAGCACTCCCGCTTCCGCTTTTGAAAACAAGATCGATCGGACATCCACAGTTCACATCGACGAAGTCTATACCTCCTGCATCACCAAATTCGCGTCCGAGGACTTCGGCAGTTGCGACTAATGTACTGGGTTTATTTCCTGCAAGCTGAATTCCGAACATGCTCTCTGATGGATGCCGCCGAACGAGCGAGAATTCGGACGCAGAAGCGGTGAGAAACGAGGTCGCAAGGCCCACTGTATGAAAATTACAATATTAGTGCACGAAATTGAATGACGTAGGTCATTATGTGAGTGAGAGGAGAAAATTGACAGGAAGTAATAACGCACTTTCGCCACATGTTATATCCGCTCCGAGTGTCGTGCATAGGCGTCTGAATGGCTAAGATACTTGGTCAACTGATTTAGTGTTTGGGCAGCGACGTTCGTACCAAGTTGCCAACCGTTGTCAATGGCGCGAGATCTGACCATAAGTGTTCGGTTAATTTGTTTCAATTTATTGTGAAGAGACTATCATACATGATTTACCACTCCAGTCCAGCCTTCGTTTCTCTTGTACGCGGATTGGGACATCTGGAGTATCAGTCTGAGCACTGGGATCAGAATTTCCAGTGCGCTTTGCAACGAGTTCTGATGAAATAAGTGGAGGATCATCCATGGGCAGGTTATCTTCGCCAACAGCCACATCTTCCTCTGGTCCATTAGAGTCTCCTTTAGCAGCCTCCAGTTCTTTGAGGTATGCGTCGGTTATTGGCTTAGGATACTGCAATGCGGTCAGGTTCTGATGTTAGTGGGAAGGACTTGCGCTCATTACTGACCTTCTTGGATCTAAGTAGTTTCAAGGTGTCTGCACTAACAAAATTGAGTTCCGTGGCGCTCAGCGCTGTCTGAGCCCTCTTCTCCTCATCTTCGACGAGCGTGATTACCCCGCTGGCATCACGCTTAGCGTGAGCTCCTAGAAAACGACACTTCAGTCCTAGACGACAGGACCCTGATTCTGCAAAGGAGGGACACGATGTGAGTTGTTTGAGCGAATAATGATTATCGTCAGCCGTAGAATTATCTTCCTCCGTGTCCATGATAAAAGGAGGAACATCTGATATCGTCGTAATTGAAGGAAATCGAATATCCTTTGGTTTTGCTGCCAGATACGCGTCGATGTCATGCGTAAAGCGACATCTACACAATATAAGACGCATCCAGAAAGGTGACAGAACAAAAACACGAACTCATCTCCATGCTCGCATATTTTCCCATTGGCGACTCTCAAGCATAGCTCAAGTTGATCATGTACCTTGCCAAACTTGCGGCCCTTATTGGCACCACGCTTTTCCTTTTTTTGCGCTTTGGTCCACTTTTTGCGGCCACCCGTGCCCCTTGCGTCAGTATCTACCACATCCACACATGATTTTCCAGTGTGAGCTGTTGAACCTTCTGCTGCATCATCATCAACTGCAGGAAGGGCAGCAGGGGACAACAGAAATCTACGGACAGTGAACCATTTCAAACTTGAAGGTAGTGACAAGCCCGAAAGACGTACTGTCGTTTTACGGGTGCGGTTCCTGGAGGGAGGGACATACTAGTCATCTTGCAACCGAAAACTACCTTCCAGGCTGTCGTTGTGCACCAATGAAATAGCGAACAATCAGATGACCTATTTTTCCAAATTGCAACAAAATCTTATCGCACCGCCACAATGCATTACATACAACAGGTAACGGTACATATATCTAGAAACAAACTATCTAGAACATGAGGTAGATCTAGTGGTTGAACGTACGAAAGCTTGACAAAACAAGGCAGCGGGAGTTTGCAGTGACCTGTAAACTGGAAGGGGCCCGAGCCTACCGCTGCTTCATGAGAAGTGTTACATAGCCCAACATTGAAATTTTGTCTTTGGGTCGATTGTCCCTGTTTGAAGTTTCGCAAATTCACATCACATCGGCGAAGCGTTAACCCTTTTCCGTTGGAAGATTTTTAAGAGTGTTACCGATCATTTCTCTCAGAAATTGCCATCCGCTCTGGTTACCCGCTACATTTCTACCTGCTACCGTAGCAAGGAGTTTGGGCCTGCGATTCACAAGCAACGCAGATCGGTCATCTGAAGTCATTGAAGAAATGGATCAATATCGTTAAGAATTCAAGCAGAATTTGAAGGACCCTGCATCCTGATCAAACGTGATTCAATGGGAACAATACTCTTCGCCCACTCCTCGTTTTCCTTTCTTGAATTATCCTGCACCGCGGTAATACAAACCGTATTGCGGTTAACGAACGCGAGTCAGGGACATCCAATCTGCAAAGGTAGAATGCCCCTGGCATCTCGCTGTGCCGCACGCCGGAAAGAGAGTATCACGATCCCATCCTTCGCTCCATCATCCGCCTGATGTGCATCTGTGTGAATCATGAGCATCAGCCATTTTCAGCAGAGCATTGTATTTGCCGCTGTAAGTTACTCCGTACAAGACCTAGTCTGCCTGCAGACAAGTCCATAACCAGGAGAACGCACGCGTGCTGAAAGGAAGACCTTCACATATAACCTCGGGGTGGGTCCCAGATTGCTATAAAGTACTCTGGAGTAAGAGATTGGAGTATCGCTGAGGTTGTTTTCGGATTGCTATAATCAAGTTAATGGACATCAGAAGCGCCAAGACAGGTTGATCATGAGGTACTTACAGGTCCTCTGTCCACAGTGAGATCTTCCTTCCAAGAGTACACATTCATTGCAACAATGGTTGTTATTGAGGCCCGGTCGAATCAATGTTATACTAGGGAAAATAGGAAGAAGTATACAGGTTCAAGAATCCAAACCACTTGCAAACTTTAGGGAGGATATCACCCTCGTTGGGCCTAATGATGATGGACTGCAGTATATGACATGGCATGTGGGAGACTGGGATCGGACTGCATAAAGGACGCTTCGAACATACCTAATACATAATTTGCCGGATACTGTGCAAGAATCAACACTTTGAATGAGTAGTGAAAGTGCAACTAAGCATATCTATATCGCAAGAGTGCAGAAATATTGAGAGTTCGAATCCGAGCGACATCTGAAGTTTAACTATCCATTAGAAATTGCCATGCATACCCTGCCACCCTCCAAAAGATGTGTTGCCCATAAATAGCGGCTGCTGCTGCTGCGCTACAGATGCTGGTGTAGCAGCAAATGGCGGCTGCGGGGAGTATTGCTGTTGAGCTACTTGTGATTGCGGTTGTGCATACATGAAGCTGGGGTCTTGCATATGACCAAGCATTGGCTGAGAGGGTTGTCCGAATGATTGAGCGAAATAATTCTGCTGGGGCATGGGTGCCGCAGCAGGTGTCCCGCTTAAAATCTCAGCACTCATCTGTGGAGGAAACGAGTTGAGAGTGTTAGAAGATGGATAGCCCAAAAATTGATGCTGGAACGGAGTCTGTGGACTGGCGATTGTGGTTGTACTAGCAGCTACGGTATGCATGGGTGTAACTGAAGTGGCGTTCTTCATCGATGACATCGACGAGGGCATCATGTGGGAACCCTGAAAAGTTGAGAACAGTGTGGGCGAGACATCGAGAGTTGTCTGGGCAAGGGGCATAGAGTGGGGCTGGGAAGGAAGCAGTGGGTTCTGCGACTGGTATTGCAGCGGAAGAGAAGAGAATTGCGAAGGGCCTTGTAATGAAATTAAATCATCCCAAACCTGGCTCCCAGAAGGCTTCTGGATCGGAGCAGAGAAACTGGGTGTAGGCAACGGGTGGGAGATGGATCTCGCGGGTTGCACGGGTGCAGATCCTGGGTATAATGCGCCAGGAAGAAAATTAAACGTTCCAGTACCTCCACGGGTGACGTTTTTGGCAGGAACTGGGGGAGGAATAGGAGAGGGCTTGCGTTTGAATGGTGCAGGGTCCGTCGTAGGAGTTGACTTTGGTCGTGGAATGACAGCATTGGAAAATGGACGGGCAGGAGAAACAGGTTTGGAAGGTTTACAGTTCATGAACCACTTAAACTCGTACTTGGCTGTGTAAGATATCAGGCATACGAAGACGAATTTAAAGAAGGCTCGCGGACCTCGGATGAACTTCTCGATTTCGCTGTCTCGTTCTGCCTCCATCATGTTGGTGGGTGGGGGGTGGCGAGTTTCGTCAGGGTTGTAAAAAGCGTTTGATCTGATATTTCCGTTTTGTTTCATGACCTGTGAACAAGAAGAGAATTTCTCCGAGCTTAATTTCTCATAGCAGCAGGTACGAAGATACCTACTTCGACCTGTTCCTTGGTCCATGCGTCCAAGGTGATGCTCTTTCTGTGCGGAAATTGCCCATCAATAATTGAAAGGTGAATTATGTGTTTTTCTAACGCACACTTTCGTGATATGTGTACCAAGCTTGCGATGGATGCTCGCGCAGTTGACGCTGTATCTTATAAACGTCTGCGAGTACACAGCGGAATCGCGTGTCATACATACCATATGAAAATGCCCAAATTGTGAGAAGCCCATCGCGGGTTCCGCGACTTACAATCTGCGCAAATGTCTTGAACAGTAATGAGTTTATGACTGGCCGAGTAATTTCTGGGAAGTAGCATTACCGTTCCCTGACTGCATTACTAACTCAAGCAAAGTACGCTGGTTTCGCTCAGTTGTGATTTTAGATATTCCCGAAGACATTGCAGTGAAAAGAGAAAGGTTGTCGTGCTCCACCGTGTGTCCCAAAGGTCCATTACACGGGCGAAAGTGTGTTATTATGTAATACCTTCAGTCGACGCTCCGAAAAGAGTCAGGACTCCGAACAAACCTACTACTTACTACTTAGTGGTCACTTACTCTGAGTTTGATCATCGATTTTCTCGGAGATCGATACACAACTTGCTCCATACATTTATTTCTGCCACTTTCATGTAAAGCTCACAATGCCACCCTTCGCTTTTACGACGCTCACTTGCTCCACAGGGACGCAACTAACTTCTCAGAACAAAGCCTATCACGATCTGATCTCAATGAGACTAGTGGGGAAGAAACTGCGTTGCGCAGTTTCTTCACCTTTCCATTCTCCTCTGACGAAGTTTATCAGGTAGGTACTCTTACTGAGATGCATACATCTTCTTTTCCTAAAATTACTTGGCAAGCAAGGTCTAGCGGACCTACTTGCGCACGGTGCACTGCGTGGCAAGACAGATGGCGAAAAAACTGAAACCGTCCTCCGAACACAGCTGTTTTACTTTAACAGAGTGGCTGGCCAAAACTTGACCATAGATGATGTTCGGTCCCATCAGAATACTGTGGACTCTCCAAATTCCACTGTGACCATGGATTTGTCACCTCCGTCCTCAAACTCTGGAGACAGCGAAACTCGTCTGCTGACGTTCGCCGAGCTGACGATGTTGATAGAACAGGGGAAGACGGATAATATACCCAATAACAAAGTCATCCCCGAAACACTTAATGTAAGCCCCTCGCATGATTGGACATTACATATATATGGTTATCACACCCTTCCAGGACGCACCTCCCAGCACTTCTATAGCCTTAGTACGGAAGAAACCCTGGGAAGTCGACAGTCAATTCTGACGTGAACTTTTGAATGACGCAAACTACGGTGGTAATGATTACTTTTACTAACCGAAGCAAATGTAGTGGGTGGTTATTTTCTGCTCGCAGTAGATTGATCCTTTAATGAAGGCTTCAGCTTCCGTTGCCGATGTGATTATGATTGATGCTCCTTCACCCGTTTGAACACCAATAGTGGCCTCAATTCGCGACAAATTTGTGACGCATGTCGTCTGAAGCAGTCGTAAACTCATTCTCTATGTTTGTGTCGGTACATGGTTTGTTTCAGACAAGATATCATTACGTGTTTACATGGGATCCAGGTTGGCATGGCCGTGAGGATTTTCGGCAAGTGGAACGCTATAGGTTTCGTCATTTATTCTTCGGTGCCATAAATACCGGTGCTTACGAAGTCACTATTCTTATGTCAGGCAATGACAGCGTTTGCCTTGCACTTCTGATTCGCACCGCTTGTAAAGATCTGATAACACATTGCATATCCTACATAATTGCACGAAGCCAGATAATACGATATGCGCCTATACCAGCGCTCCGTTGACGAATACGGTAAGCTCTACTGGAATACTTGTGACAAGAGTACAATCCGCTACAATGATACAGTGTCCCAAAATACACCTATCATCCCACCCGGTAACCTTTATACGTGTTTTACCCTGAATGTCCCCAATATAGTTATCCCTCTCCACCTTCCGTCCAGAGATCTTGATGACGGCAAGCGGGCTCTCCCTCGGTCACCAATGGCCCGAGTTACTTTCCTCCTAGCTTTTCTGATATCCACTGCATTGACACATGCTGGTCGATATGATATCCCTGTACTCTCCGCAGAGCAGCTATACCCTCCATAACCCAATTGTGACTGCTCCAGGAGGCATCTCCTCGAACGACAGGAATAGATGCGAGTGTGGTGTGAAGTAGATGTAGATTCTCGGAGTCCACCAGTCCTATAGGTGCCCTCCCCAAATAACCATTTTCCCCATCTTTGAGTGTGACTGATTGCGGTGCTTCAAGGCTGTAGTCAACAGCCGAGCCAGCAATTTGATAGACCAATGAATGGTTAGATGGTGTGAATACGACAGCGATTACCCATTTGGCTTTCGAGGATGATTGCCCAAAACGGGCGACAGCCACTTCGTAGAACGGGGGCATCGGGTGCGGGACGGGTATGGAAGTAAGTGAGTTGGCACCTTTTGTGTGTAACAGACGGCTAGTGTTGGGGTCGACGATAGCAGTGCCGTCCCTTTTCGAATTATGGTTAATGGTGGGAGGGATATACTGCATAGTACTTGGAAGCTTTTATAACAATTCTCCGAGTTAACGTGTTCTATTGACAATCAAACCCGTTCAAGCATGCAAGAATAAGATATCTCAGCACTACATTTTGGTGGGCATGTAACATGGGCTCACATCCGAGATTGGTTGCTTAATCTATCCCGAAAAAGTCTTATTGAAAGATTCCAGGGCGCGAACACAAGCTTAAGCAGAATGCGATGGCGCAGGAGTAACAACTTTACCAAACCATACCCTCAAGCCGCATCTTCGATCCGTCAGATTGATTTGTGGATGGTCCGAATCGAATTAAGCTGAAGCGAAAGTGCGCGGGATGTGAGAATCGTGGTAAAGGCCCCTCTTCGATAATGAAGGAAGCCGCCCGTCTGCTTCCAGCCTCGGTGCTACATGCTTCGGTTCACGAAATACAAGGCACGCCCCCTATGCAAATGCGATGCAGGGCACGACTAGAATTCCTGGGATTCCTTGAGATCATGTGTACGAAGGTACTTGTGACAACTCTCGGAAGGATGCTCTGTAGAACTTGAGCATATAAATAGCTTAGCCTGAGGGAGAATCATGGATCTCTGGAGGTCGGTGTCAATCATTTGACCGTGAGGAAATCGAGGCTAAAAAGACAGCTTACCACAGTCAGAACAAACGTATTCTCCCATCAAGCTTAAGGGGAAAAGTGCCGGGTAGATTTCTTAATCGCGCATACACTTCTGCAATTTAGCCTCCTTGAAGAAATCAGCGGCTGATCACGGTGTCAATGGAAACGGACCGACTAGAATTTGATACGGCCTTTGGCAGTCCACAGAAAATTCCAGTAAGACGCTCGAGCATCAAGCGGATATGTCCATACCCGCGACACCCAATACTAGATAAGAAACTCGAACGAATTCTAGACTCACTGGTGGCGTGTCCAAGAGAACATGAATGTCAAACCCGGATCTTGGCGTAGCACGCCGCTCCTCTTATATAATCACGTGATTAGTCCCAACTAGGCTGGTACTTACTAGCCGCCTTGCACACGTTGTACACCCTCTAGACATTCAATATTCAATATAATATGTATATGAGCGCTCGCTGTATCAAATCAGTCTTATTCCATCCTATAAAGCGACGGGCTGGTCTACGTCTACAAAGCATCGCAATACGGGTGAATTTGCAGTGCATCCATTTTCCCAGCGTGACAATTATAAACTGACAACTCGCTCGATGAACCACAGGCATGCCATAACGCATGTGCTAGGCGTGAATAAAGAATAAAAAGAGGAAGTCTCGCCCGAGTCTTTGACTCAAGTATCACTGTACAGAGCTTTAGTATCACTGGTCGCTGGCACTTTCATACAGCATGTATGCCTGTACTTTTCCAAACCCTAGTACGTTCGCAATAATATGACGGCGCAGGAAATAAAACTGCGTACCACGGGGCGAGGTGGGTGAAAGTCGGCAAGCAAGTACTCTAATCAAGGTTATGTGAGCATCCGGTTTGTCTCACGGTCGCTCATCATCACAGACGACTTTTGAGCGCTGAATTTTGTCTTCGACGTCCGTGAAGGTAGAAAAAAAATGGACACATAGTCCATCTAGACGCGCTCACGCTATATACAATGACCGATTCCGCCTCTCAGCTTGCAAGGTGCTGGCCGCTATCTTCAACTTCTTTGATCCCCAACTGATCCTCAACTTAGTGAGGCAAAATCAACCCACCAAAGTCTGAAAGAGCTTCTCAAAACTCACCTTCCATGGGATAAAGAGGTTGAGTTTCAAAGGAAGAGGTACTTGCATCCAAAAATCCTTTTTCGATGGGTTTCCCTGACAGTATCCGTAGTCTCCGACGTCTGTATCTTCGTCTATTATTTGTCGAGCCATTCGCCAAGGAATCTAAAGATGCGGAGACGCATCTTTGGATGCAGACGTCTTATCAATTTATTTCGAACTACAAGCAGAACGTCGCAACTCTCGATCGTACACTGCAATCTGCACCCCGCCATCAGCCCAGGCAGAGTAATCATGGCCCGGTGGAGTATCGCAAACTGATGCAACGTTTCCGCCAGTTTCTTGCTGAAGAAGAGAAATTTTGGACACAACTGGTAGCTCGATACCAGCGGTCTTTTGCACTTCATGAAGCACAACATATACTTTCTGCCTTGAACATTGCGATTCCAGATGACCTTGGTGTCCCCAATGGTTCCATTGGGGGACACGAAGGTGTCCCAAACTCCGGTTTCGGTCGTAACCAATTTCAATTCCCTCTTGAAGGCAATACGCCTTCTCCTTCGAGCTCCTCCGAACGTGAAACCAACCTCGCGATTCTTAGCAAGGCGATAGTATGTTTGGGTGACATGGCGCGATATCGGGAGCTTTACAATGAAGGTGGAGGGCGTCCGCGAGCCGGTCAGGAAGATGGCATAGGGTCAGCTAGGCGGGGCGGCCGCAACAGAAGAGGCGGCACTCCGGGATTTGATTCAATACCACGCGCCAGGAACTACGACAAAGCTGTCCAGTGCTATGACCAAGCGCGCCTTTTGGTCCCTTCGGAGGGCAACCCATCACATCAGCTGGCCATTCTCGCTTTCTATCAGAATGACATGTTCAGCTCGCTTCTCCATTACTATAGAGCGCTTTGCGTTCGCCAGCCTTATGACACTGCATCCGAGAATGTCAAGAAAATTCTCAATAAATCGCTCGATCAACAGGCCAAGAGGACACGGGAAGGGATACAAGCAGCCCCCGATATTGGTGATTTACCACCACGCTTGAGAGTCGAGTCCTTTAAGGAGAAAGTCGTGCTATTGCATGCATTATGGCGATTAGGTTCAGATAAGTAAGTGATTGAATTCGATCGATAATTTCAGCTGTCGAGATGAAATAATTCCGCGTCGCCCTTTAGATCAAGGTTAAATCCTATTGTGCATGCATCGGATGTCGTCAAGGATTTCGCGGCTCTTGTTTCAGAGCGCGTTCTTCCAATTGATACCGTGACCAAGGTTATTGTTCTCTCAGAGGGAGCATTATGGAAACATCGCATGATCCGGGACACGTCTCCACCTTCGAATCGGAGATCCGGAGGGATTCCTGACCCTGCTACCGTCGAATCCCAGATTTTGAAACATGTTCTTGCCATTCACCAGTCTCTCCTGGAGATAGGCGTCAAGGAACTTGACCTTCCACCAGAAGATGCAGAGAACAACCTTGCGCAGTGTATCACTGCAGCATTCAGGCGCACTTTACCTGCGTTGCGTGTTGCGAGCAAGTGGTTGTTAGCAAATCTCAAGTATGTGGTGTGTGCCACGCCCCCTGTGGGGTCAAGCCAGGTCGAGGAAATTTCAGGGGTATTCGTCTCAGACATGCCAGTCTTTTGGCGGCATTTCTTGCGTTTTTACAACGCCCTATACAAGCTATTCCCTATAGAGAAGCTACCTTCGTTGCTCTCTCCGCTGGATGAGGACGTCGACCTTAGGGGCTTTCTTCCATTGCGGAACCTCATGATTGGCGATACTCCCATGATCGTGGATGCTGATGTGCGCGAGGGGAACGGATTGGCCGCTGTTGGGCCGCAGGGTCGTGATAGGGTTCACCCAAACGAAGAACAGTTAATGAGGATATCTGATTTGCTCAAAGATGTCAAGAATCTCGCGGAATCACCAGTGAGAGCCGATTGCTCTGCCTTTGAATTAATTGGGTTTACTTTATCGTAGGATTCTCCGATCCACCTGCAGGGTGATACTTTCAAGTATCTGCATGAAATCACTACCGCTGCATCCGAGGCTGAATCTAAGGCAATCAGTGCGGAGGCTGTAAAGATGCCTATTACGCCTGTAGTCTTGTGTCCTGATGTTTTTGACTTGACGCCACTGGAGACTTCGGAGGAGGATGCTATGACCGATACAGGGCGTACTGACAACGACGATCCGGTTGAAGACGCATTCAGAACTGTACTTAACGCCGAGGCACAAGATGAAGATGATGAACTGGATGATGACGTCGTAGTTTGGGATCCAAGGTCAAATAGTGGCTGATTCATTTCCATGTGTCTGATGTGATTTCTAGGGCTCCCACTTCGCCGCCGGGGGTAGTATCGGCCCTACCAACAACACCTGTATTGCCATCAAGCATGATAAACGGCAACTTCATCAACCCCAGTGCACCCCCTGTTGTGTCCCCAGGTCGTGTGGCCCCGACATCGCCGCCTTCTGCCTTCACAGGAACGACAGCCCAGGATTTATTAAACAGTTTCTCCAAAGGTGGTGGTGATATTACACGATCTCCCCGCCGTCAGTCTATCGCACCTCCATCTCAATTTCTTTTCGGCTCTGGGCCCTCGAACGCTCCACCTTCTATATGGTCAACGACTCTTGATCAGAACCCTCCGAATCTCAGTCCCAGACCCGCATTGTCGACCAACCAGGCCCTGCCTGCTTACAGTGTCGAGCACAATTTATCGACGCCAAGCAACCGGGCTATACACTCCGCTAATCGACCTCCCCCCATGTCTTCTTTTGCACATTCACAGTCCCCGTGGTCACCTTCCTTTGAGTTTACCCACGATCCATCAGCCATTCACACCAGTCACTCCGCCACGCGACCATCCGGTCCTGGGCATCACCATCCGTCACATTCGGCTAGTACAATTCAGAGCTCTCCTTCATATCAGACTGCATTTAATGCAGTAAGTCATCAATCATTTGCGTACCCACAGGAGTCACTGTACTTGAATGCGGAGATTGCCCCCGCTGCTCTTCCACCACAATCGGGGTTGCACCTTCAACAGGGTGGATTCAACCTCTCTCCTGCGGTGCCTTTGCCGCCGCCGCAGTATTCTCGGCCGATGCAGCATTATCCGACTTCGTCCATTTGGGGAAATATCGGGTGATGACCATCGCCAGGTTCTCATCGTTTAACTGAGACGTTGCCACATGCTCGCGGATATAGCAGATACAACACGCTTGTGCAGAGCCCGCTGTGGCCTGAATTCGTTACCATCGAATACAAGCCGAATGGTGCGAGACGCCGTTCCAGACCGTAGCAGAGCTGCACTTCCTGATCAAGGAGTATCAGTGTCTGGTGCTCAAGGGCCAAATGCGTGGCCTTCCGAACAATCAGAAGCTTCCTCTATCTATTTCATGCCTATCAGACCTTTTTCTTCTTTCGTAGCCGTGCCTCTCTTGTTATGTTGTTTCGTTCTCAGATCTGTGTTATACTGCTTCAGGTTTTTTTGTAGCATGTCATGATTCGGTCTTTAAAGCGTAAAGTTTACAAATGATCAGATCGATTAGACTTTGATCCTGTTTCGAGTTTTGCGATGTACTTGGTGTTGTCGTTATGTATACACACTTGTCCGTGCTATCAGTGTCCTTGTCATGCGCCATGCGGCATATATCATGATTCATATCTGCCTCTTTCGAAATACCAATTCTCCTCGTGTCGACGATGTCCATATGAATCCAGGCCGCGATGGGATAAGAGGGGGAAACCAGGGCTGGGCTCAACTTATGGTATACTAAAACAGTTAGATGGATAACTCGCCCCTGTTACACGGTCCAAGCTACCACATCCATAAAGAACGAAATCAGAAAGAGAAAATGAAATTTGTCAATCGAGATTTCATTCGCAAATGTGTGTTTCTAGATCTATGCAAGAAAGTGCAACCTAAACAGTACAACTCGGGAGAGCAAAGGATATCCGGGTACATGAGATATTAGCACTGTATCCGTAAGAAGCTAAGTGGGTGAACCGTCCTCATGGATGATGATGATATATCCTTTCTGGGGCTGAATGAAATGGGGTGGATCAGAGTGGATCTAGAGGCGTTCGCCACGGCCGATGACAGTCACCTGAACAAAACGGCATTACATCAGTAACTGTTATTCGGGCGTACACCAGATCCAATAACCCACGTTGAAGCCGATCGACCTAAGCTTTTCTGCATCTACAAGCAACCGCCCATCAAAGACAAACGCAGGTTTGTTCATACCCGCGTACACGGCCTGCCAGTCAATAGTCTTGAATTCGGCCCACTCGGTGGCGATAACGACTGCCTCAGCATTCTTGCAGGCTTCCAATGCAGAAGAGCAGATAAAAACTTGGCGTTGAACTTGGCCAACAGTGTGAGTCGCGGACATGTCATGTAAGAAATTGTGGCTTACTCGTCGCAAGGGGCACGGAAGGGTTAGCCTCGTTGAGGTCTGTCCATATTTGGTCCGACTCGACTTGGGGATCGTAGATATTGATAAGAGCCCTTTCCTGCTGGAAGTCGCGGATAAGCGTGATGGCAGCCGACTCGCGGGTATCACCCGTGTCAGCCTTGAAGGCAAAGCCAAGAACAGCAATTCGCTACAACAGATCAAAGTCGATTTGACAGGTGCACAGAAAAATTGTGTACCTTGCCAGTGATAGTGTTGAACAGGGTATCTACAACCCGCTTACTGAACCTCCTCTTCTGGTATTCGTTCATCGTTACCACCTGTTTCCAGTACTCAGCTACTTCCTTTAGATTAAGACTCTCTGATAGGTAGACAAGGTTGAGAATATCCTTCTGGAAGCAGCTACCTCCAAAACCAACGGATGCGCGAAGGAATTTCGGGCCAATGCGTGAGTCCTGTCCGATGGAGTGAGCGACCTCGGCGATGTTGGCGCCTGTGGCCTCACAGATGGCGGAAAGTGCGTTGATGGAGCTGATGCGCTGCGCAAGCATGGCGTTCGCAGCCAGCTTCGAGAGCTCAGAAGACCACAGGCCGACAGTCAAAATCCTTTCTTTTCTATGTGGTCGGTCAGCGCATCATCAGGCTCTGCATTTCCAGATACACTCACGGTACCCAATTCTGATAAACTTCGGAGAGCGCCGCACACGCCTCCTTGCCCTCCTGCGTCTGCAGGGAGCCGATGAGCACGCGATCAGGAGCAAAGAGATCATCGATAGCAGTTCCCTCAGCGAGGAACTCAGGGTTGGAGAGGATATCGAAGCGTGCGTTTGGCTTGCTGTTGGCATCGAGGATGGTGCGCATGGACTCCGCAGTCCTGCAAGGTACGGTAGATTTCTCGACGACGATCTTTGATGACGTTGCCGTAGCTGCGATGCGCCGAGTAGCGAGCTCGACATAGCTGAGATACGGTTCATCAGCACACGATCATGTAACGAAAGGACAGATGCAACGAAAGGGGAGAAACCGAAAGCTCACTTCAAGTCTGCAGCAAAGCCAGCACCGACACCACTCTTTTTGGTCGGAGTGTTCACGGATACGAAGATGAGGTCTGCGTCCCGGATGCCCTTATCGACATCGGTGCTGAAGAAGAGGTTGCGTCCGCGAGCCTCGCGAACGACATCCTCCAGACCAGGCTCATATATGGGCAGGTTGAAATCTGGCGAGTTCCAGGCATCAATGCGGGCTTGATTCAAGTCAACGATGGTGACCCGGATGTGAGGGCATTTCAGTGCGATCACGGCGCAGGTAGGACCGCCTGCAGAGCACATGTAAACTCGAGGCATTCAAAGCGATTAGCGATCCTGTGAAGCAGCAGCTCACCGACATATCCAGCGCCGACTGGACGAGATAAATGAGCAACCAGATGAATAGGAGATACTATCAGAGGACTTACTGCAGCAAATTTGTTGGACTCTAGGCATTGTAGTTGTGGATCGAAAGAAGGACTGCGCTGGATGAGATCTTGATATCGCGGTTTACTTAAGTAGGCTGTTGACCTCGAGGGAGTGGAGTTACGGTGAAGCGATTTTGAACGTTGCCGTCGTCGACAGAGAACTTCGTCCGAATTCTAAGACCAGGTACCACAACCTGCTGCATTGCCTCATGGCACAATTTCACTTTTTTATGAATTAAAAACACCCTTCCTATAGTGATTGAGCTGCTTTTTGTACGTCCACTCGACGAACGAGCAAGTTTAACGGCCAATCGACGACAAATGATAAAAAAACGTGGCGAAGGAAGCACACCCAGAGTAGAAAAGGCTGAGCGCCAAGCGCACTCTGTTTACACTTGCTCTTCATCATAAGCCGCTACTGTAAATGATGTTCACTAGCTTCCGCCTGGTACTATGCACATTGGCGACAACTAGCACCAAGTCGTCTCCCATAGCTGCTGCCACCTGAGTAAGCAGATTCAAAAAATTCAAGGACTTCTGTATTAGGGCAGTACTGTGATATTAAAGGTCTGTTGACGACGCCGCGTGTCTTCGCTTTATGTCACCTTAACCTCCAACGTGCTACTATAGTATGGCCGTGAGGCATATCTCCTTTCACGCATATCGATTGCAATTTTCACCCCTGCCTCATACACGGGAACTTCTCAGATCACACGAGCGTCAAGTGTGCCTTTGTCATTGATGGCGAAATGTGACCCACGATAGGCCAGGCTGCTGGTGTGTAGTCGGTTGGGGTCATCATGCGTCTCAGAGCACTTTTTGATGCTAACACAGCCTAGTGACAGCTTGTGACTCTGTTCAAGGGGCGTCACCCATTCCTGCACAGTCGTGAAAAAACGGTCCAGTCTACTGGAGCGTTGTGAAGACCAACTTGAGAGACTATTTGCGCAAGTATGACAACTCGAACGCAAAATATGACCCGCAGGAAGCGGGTAAGTTTGAGGAAGGTGAATGCAAGAGTCACTGGAATAAGCGCTTCGAAGAGGCGAGGAATGAAGTTATCTATCATGACGGTTTCAAGTTAACTTGTTATAGTCACAGTGAGCCGCTGTAGCACTATGCCATGAGGTGACGGTCGGATTAGTACATGAGTACTGGTGACCATCGTCTGCATCAATTTTCCGCGCTGTCGACTTGGGACAGTTGACAGCAAGACGCGCAGAATCACGGGCTCTACTAAGAACTGACTCAGGTGGTTGTGCTTTGCAGGTGTCTGAGTCTTGGGACCCGATTCGGTAGTGCAAATCGTCAAAAGGAACCGGTGGAGGGGCGGGATAAGGGTGGGTATTTGCAGAAGGGACGTCAGTGGTTGGAATGAAGGATATTTACGTAACGATCTAGTTAGAACTTGAAACTTAAAGGGTATTGTCAGGGGTTTCAAAACATCTATCATAGTCTCCCTCTAGAGACGAAGGGGCGGGCTGCGATATCATATAGCAAGACAAATCTATTCGAGTTAAAATATCAAAATTACGAAGACCTGACGCGGGCTAACGTTGTCGAATCTACCCGTCTCAAAATTCGCACTTGGTCGCCACAACGTCGTCGCACCAACTTGAAAGTGATATTACGTTCGTTAACGTTTAATTTTAAATACTCGCTTGTATAAGCATGCAGACAAATAAAAATGTATCGCATTGTATACTCGCAGATACTATGATAGAGATTTGATATCGTGACGATACGTACACAACCATTGCAGATCAGAGAAATTGATGCATGAAATAAACGACATAACGAGCAGTCACAACCTGGTCAAGGGGTGAGTACATATGTCATGTAGCCTCACTCTCGGTATATCACACGAATGGAAAACGGCCCTCCACCGCAGATCGGCGGGGAAAGGTGTCCTCGTCACTCTGAAAGGCGATTCATAGGTCAAGATCAATATGAGGGACTAGCAAACCCGGACGTACTTCCTCGTACACGGTATCTTCGTCTCCGTCCTCATCAAGAGGATCCCATGGTGGTGGACAATCAGGCCACCTGAGTGATTATCAGAATAGATGATGAACTTTCAGGCAGGGATCATTAACGCACAGATCATCTTCTGTCGGGTGTACCTCCGCCCCACGGAATGTTCGCTCGAACCAAGGTTGCCTCCGCCTGAGGTCGAAGAGAGGGGTGTAACGGTATTGTCCAGCCTTATCAAACGCCTTTCGGAGAAACGCTGCTTGGGCGTCCGTCCACCAATCGACGGAAGCTCCTCCGCCAGCAGATACGCCTATTGCAGCTGCAACCGGTGCATTAGCAGTAAGCGCCAGCGCCACCTTCTCTCCGGCTGCGTTAGCCTTCAGCATACTGCCACCAGTGAAGCACAAGGCAAGACCGCGACGCACACTTGTTGGACAAGTACAGATAATACCCAGGACATGTAAATGTGCTACTGACGACATATTTATCCCTCAACTGGCGCGCCTCGTGGATGATGCTCAGAACCTTGCCCTGAGGAATATATTCCTGCTGCGGCCTGTGCATTACTAAGACAGCACCTCGTTTGCCCTGCTGGAATTGGAACTCGGCCTTGAAGGAGGCAGAAGCCAAGTCGAGAGCGGAGCTGATCGATTAGACTAATGTTTGAATGATAGACGCAAACAAGAAGTGCGCACACTCACACTTGTGGCGTGAGCGAAATCTCTCCTTTTTTAACGTCAATTGAGGACATGATCATATCTTCCTCGACTGCACCCTTTATCGGCTGGCACGATGAATGTGACAAATCGATCGTCAAGCCTTGCTGATTCAATGACTCTTGAAATGCTTCGTCGTATATATTCCCTTCTACTTGCAGCACTCCAGTTCTCCTATCGATCGTCCCATAGTGTCCCACCTACGGGCACTCAACACCAGGCAAACTCAAGGTAGTGCTCACTGAAGCGTGTAGACTGACCTTGATCGTGATCGGCGGGTCCCAATTAGCCCACTTGGATGACGTCTTAAAAATGAGATCAATGAACTTGCGAGAGGCAGAGTCTGGCATTGCTGACGGGAAAGGTGCGCTGAGAGTGGGATGCAGAGGTGTAGTTAGCGCCTTGGCTCGGAATAATGCTAACTTGGTAGAGCCATCAGTGGTTCCTGAGCGCCAATTCTACCACATGGCTTTGAACTTCTGAAGTCACCTTCTGTGGTTAACCCTGCCGCATTGAAATTTTTGCTGAAGACTTTGTCGCTTTTTCAATGACATTGTTGCGAGCGCACGGCACATCCATGGAGAAGTTCAAGATGACGGGCCTTGCGTATTAGGAATAATTTCAAAAATTATCGTTGAAATATTTCACAAAATATAAGCCAGTCTTCATATATATAGCAGCTGTACATGCGACGATACTTCATGTAGACAGAAATACATGAAAAAGAAATAAACGATACAGGGTGGGACCAACCTCGGAGCTCGAGTCCTCGACCCTTGGAAAGCTTCGCCAAGCCGGAGTCTGACACCATGCGGAAAAGCTGCGGTAACTGCCGGTCATCATCAAGTACAAACACAATCAAGTTTCCTCTGCCAGTGAACGAAGCCACTCTGAATTTCAGTCGAGTGCACTGGTTCCTTATGCATTCACACTCACAAAGTTAGGTGCCATCGCACTCTTATTGCTTCTGCAAGTCGGTCAAGCCTTCGGCGGCCCTCCATGTTTTGTTTCAATAATGGTTTGCTTCATCGCATCGGGCAAACGATCTGTAACATTGTCACTCCTCTTCCTCTTCCTCCACTTGTAATGGGACTGTACTTTCTGATAATCGAGTAACTACACAGTCGTGGTCATATCTCAAGACGCACTGACTGTCAATGCGTCAGATGGGCTACCTTCCTTTCGTTTTCGAGGCGGTGGCGCATGCTGACTACTGAGGTGCTCGTACGAGATTGTTAACTGGAGCCGTTTTGAAAGGCGGAAAGCATAGTACAGGCTCAAACTCGTTTAATTATAATCAGGATCTCCATTGCGATGTTCGTGGTTCCAGCGGGATGGAAACACAGCATATGGCTCTTAACCACCATGATGGTTCCCAGTATCCAGGCCCTCCTGATAATTTCCTGCAGCACGACTGAGCTGACTTCTCGAACAGGCGCCGATGGGGGACGGTCGGACATTCTAGGTCAACATCCGAGTTGTAACACCCCCTTATGAGGACTTGTTGGAGGATTGATCATCTTTGAACACGACCTCGTAGATTGTACGAAGGCAGCCTTGGTATTTACATTGTCAAGAAGGATGCGCCTTTGTTTTCATTTAAATTGGTGTGTGGTTTCAATTTGTATTACTATTTTCGTCTGGTACTGTCTTGCATAGTCTTGCATACGAGCCAGTATCCCTGAATTTTGATGGAATTACTATATTTCCCCTCCGACCTTTTGTTATGTGCACACCTTCTTCTACTCAGCAACACAGTAATTTGGTGCTCTCAAATGGCTAGCAATCGGAAAATTCTACCTCCGACCCCCATGTTAAAACAGTACCCGGTAACATGAATTTCCGTACAAGGCACTTCGAAGGGAACATACGATAGATACGGCTCTCCCTGCAGGGATAAAGTACTGCTACTACCACTGCATGGTCTTGCGCAAATCCTCCGCAGTCCTTAACCTTCACACGGACAGGCTATATCCGCACTCACTCACAACGACGGCAACTAATTCCCCTGGACTACATTTGGCACAGCGTTCTTCCAACAAGATGCAAAAAACAACTGCCGCCGTCGTCAAACGGTTTCACCGAAGATGGGTTGGGTGCCTCCATCAAGACCTGCGGCACGCCGTGCTCCGCTCTCTTCGTCACCACTAAGCTCAATCGACTCTAGCCCTGTCAGACAGTCAAAACCGTGCTGCAGGGGTCGCTGTGGAGGAACTGGGCTTGCCGCTTGGAACACATCAGCATGAACCTTGTGCACCGGCCCGGCCGCCACGTGGGCCGGCTGAAGGAGGGAATCATGTGGAGGGTTAGGGGAACTTGGGGAAGGGCTGTCAACGTCCATTAATGGCGTGTCGAATTTCCCAAGTTGACCATGAACTTGGAGGGTGCTGCGTTTTCGCTTTCGGTTATTCAGGTGAGCGGAATGTTGGCCTTTAGTGTTACTTTTCACAACCCCCCAGAAAGTATGGAAGTCCTTACATGTGTCTGTAATCATGGTAAACAAACAATATGGCATCATGATAGCCTCTTACGGTGGCCTATATATAAGAAGGCCCCTGGATCTCGTCATCGAGAAAATGTAGGCACGCCTTGAGTCCGACTCGAGGACAGCTGGTCAGGTTCTCAATAAGGGTTGCAGCAGCATGACTTTTAAGTTTTGGTCATCCCGCAAGTTTCGCTCGTTTTGATAGTGATATATATATTGTGGAGGCTCGCGCAATATCGATTCGAGCAAGGCGCGTAGAATGAGAGAGTATCTTGATACAACCAACATTCCGAAGTTGAAACGTTGACTGCTGATAGGATCGCTGGGGAAAGCGGCAGAAATTGTTCGACTTACATAGTACTAATCAACATGCTTATGTAAAGTCCGACTAAGGTACAACTGGCATTCCTTCTGGGTTAGCAGTAGTGAGTACTTCTGCATATGCAGGCAATGAATGAAAATCAAGCAAATGGTGAAACGCAGCCGTAATCCTACAACATCGAACGATTGTCCATTCCCCCCAGCCCGTCTAAGCGTGAAATTGTCCAGTCCTCGCATTGGCATAGTTCTGAAGGAACCACGTCACAGTCTCCTGAAGAGCTGCACGACACAGTTAATGATCAGGGACTGAAATGAGTAAACGAGGACAACAAACCTTGTTCGAATGGCGTGAACTTGAAGTCGGAGCCAATCAGGCTCATGAGCTTTGCATTCGACGCGGGTTTGCGATCTTGACCGTTGTCATTAACTTCGTTCTCGAACTTCATAACGAGAACATCTGTGCTCAGGTACTTTGTGAACAGTACAAATGAACGTACCTCGGGTTTATCAGGGTGATTCATGACTTTGACAATGGAATTCGCAAGATCGCGAATGCTGATTTCGTCATTCTCGTCCACTGAGAGCTCATTAGTAAACTTCACATCAGTAGATATACGAAAGCTCACCTGAAAGGATAACAGGTTCGACGGACTCGTACTCGCGCATTTGCCATATGAATAGCTTGGCCAGATCACGGGAGTAGATGAATTGACGAAGGGGCGAGCCGTCCCCCATGACTTTGAATGGTGTATTGTTCTCTATATTAGAAGCGTATCAGTGTGCAGAACGTTTAAAACGAGAGGAAATGGACTTTGTGATAGGTAGCATTTGTGAATCAGCGCGGGCATCACATGCGCATGCTTCAGATCACTTTGGAAGGATCAGTCAGGACATGATGGCCTTTGCAGTGGTTAACCATACAAGTTATCATGGGGTCCAAACACATTGGTCGGGATGGCAGATGTGAAGTTGCAGCCGAATTCCTCCTTGTAAGCACTGCGCAGTGGATATGAACCGCAGTCAAAGGTATCCAAATGGACTCATGACATACTGGTTCTGGATATCTACCATTCTCTTCGCATGCGCATATCCGAAGTTACTCGAATGTGGTGGTCCAAGGTGAACCTTCTCCTCTGTGAGTGGGTACTCGACTTTGTCCGGGAAGACACACGTCGAAAGACAAGAGATGACTTTCTTTGTCCCTCTGATGTGAGCAGTGTGGAGAACATTGTCATTGATCAGCATGTTGTCGCGGAGGAAAGTCATCTGCAAGAAATCAGATCGCACACGACAGAGGACATCTATACTAACCTTCCGCTCTCTGTTCGCGAAGAGGCCACCCACTACAGAAACACAGATCAAATGGGCTCATCCTGACCAGAACTCGGGCGTACCAAGGGCAGCCAGATGGATGACATGAGTAGGTTGGTACTTCTCAAATAACTTCAAGGTTTCTTCTGGGTTTCTACGCTACATAGTAATGCTTGTCACATCAGGATAATAGACGTGCGACAGTACCTCAGATCGGCCTCGCGAGAGCCAGCAAAGATCCATTTCTCTCCTGGGCGCTTTCCGAAGCGCGAGCCTTCTGGTTCGTGTTCGATAACGTACTCGATAGCTTTCCCGACGAGTCCGGTGCCCCCAGTGACAAGTACCACGGCTGCCATCGTTGTTGACTTTAAAAGAACTATGCAATGCTATGAGAGGAGTATTTATGTGAGATTGATCAGATAATGGTATTGGTTGTTCCCACAATAACTCTCTCAAGTGTGTCCCACACATTGCTGTATGAAAGCTCTCAGCCGTATTTACTTGCAACATCTTCTTTAGATTCTCCACGTCGGATCGTCGTTGGGTTGCCCCCTCTGCATCCTCCTCACCTGTGCCATTCGGAGCGATATGGACTACAAGAAGATAACGAGCGACGTTTACAATCTTGCAGAGTCAGATGAACCCATAGCACCCCTTATAAGAGAGGCCTTGCAGGTCATTGAGCAGTGTCTGGATCAATATGGGTGAGCGGCAGTGTTTTTTTTGCTCGTGCACGATTCATCACACTGATATTTTACTTATAGGCAAGATCATGTATCTCTGAGTTTCAACGGTGGGAAGGATTGTGCGTCGACAGGACCCCTGAGATGTACACCTACTGACACCTTCGTCCTGTAGGCACCGTCCTACTCCATTTGTATGCTGCGGTTATCACCAGAAAGGTGTTGTCCACACATAAGCCTATATTCGCATTATACATTCCAGACCCATCACCATTCCCTGCACTGGAGGAATTTATTAAGATAGCTACGCAAGACTACCACCTCGATCTTTTCACATGCAACCTATCCTCGGACATTCAGTTGCCCGTGGAAAGTGTGACGCCCGGTGTGTCGACCCCAACATCGCTTAAGGGGAGCAATGGCTACATAGGACATAGCCTCCAGACTCGGCCTGTCGGAGCGGCTAGGGGTGGTGAAGGGATGCGGCGAGCCCTGGAGTTGTACAAATTACGTTTCCCGGATGTTCAAGCGATTTTGGTGGGCACCCGACGAACGGACCCCCATGGAAGTGAGTGTCGTTGTTATTGTGCGATGCAGGTACTCATGACTTGAGTAGCAACGCTATCGTACAGAAATGTGACGGATCCGGGGTGGCCCGCCTTCGAACGAGTAAACCCAATCATCAATTGGGCATACTCAGATGTCTGGACATTCCTAAGGAAACTCAATGTTCCGTACTGCACGTTGTATGACGAGGGGTGAGGATCATTTTTATCTCGCCAACTTCGATTGACGCTCGCGCAGTTACACGTCTCTGGGATCCACATATAACACATTCCCAAATCCAGCCCTGCTTGTCACGGATTCTGATTCGTCCACCACTCTTCCTTCTTCACTCACAGTTGTGGCGAACAATCCAAATACCATGTGTCTTGTTGAACCAACT
Source organism: Suillus americanus (assembly GCA_016695465.1). Taxonomy (NCBI): domain Eukaryota; kingdom Fungi; phylum Basidiomycota; class Agaricomycetes; order Boletales; family Suillaceae; genus Suillus; species Suillus americanus. Next base: position 9,913 of record MU177956.1, on the reverse strand, counting down.
CCATCGAAGTCGTTTATGAATGGCTTTGGTCCTTTTACGATCATTGCCAATAACCCCGACCAGACATGCTTTGCCGACCCTGTCTTTGATTTGAGGGAGTCAGAGTCACTTAGGAGCTCTATCGAAACACTAGGACCTTTCCAGGTTCTGGCCAGCGATCCTAATACTCAATGCCACGCTGAGGTTAATGACAGGAGTGCCAATGGTATCAACTTCCCACCGCGGTATCGGCCCGCGTATGAGCTACGGGATGGAGCCCTTGAGCGTGCTGGGCGAGTTTCGGGTGCTATTCCACCTGTGATACCAGAGATCTGATTACTGTTATCTGATATGGACGATGTGGCGGATAGAATAACATCAATATTTTCATTACTGTATCTGACGCGGATCACTTGCAACTGTATTCATCATTCCTAGAGCTTGAAGTCTAACCGCCATCTGACCAGGTAAATTGACTTGGGGACTACCAGGTCGACAAGCGCAAAGCGGAAGATTGTTCTATATGTTCTATGCACGTGAAACTTAGGAGCGCTCTGAAAGGGTTCATTACCCCTTATTGAAATGTTTCAATTATGCATCATCGTGCACACATGAGTCTTGGCTGCTGATATAGACATGTGGGTAAGTACAGTTCAATCTAGGAAAACATATCTAACTCTTCCTGTGAGAAGAGTCATCGTGGACACAGTACTGGGGCTCTTGGGTAAAAAAATTCATGGACGCCATCTACCCGATGTGGCATTCAGAAAGCGTTTTGTCATATACTGTGCATTACCTTACCGATGAGGTCAGTCAAAAGTCCATCTCCAGCTCGATCTATTGAAAAGTCTCAGGATTTATCTCTGATATAGAACAAACTACATACCGCGGCGGCTGCCTCGTCGACTTTCAGAGCAAGCAAGTTACTTAGCTCTGTCATGCTCTCCTTCACGGAGTTAGAGCAAGCGGTACAGCCTGTTCTTCTAACTGTTTGGATTGTCCTGTCCGCTGCTGTCCTCACAGTGTCGCCGGACGGTCTATCCATCAACAACTCGGATAACTCCTTCATATACGTCGCCCACCATGTAACTGTGTTGATACCCCAGAGCGAAAACCTGTTGTCGGTAACCTGTCCACAGTTACAGGAGTTGTAGTATGGGCCAAATAGCCAAGTGCAGGCATTGCGATTGACATAATGATCTGTCAACCATTTAAAGTCCTTCGTTAAAGGTTGTACGGCGATACTGCAATTTTTATGGTACGTTAGCAGGGCAAGAAGTTCGGACGCAGTGATAAGCCCGATCTCTGAGAAATGTGCCGGAATTAAGGGCTGACGTAAGGTGTGTCTGGCAGCTGTGATTGTTTCATGCGTGAGGCGTGCGTTACGGGCAACTGCGAAGCAGCGAATGGGCTCCGTCTCGAGAACCTTCGGATTCGCCAGAGCCTGACACACTTTTTTCTCGATCAGGTCTAGCGAATACTTCCTCGCAACCGCGAGCACAGACAGGACATCTGTCAGGTTCTCGAGGGAAGGATCATCTGCCAGGGTCGATGGATAGCAAAACCTGAGAAAGGAATCCAGTGTTTTGCTGTCCTCAGACACGGCGATGACTGCTAGGCCATCCTTCATCTCTTGATCGGTAGCCCCATCAGGCGCCTGAGGGAGGCTAAACAATGTCTCAAAGAACGAAGAGGCAAGGGAGAGGAAGAGTTTGAAGACTCGGAACTCAACTCCATCAGCCGATCGTAAGATAACGTCTGCTTGAGCATGGTCAAATGGCGCAGAGGCACAAGTTGTCATTGGTAATTCGTGAGCTAGCTCTCTAGTGTCACTAAATTGGCACGTTGTAGCTGGCGACTTGGACGCACCAGGAAAATACGGGGTAACGGACGTCGGAAGCTGCGAGAGACAAACCACGAAAGATTCAGTCTGAATGGAAGGCTCTGACATTGAAGTAAGTACCTGCGAGAGAAACACGATGAACTACAAAGACGTGAGTAAGGATCGAGCATGATAATGAAGGTAAAGATCTCACCTCAGTCAGAGTGGAAAAAACTGAGGTGCAACACTGCGGGTACGGACTACTATATGCTAGCGTTGTAAGCGTTTACTATGTAAACTGTGAGCATGCTATTGTACGTGTGCGCAGCAGGTGATAGTGAAAATGAACGAGTGATTAGTCAAAAGCGAGACTTGTACGTTACGCAGTTGCCTGTGGCCCGGGACCCGGGTGTAGAGGGAGGTCTGCCTCCCTCGGACTCGGAGGAATGCTACCATACGCCAGGTCACGTGCGTGCTAACAACGATGGTGGTGACGCACATGAACCTGTCCGAGTTGCGTTGTCAAAACGCCCTCGTTGACCGTGGCTTATAAGCGTCTCCAAGCTGTGCAGGACATCCCGTAGCATCAGACTAGTGGTAGAATACCAACTTGACGAGCATTGAAAAGGTTGTCGAACACGTTAGTACGAGTGAAAGAGATTTATGTGCTCTCGAGTCTCTAGAATTGCCCTAGAAGGCAGTATCACTGAATGGTCACGGAATAATGAATACGTTAAATTTATCGCGGTTCTGAGTGTCATTTTCAGTTATATTAAAGTGGATTGGTATGTGTACACTCACATTAAACAAGAGGTCATTGAGGCAAACTTCTTTTAGGATAGCGTAGATTTCTACATGTGCGCATTGCAGCTATTGCAATCCGTCAGCGCTTCTAGCTTACCTAACCAGCCTACATAGGCTTCGTGTAGGTACCCAGGCTCCTACCCACCGCTGCTGAGAGGTTTGAGCGCATGGTTTGTGAGATCACGTGTTCCAGCAAAATTTCAAACCCAGCACAACTTTATTTCTTCAACCTCTCAGCAGCGGCTGGCGGATAACATTTGTAAACATTGTCAGCCACAGCGGCTGAGCACTGCCAACACTGAGTGGAGCGTAAAAATATACCTACCAGAAGAAATATATACATTAAATAAACTAATTGTTTAACCATGCAACCCAATGGAGACAACCGATCAAGTTGACGCTATCTTGGAAGCCTTTGACATTGTTGGGATCTCACCATCAGAATTCATTATCAAGCTGCTAAATGATTGTCGTTACATCAACCACAAGACAGTAATCAATCTAAGAGAATCTGGACAGCACCTCGCAGAACTTCTCATGGTCCAGTCTGATGTGGTTAAAGGGATATATGCATGGGAGGTACAAATTGTTACAGTCACCCTATTCTTTTTCTCATCATCACTATGGATGCCACTATGGCTGTACTTCTACGCTTCTCTTTCACCTTGCTACATCCTCATGCCCATTACCCTTGACCCTGACTCCTATCCCTTTCCCATGAACCTTCCTTTCTTGTACTATTGACAACATCTCTTACCCTTTACCCTGATGGTCTGTGCACACTTCTCTTACATATATAAACCCTAGTTACTGCCTGTATTTTCCCTAACTTGAATCTACTCGGTTCTCTTCGATAACTTGAACTCTAGCTCCTTGGGAAGGAGGCTAGCCACTGTCCCATTTGAACTCTAGATCCTGCAGGAGTCTAGATGATCACTCCTGATAGGAGGCATACTTGATAAGGATTCGTCCTTACTCGACATTGATCTTTGATTCCTTTATTGGAACGACTCCATGCAAGTTCATAACAAAAGATTCAAGTTACCTTTGGGCCCCCTCCACCTGTAGGGGCTTACCTTTTGAAACCCTGAAACTGATTGATCACCAAAGTGGCACCATCCAAGAAAAGCAAGAAAGCTTTCTCTGATATCTCTGGACTTCCCTATAGTCCTTACCCACCGAGCTCCTCTAGAAGAACCTATTCGTCGCAAGGGACCTCTGAAACCCCTTGCACCCCTATTCTTCCTACTCTTGCTGTTCCAGCCCTTTCCCACACCCACCGCATAGCTGTTTCATCTATTGGAATAGTTGCACCAGCACCCATAGAAGACAGGGACGAAGAAATCCCTAATGCTCAACCTGTTGAACCGGAAGTAGCACCACCTGGATCCAGACCTCCACCTCCTGAACCTGAACCTGAACCAGAAGACGACTCAGACTCAGACTCTGATGATGAAATGCCAAAACCCGTTGAAAGAAAGATTTGCCAACCACCTGTCATATACCATATTCCGGACCACGTTCGATGATATTCCCATGCCTTCCGGACGCTCATCCGGACCTCCATAACCTCATCCATACCTCTATACTCCTAGTCCATGCCTCTAGACCTCCAGTCCACTATTGGTTTGGATCCGTACACTATCGCACATCCATATATCCATACCTCCGGACCTCTGCAGCTAAGCCTGCTTCATCCACCTTTGGTCCAATCGGATCCGAGCTCATTCCATCCAGAACTTTACCTTGTCTAAGATACTGGACTATATCCTTGATTCATATCCTAGTCCACCTTCACTTAGATCTCCGGATCCACTCATCCGATAGCCAGACACCCGATCTGATATCCACACTTCTCCAGACCTCTGGATCCGTCCTATACTTCATATCCGAAGCCAAACCTTAAATCAGTGTCCATCCCCATATGGTAATTCACTTGACTCTGGACTTCAGTTATCCTTGTTTCTGTCTTGCTTATTGATCCTTGTACTCTGTTTCATATCCGAGTTCATTTACTTATGTTCCATCTTACTTACTAACATGTTTCCACATGCTCGTACATAGCCTTAGTCTTCTGCTTACTGATCCTCTTGGATATCCTCCAGTATATAAACCTCTGTACAAACTCCTGTAGAGTTTCCTTAGTTCGAATATCAACTTAGACTTCACTCATTCTGCTCTTGGACTTTGGTCCATCTTAGTCTTGCCTTTCCTTAGGCCCAGGGAACTCTTCCCTAGGCCAGACTTCTGAACCTTTGGATTTGTCCTTCTGTCCTTGTCTATGCTTAAGGACTGATTCCTTAAGCTGGACCTTTGCCTTTCCGGCACTTCCCGTCTTTCCAAGACTTATGTCTACTTCCTGTTAACTCCGACTCTACCTAAGTGTAGTCTACCTCTGTCTGTTTCTATTCCAGACCTAGTCCATAGTAGCCTTTATTCTCCTGTTCTATAATCCTGTCCACTCCTCCAGACCTTCGGACATCGTAACATTCAGACATCATAATCTTTGGACGTTCTGTCCTCTGGACCACTCCTCCTATCCAATCCTGCTTTGGACCTTGTCCCTTGCAGCCTCCCCTCCATATGTTTCCATCTAGGAAGTTTACCTATGGAAGTCTTACCTTTGGACCTTATGCAGCAGATGAAACTCCTCAGGAGTTTCCTGTACTTCTCTAGAAGTTTCCGATACTCCCCCGGAAGTTTCCCGCGCTCATCCAGAAGTCCTTCTGCACTCTTCAAGAGTAGCTAGCCTCCAGAAGTCCTTCGGACTTTGTCGGATTCCATCCGGACTTCATTCTGAAATTAAGGGCATGTACTTGGGTAAGGGGCACAGTGCATGAGCTGAGGCCAAGCCCTTCGGATCCCGTCCCCCTTGAGCACCGGTCTTGACACCACCTGACTTTAATGGCAACTGAGACGATGCAAGGAAATTCCTCTGTTTCATCAGACTCTATCTTGATATGAACTATGAAATCTATGACACTGATACCAGAAAGATTGCCTTTGCTCTTTCATTTATGAAAGAAGGCACTGCAGCAGCATGGATGGAAGACATTATAGACCATGTCCACAAAATTGACCCCTCCACCCACCTGCTATTTGGATACAGAACCTGGGAAGAATTCACCACACTATTTGAAGAAACCTTCTATCCCATTGACTCGGCTGGTACTGCCCTTTATAAGCTCCATGCCCTTAAACAAGGCAATGACTTAAGCGAGTCCATTGCCACCTTCAAGCAGCTCTGTAATTGGGCTGAGATCTATAGCTTCAATGCTCAGAAAGATTACTTCCTCAGATGCCTTAAACCAGTGCTCATGACAAAGCTCTGCAATTCTGGAGAAATCCCTGACTCCCTTGGAGGGATAATCAAGAAGATCATCTCCATTGAGAACACTTATCAGCTTCTCCTCTCCCACAGACCCCAGAACACCAACAACCAAAACAGTTGCCGACCCGCTCCACATTTCACCCCCCAAAACAATGATCCCAATGCCATGGACATTGATTGCCTTTCCAAAGCTGAAAAGAAAGAATATATGCAGCAAGGAAAGTGCTTCTCTTGTAGAAAAGTTGGCCATAATCCAATGATGAAGAATTCCACCCCTGAAACAGAGATGCTAGAAAGAATGGAAATAATGGAAAGCAGATCATAAGGTGTACAGTACCTAAAGAAGAAGACACCAGCAAGATTGAAGATCTTGATGATGATGACCTCGACTCCACTAGAAGAATGGATTTTTAAACCAGGAGCCTACTGCAATGTTAGCCACTCCTTGTATTGATGTATGTATTGCACATAATGTAGGAAAGACCAAAGAATTAAGGGTCCCAGTGACCATCTTTTCCTCCATACACCCTGATAAATCATTGCAAACCACTGCTGTCATTGACTGTGGTGCAGCAGCAACATTCATTCACTGGATGTTTGTCAGAAAACATGGAATCAAGACTCATTGATTCAAAACTCCCTTCCTAATCCGAACTGCTGATGGAGAAATCTCCAAGAAACTCATCACACACTACTGTCATCTTGCCATCAAGATTGATGACAGACTCATGATCGGAAAATTCAATGTCATGAATATGAGTGATTGAGATATGATCCTCCTTGGAAAACCCTGGCTCTCCACCATGAACCCTGATATAGATTGGGCCAAAGATACCCTCCAACTTCCCTCCACGCATAGATTGTTATGCTTAGAAAAAACCTTCAAAAAGAACTGGGGAATCCCTCTTCCCATCCCTTCTCCTCCTGTTCCTTGAAAAAAGGTTACTGTTGAAGAAGACCCAGAGCAATTCGGACTCCTTCATGCTCCACTTCCCACTAATGGAAAATGAACCCTAGAATGATGAAAGGAAAAGAAGCCAGAGAAGGGGGGGGACTCCCTCCCCTCTGGCCTGACCCTGACAAAGACCTACTTCCCCAATATGACACCAAAGACGATGTCTGGGATGATATCTCAACCAAACCTACTTTCTTACAAAAGGTGGAGAACCCCGCTAAGTACACCATCAATGATGATGAAGTGTTAATTGAATATGCCAATGATGGCTCAGCTGTAAACATTTTTGAGAATCTCTCCCTCGACACCCTGCTTACTTGTGATGGCAAATCTGCCTCCAAGATCTGACAAGCTGCAGCCCTAATTCCTTTAAAGAACTCTTGGATCTATGCACAAAAAGCTGAAGAAGAAGAATATCTGAAGATGAGCAATAAAGCCCAAGAATTTGCTCTCAAAGATGCTCAAGAAAAGAAGAAGACTTTTGAAGAACTCATCACTGATTACCTTCATGACTTCTCTGACATTTTCGCCAAAGACGGTTTAAACAAACACCCTCCCTCTAGACCCGGCATTGACCACAGAATCAAAACAAAACCTGGATTCATTCCTAAATCTGCGAAAACCTATCCCTTATTCCTGAAAGAAACTGATGCTGTTAAAGCATTCCTTGATGAACATGTCGCTAAAGACTTTATCCAACCTTCAAAATCCCTGCAAGCTAGCAGATTCTTTTTTGTAGGAAAGAAAGATGGATCTCTTTGACCTTGTCAAGATTATCGTTACATCAATGAATGGATGATCAAAAACACCTATCCCCTTCCTCTGATTCCTCCCCTGATCGCCAAACTGTGTGACACTCAGTATTTCACCAAGATGGACATCCAATCTGGACACAACAACATCTTGATCCATCCTGATGACTGCTGGAAAGCGGCATTTACCACATCCTTTGGTCTCTTTGAACCAAAAGTCATGTTCTTTGGGCTATGTAACTCCCCTGAAATGTTCCAAGCCTATATGAACCAAACCTTCCAGAAGGAAATAGCCGAAGGATGGATGATTGTCTACATAGACAATATTCTTATATTCTTGAAATCCCTTGAAGAACACCAGAAACGCACTCACCATGTTCTTAACATCATCCGCAAAGAAACCCTCTTCCTGAAACCTGAAAAATGTATCATTGACACGCAAGAAGTCGACTACCTAGATATGATCATCCACCCTGGGCAAGTTGCCATGGACCCTGCCAAGCTTTCTAGCATTAGCCAATGGCAGACCACATCTTCAGTGAAAGAAGTCCAATCATTCCTTGGATTCTGCAACTTCTACCGTCACTTCATCTCCCACTACTCCAACCTCGCACAACCTCTGATTGACTTGACCAAGAAAGATGTTTCCTTTGCCTGGTCACAGGCATGCACTGACTCCTTTGAGAAGCTGAAGCAATGCTTCCTCTCTGAACCCATCCTCTGAAACCTGGATCCCTCTTGTCAGTTTGCCCTTGCCACTGATGCTTCTCTTGTAGCCACCAGTGCAGTTCTTCTGCAGACCAATGAAAATGGCGCATATCACCCTTGTGGATATCTCTTGCAATCCTTTAATCCCACTGAACAAAACTACCAGATCTATGATCATGAACTCCTCGCCATTATCTGTGCTTTGAAAGCACGGAGGCACTGTCTTGAAGGGAATCCTCACCCTGTCATTGTCTTCACTGATCATAAGAACCTCCTCTACTTCCGATCTGTGCAGAATCTCACTTGCTGCCAAGCACATTGGCAATTAACTCTAAATGAGTCTGATTTAGAACTTCATCAAGTCCCAGGAAGCAAACTTGTTGCTCCTGATGCTCTCTCACGCTGCCCTGATCATTCCTCTGACCCTTCTGACAATTCCAATGTGACTCTCCTCCCAGATTCTCTGTTCATGTGTCTCATTGATAACAACCTTGCCAACGCCTTGAAGACCACTGATCCCCTTTCCGACCCTGTTATCCTCACCGCCCAGCAAGCCTTTGATGGGTTAAATGCACCTCCTATGAAATCCGCCCTTTCTGACTGGAGATTCAATGATGGAACCCTATTTTATAAGAACTATGCTTATGTCCCCATTCACCTCCACCATTGCATTCTGACACTTCATCATGATCATCCTACTGCTGGACACCCTGGACAATTTAAGACTGAAGAACTAGTCAAGCGTGACTATTGGTGGCCTGGTATGGGTACATTCATCTGCAAATACATTGAGGGTTGCACCCTTTGTCAGCAAATGAAATCCAACACACACCCAACCACCCCTCCCCTCCTCTGTGCTTCACCCCTTCTCACAGATCTCTATTGATCTGATCACTGACCTACCTGAATCAGGGGGTTTTGATTCAGTTATGGTCATGGTAGACCATGGCCTTATGAAGGGGGTAATTCTCTCACCATGCAAGAAAACTATCACGTCAGAAGGAGTCACCCAACTCTTTTTCAAGAAAGTCTTCCTTATATTTGGACTCTATGACAAAATCATCTCTGATAGAGGCCCACAATTTGCATTGAAGTTTGCGAAAGAACTCAGAAAACTCCTTGACTATCAAGTCGCCCTTTCCACCGCTTACCATCCTCAGACTGACAGTCAAACTGAATGCTTAAACCAAGAACTAGAAACCTACCTCTGCATCTACTGCTGTTCCACACCTCTTGACTGGGTAAAGCATCTACCTATGGCAGAATTCATTCATAACAACCGAAAGCATGATGCTCACAATCTGTTAAGTAGCGTACTCGAGGGTATCAGATCCAAAGGACTTTGGCCTCAGCTCATGTGCTGTGCCCCTTTCCTGAGTATTGTCCCTTATTTCTGTATACTAGAGTATCGTGTTTATGGGCGGACGAGTATCGTACCGGATCCGTTAAGGTCTATGGATATTGGACGTGTAGAGTAACGGCTAATCCAGATGAAGTCCAAACTAGAAACTAGCGGATAAGACTGTCCGAGGACAGAGGCGGATATGGATAGACTATAGGAA
>MU177955.1:162712-220578 GCA_016695465.1 Suillus americanus | reverse complement strand
GAGGTATTACTTAGATCATTGCTCCTTGCATCATGCCCTTCAACCATGGCTGCCCACGCAGCAGCCCTTTGAGCCTCCCCCCGAGTCCAAATCTATACAGGTTGGGGACCACATAGAAGTGCTTGCAGGCAAGCACCAGAAGAAATGCGGTGTCATGGAGTGGTTTCCCATGGGGAGCACAATGCTGTGGTTCTGCAATGCAAACCCCATGTTAGCTGGGGATGATGTGGGTTCTATTGTCGGACCGTTGAAAATTCAAGTTCCTGTAACAGTCATTCAGTGGACCAAACTCCCCGATACCCTCAAATACACACAGGAAAGGGGCTTTGATGTGAGGCCTGGAGATGTCGTGAGTGTTGCCCATGGGTTGGAGTATCAGAGGAAGGGGGTTGTACAAAATGTCGACTTTCTAAACGCTCGCTTGACCCTTCTATCTGATAGTGACCATTCCCTCATAAGTATCAAACATTTTGAGTCGAGCATATCTGTCACTGTGACAGATTGATGTCCCAATCAGACCTGTAATAAAGGTATGCAACATGAAGTTGGATTCATTTGATAATATCATTGGCCAAGAAGTTTTCATTGTTGGGGGTGATCAGAAAGGCTACCAAGCCACACTATACAGCATCGCTTCAGACACTTACACAGTTGCTGTGCATGGGCAGGCGCATACTACACTTGCATGTGAGGACATTGTCACTAGGTAGGTGCTGTGCATATTTTCTTAGTGACTAAATTGTTAATGACTGTTAGCTATGGAATGAGATTGAATGGGGCAATACTGGAAAGACCAGCCTTGGTCTCCTTCTGTGAAATCCAGAAAAGATTGTACATAACAACGATGCAGCCTCAAAGCATTACCCCTCCACCTGTCCAGCTTCTAGCCAGTTCTTCCACCAGCACAGACAGTAGCCTGTTGCTGTGGACTTTCTGGACTGCCAACCCAGAGAGTACTGCACATCACAAATCATCGAGCATCATACCCAGCTCGTCGACATATGAACCCTGGATTTTCAACCCCCAGGATGCCCAAGATAATATTGATGCCAAAGCGGACACACTCAGCAACAGTGGTGAGCATTCTATGGCGCAATCAGATGCTTTGCTTATTTTATTGTATTAAAGGCCCTCTGCCCTGGTTGATGGGCAAGGAGTATTCCTCAATGCTCCTTCTGCATCATGCAGTGTTGAAAGTCACAGTAGGCTTCATGGGAGGTAGGTTACACAAACAATTTGTGTTCACAGCTTGTCCTGACCCCTTCTGCGGTGCAAATGGACCTGCACCCAAGGATTGTGTCACTGTATTCTGCACATCCAGCAATGCAGGTGCCATGCTTCAACACTACCACATCCCCACCAAGGATTTGAGCCCAGCTCCTCCACACAAACAAAACCAACAGGTCCTTGTTCTAAAAGGGGATTCTCGTAGTCATATCTTTTCTGTCACAGCATGTAATGTGAAGAAGAATACCATTGAGATTACAATTTTGCCTATGACTAACATCATTCTGCATTTTGATCAGATATGTCTTGTAGAACAGGCACAAAACATGATGTGATAAACTATGTATCTTACTATGCTCGAGCAGTTATGAATCTAAATTTCAGCATGAAATATGTCCTCCCATAGGCACTCTTTTTGATTCCTCCCCATTCCGAATTTCTCACATACTATCCCAAACCAAAAACTCTGGGGAGAAGCCAGGAGAAGAGGCACCTTGGGGTATCTGAGCAAGGTTGGGTACACAGATGTCACTGGGCATATGGTGCTCAAGGTTGTTGGTGCAGTAGTACTCTTCCAACCATCTATACCTATACATTATCACCCTATCTAGTGTTGCTGCCAAAGTGAAGTGACTTCGAGGTAACTTTGCTTTGCTTCAAAAATGTGAGACTTTGGTTGACTTCGTTGTTCCGAAGTCAGTCGAAGTGGGACTTCGTCCACTTCGAGAGGTGAATCGAAGTTCCCACACATTATTATTAACTTACTGCACGTCTGAAGCCCTTTATGTGCCTCCTGTCTCTATCTCATTTCAATCAATTGCCCATCTCGTGATACTGCTAATCTACCCACCTCATTGCTGTGCTCCACTGAATCCATCTTCTTCAATACAACACCTGTCTTCAAGTCCCATGGATGAAGCATGCTGTTGCCCGAGCCTGTAATCATCCGTCGTTTATCGGGAAAGACTGCAATTGCCTTTATCAACCCTTTTCGACCTTTGAACTCTCGCAGGGGTATAGTGATTGGAATGATATTGATATTTTACTGGACGTTGAGGGCATTGGGTGCAGTCGAGGTGGGCTTTGGATGGATTGTGGGTGTCTTACTCTAAGCCGCAGAGGTGCGTGTATTGTGCATTTTATGCTGCTTCACTATGTCAACCTGCCTTGTTTCCATAGACGCCCCATGTTTGTACTCGTTCTAGGTGGGTTTTTGTTTCATATCTAATCACTTGCAAGTCCTCCCTTCTGAAGTTTCTCTTCATCTGCACTCGTCTGCTGGTACTCTAGGTGCGATATTTTCGTTATTTTATATCTATACCTACAATTAATCATTGTGTCACTCCCCCACTTGTCTCCGCCCATCTTTCATGTGCTTATGCATCTGTCTGCACATGTGCTTGTTCATTTCGCACGTTTGTGCACGTCTGCACACACTGCCTTCACTCATTGGTGCTTGTCTGTGCATGTTTCCACCTGCCACCATCCATGTTCAATGTGTGCACCTTCCACCACTCGTTTTCACTTGCCTGCACCTGATTATAATCATTTTTGTGTGTTCTTTGACTCTAATGTGATTGTTTGGGATCCTTCATACTCACTCGCGCACATTCGTGTTTGTACACTTTGATCTTAGTCCCTGTGATTATTCATGCTCGTTGTCATTCATATACTTGCAATGATCATTCACGCTCACTCACATTCATACACAACATTTCTTCAGTCGGGGACGCCTCATCTTGCACCACATTTATTGTTGTTATCTCGTTCTATTCATTATTTTGTACTCTTCAGTGTCAGTGACCCGCGGGTTTACCTGTGCAGTTCCCTGTGTAACAGTTTTTCTGCATTGCAGTGTATGTCCTTCCCGCGCAGGCTTCATCTGTCCCTTCTGAACGAGTCTTCCCATCCGGCAAAGAGACAAGCACAGATCAGTCTGCTCACCTCTTGCCAACCGTTCTCGAAGCTGTAATTAAAAAAGTAGATTATACTATTTCAGGGCCAGTATCCAGTGATGCCATAGATGAGCACTGAGCTTGTGGTAGCGGCAGGCAAACTTGTTCAGCTGCTTACAGATGATATGAGGACCATAGACTATGCTGTAGCCACATTTGATTACTAATCTATTCTACTTGCCTGTGACTTTGCGAAGTATAACGAAGTGCACTTCGAATAATTTTGTTGCTATTAAAGTCTACCAAAGTGCCTCAAATTTCCACTTTGATTCCCTTCAGTTCGCTTTGCGGCAACACTAACCCTATCCGTGAGGTACATGATACTCTTTTCCATGTCTTGTAGCTGTTTCTTGATTCAATACAGTTCAGATCCTTCATGTGTAAATTGTTCACTGGTGCCTAGGTGGGTTTTTTGTTAGATTGATGCATAGATCTGGATTTCAAATTCCCACTCATAGTTTGTGTCGCTCTGTGAATAAATTCATTGTTTTGAATTTTTCTGTAACCATGTCACTTACTTGCAATCAGTGCCGACATCAGAGCTACTAGGCATGTGCACTGAGGAAATTGGGAAGCTTCAGGTGAATCTTGTATGAGTTTTGTGCTACATACAATACTGAAGAACTTGCCTGAGGGTAACATTACTTCCAACAATAATACACTGTCGCAAATGCTGCTAAGAGGGCAAGCCTGGTGTCTGAGGTCCTACCAGTGCACTGCTGTGCATGTTATGATGATTGTTACTCATTGTTGCCTCAATGCCAGTTCCCATACCCTATATATGTATGGTTTGTGGGCCAGTTTCACGACACTGGCAGGTGACATAATGTGCCATCCAAAATATTTATGGTGCTAGGATGTGAGGGTTCACTCTCATTCGGACCCTGATAGTGTCTGGGACATCAGGGTTCACTCCATTTGAATCCTGATGATACACTTGGATGGTGCAGGGTGCTGAGGCTCCCTCTTGTTTCAATCTTGATGGTGCACACAAACATATAAAGCTTCTCATTTGTTACTTACATCAGATTCAAAATTTCCCCCAATCCAGTATGAGTGATGATGAGAATGATCCTTCTCCTGGTAGTTCCTCGCCCAAGCGCAGTGGTTCGGCACTTCATGTGAGCCCACACAGAAAGGTGTAAGTGGTGTTTCACGTACTGAAATGCACTCTTCCTGACTTGTCCTGATTAGTGCCTTGTCAAATCCCCTCGTGCTTCATGGTTGGCATTTTGGGCAGACTGTGTTTGCTCTATGCAATTATCCTTCTCTCCTGACTGGAGGCATACTTCGACTCGAAGAGTTACAAGACTCTTGCATAGAAGATTACCCAGCAGAGTAAGTGGAATTGTGGTGGTTGCATGTTGGGTGTGTCTTATGGTACTTTCAATGTTAGTGTTTGATGGGAACACAGGGTATTTATGGAACTTGTAGACACCTATCCCAGTCTTTTAGAGTGTCTGATGGCTGGTGAGGAAGAGGACGTCATTCATGTCGGAGAATTGGTAAGTCTTGCATGTTTAAAGGTGTATTAGTGGTCACATTCCCGTAGATGGGCAAAGGAGTGTCTGGTGCATGAGGTGACAACACCAAGACCCTCAAGTCTGCCATCCTCGAATGGCTTGTGCCAAGAGGACAGCCACTCATACCGCCCCTCTCTTGAAATATCAAGTCCGACTGTGGGTTCAACCATGAAGTGACTGGTGCCTTACTATGCCCTGCAGACCTTGATTGGTCAAATCCAGAGTAAGCCTTTGCGCTATTTAATAAGCTCACTGTCATAACAGTCCCCAAACCAAACAGGGTCTTAAAAGCGGCAGAATAGTGGTCCATGGTGACCAGTGGCCCATGTTTTTATATTCTGGGCATATCTATGATCCTGAAGCCCCATGGCAGGGTTTATTGAGGAGTGAGATCCTTGTCTGTGTAAGTTCACTGTTGGTGGTCAAGTTCTTGTTCAATGTCATTTCCCTTGCAGGGTTTCAAATATGTTCTTACATCTCCAAGCTCCATGGAGAAGGATCCAAAAGCCACACACTCTGGTAATGCATACCTCCATGGCATGAAGCTTGTTACAAAAGGTTCTCTGGCCTATATTGCGACACAGGTACGTTGAATTTTTTGCAATGGTGCGCTCCTTTTGATTGTTCCTCCAGGTTCAGTTTTCATTGAGCTCTTCATCTGTATTTTCATGCACGGACACTGTCATAGACTTGGAAAAAATTTATCATAGTATTCTTGACCTCTTGGAGGATCCTGATGAAATTGAAGTAGCTGACCTGATGACGTGGTGGACATGGTTCATAGTATATTTCTTCATCTTTGAGCTGTACATTAACACCTTACAGCCACATCTTTCCTGATTCCTCCTCTTCACAGCGGAGTATTAGCAAAAACAGCATGCTATCCAAAATTTGGGAAAAATGTGCTGCCCCTTGTGCACGGGCCAATGCTAGCACTAATTAATTTGTTGTCTCATGATGTTTGATACCATTCTGTATGCTCTGTAGTCAATAGATCTCCAATGTAATTGATGAATGAGCACAATAAATCACTCTATTAGAGTTTGTATTAACAACTTGCTATTGTGAGATAAATTGGTATCACACCCAGACAAGCTGTTATTAATGGTGCAGTCTGCCATCAGAAGCCATTTTTGTAATGGTATGTATGTTTGACAAGACATGAGCAGGTTGCTACAGTAAGATAACTTGGTGTCTTCTTGATGTACTGGCATTAGATTCACCATCACAAGCTATCTTTGTAAGAAAATGTAGGTTTGACAAAATATCAACTACTTGCTAAGGCATGATAGCTAAGTATCACACATCATCACACTGTTGACAATGGTAGATACTGCCATCATAAGCTACCTATCTAAAGCCAGACACATCTGGTGGAAACTCAACAGCTTGCTAGGTCATGATAACTCAGTGTCGTGTGTTGGCAAACTGTTGATGATTGTAGATACTGCCATTGGAAGCTACCTATCTAAAGCCAGACACACTTGGTAGAAATTCAACAATGTGTCAGTAGATCATACCTTACTACCATAGGTCCATCAATATCATAGCTTTTGTTTAGTTCCCACCAGTGTAGTCTACCTATCCATTCCTTTACCATGTGATCTGTAATTATGATGTTTATTTGTTGCATTGCATAATATTAGACAAATCTAGCTAATGCTTTGTCATTCTTGAGTCAAATGCCTGATGTAGGACTGCAAATTTGCAGTCCATCACCTGCAAGGGCCAATTTTTCGGAGGAAAAGACACGTCCCCACCAAAGCATCAGCAGCGTCCAGACGGTAAATTGACGGTCCTAGTGTGGGAGATTTACAGTCCATCCGGCATGTTCCCTGGGCGCGTGAATTTGGCTCACCTTGCCTTGCCCAGCAGCAGCTGGAGCCTCGTCCGAGGCTCAAAACCACTCGATTTTTCCGTCTACGACGTCCACTGATCGAGCTCCGAGCTTCCGCGCCGTCTCTGCCCCGTTCCGCGCTGGACCGATGCTGCTGGCTGGGGTCGCGTCCCCCTTGGTTTGGATGGCGCGTGGCGTGGTGGCGGTGCCAGATTTGTCAGCCTGTGCTGGACCGTCAATTTGCAGGTGATCACTGATCAGTCCTTCTTCGCAAGGTAACGTCTCGTCTAGTTCCTGGCAACCACACGTCTGTCGTCTCTGACGCGGTTCTGCCGTGGACACTTACCTTTAGGCAGAACTAGATCTGCCGCACAGTTGATATAAATTAAATGTAGCAAGTCCTAAATTCTCAAAGCCAATTGCCTCATCCAAGTGAGTACTCCTTTGATTTTGGCAACTTGGACTCGGACATAATATCTTTTTCAAATATTTAGCTCTGGACCTGCCACTATTAGCGCCTTTGCGTACACCACAACCAAACCATACGGGTGGGTGGCCCGGGTTTCTTGGCACTGACCGTCATCACTGACACGCTTAGGGTACTAGACGCCATGAAGATACAGGTCACATACTACCTCACCATCCTCGCCGCCTTTGCTGGGGTGAATGCAGCTCTTGCTGATATATGCCAACATGTTTGCGCTAATCAGTCTTCTGAGTGCCCGGCAGGCTGGGGACTCGTCCGGGACAACAGCCTAGGCTGCTACACCTGCGGCACTGCTGATGTTTCCGCCAGCTGCGGAGCAGGCCAGGCACTCGTTTGGGACACCAGCCTACGCTGCTACACTTGCTGCCCTAACTCATAGTTGGACTCGGAGTAGCCATCAAGTTGCCATCGAGTTTGTACAGATGTCGTGTTTTATCTTCATCTAGTCACCTATCAAAGCACTCGATAGCTTGCACCTTGCTCCATGCGCACGCTTCAGATGTTCACCTACGTGTGTCTTGGTGACTATCACGCAGGTCTTTAGTGCGGGATACGTCACTCATAAGGAAGGTATGCAAAATTTAGTCGGTGTGTAAACAGCGAGTTTGGTCGCGAAGGTGAAGCGCCTCGGCGTTCCCTGTTATGTAAACCGAGTTTGGTCTCACTTCGACGACGTGTCTGAGATTTGCGGGAACTCAATACGTCCTTATGTGCAATACTAATTAAATCCGAGTTGCGAAGATTAAAACCAGTCACTGTCTCGACAACACAATACCAAATGTTCATGGTCGCGTTGCGACGCAGCGACTACAGGGCCGACTCGGAGACAGCAGAACGTGCGTAACGATATGTATTACACTTCACACTCTCAGCAATTCACTATTTGCGCTGGCAAGGGTTGACCCTTTAGGCACTCGTGTAGGTGCAAATTCTGTATATCTGGCTGGAACTTCACATCGGCTCTAATGTATAGAAGGTTCTATGAGAGCATTGATGACGATAACTCTTCCCTAAGGTTAGACTCTGCGGCAACAATTATCTACGCTCACTCGCACCGTCCAACTTCTTAAAACTATCTCCTGCCATCCCCTGACCAAACTGATCCGTCCCCTGCCCATGCCGCTTCCGTCCTGGCTGTCCATCATGTCTCAACTCCTTGCTCGACATCCCCTGACCAGGATGGCCAAGGCCGTCGTGGACGTCAGCTGAGGTAGCTCCAATCAGAGTATCTGAAGCCCGAGTCACAGGAGGTGTATTAGCAGACGCATCCTCGTCAACATAAGTATCAAGGGTAACAGGCGCTGCACATGGCTGCTGACCTGAAACATTTATGCATTCGTCAGCAGTTTGGATAGTGTGACAATATTGTTATTACAAACTTTCAGGTCTGCCATCGATGATGCCTTGGTTCACCTGCGCCGAAGGATCAGTATAGTCTGTGTTGCGCAAGTCACTATTTCCCTCGAGAGAGTGTCTTTGCGAGGTTTGTGTGTTCGACATGGTTCAATGGGTAACAATGTTGACAGAAGAGAAATGTTTGTGAATATTTCTACTAGAAGTCTCCTAGCCTTTTATTTGTTTTCGTGCTTGGCTCCGGCGTGGTTTCGGAAGTTTGAGCTCGATGAAGTCATGACGCAACAATGAGATCATAGGGGCCACTCGTGAAATTGTTTCGTGCAGGCTCAAGGGTTACAACAAATATAACACGTACGCAGTCGATTCAATCGACATGCATTTGTATTCAATTTACAAGCCATTATAATGGTTGAGATATTTCCACCATGAAAATTGAGTGGTTCCTTCAAATATATACATGGAATCACGTGGCAGTCTTCTTGTACAAGAAAATAATTTATTAAAAACTCGTATCAACACAATCCAAACACAATCCGCTGGTATATCATTGCCCTACACTAGGACATGTGAGAGCACGACTGCTTCAATGTGAAGCGCACTCACCATTGTTCTGCTCTAGTTGCTCCATTCTCTTCTGAGCCATAAAACTCTCGACCTCTTTCCATCTATTTGTCTCTTCGAACCATTCATTCTGATCGGAATGATGATCGTAATCAATATCTATGGGATGCGCGCGATCGATGTGGGTTAAGCTGGGACACATCCCAGCTGACAGATTACTAATGGCCTCAATATTGTCGCATTCCGCATACCCAACATCTAGTTCGGTGACTTTCTCCCTAGCGATGCCACTGTATTGGTTATCGATGTGAACAAGTGAGTCGTTGGGGGGCAAGGTGTCTAGGTTGACCCCTAGGGTGTGCAGATTTGGACAGCGCTCGAGAATACCCGCAAGCCCACCAAATGTCACCCCCAAGCGGGTAAATCCCCAGTCCCAGCGAGTAGCAAGGTAAAGGCATTCCATTTGCGGCCAAGCGGAAACGAGGTCAAGAACTTCGTCTTCGGTAATAGAGACATGCATTGAACTGAGATTGAGATCGGTGAGCCCTGTAAAGGCTCGGATCTTTCGGAAGGCGGAAGGAGGCAGTTCGAAAAGGACGTGATCGTCGAAATAGGCGGGGCGATTCACCAAAACACCCAACGATTTTAGAACATTGGGTTGGAAATGCTCAGTAAGGGAGGAAAGTAGGTGGTTGAGATCATCTGCGTTCGGAGGTGAGTCGATATCAAGCTTCGCGCTCTTCGCGGAGATTTGCAAGGGAGCTAAAAAAGCGAGAAGCAATTCAATATTTGCAGCAGTTATGCTGAACTCGTCCAACGAAAACATGACGCTGAACGTCGACGTCGGGTCCAGGTCCAAGCTGAGACCTTCTGGCACGAGCATCTTCAGCTCCCTCAGCTTCTTCAGGGATGCAAGATGTTGCAATGCCTGCACATTCACTGCTCCTGTCTCCAAGACCTCCAAATCATCCCAGCAGGTGACGAAATCAGAAAGCATGGCGCATGCACTAGCAGTTGGCGTCGAACAACGAAATTCTTTGATCTTAGGACAAGCCTTGCCCAGGCCTGCAATAAGATCGACCATTGCTGATGGCCAAAGCTCCGAATGAATGACTAGTCGAGTGAGGGTGGTGGAAATGCAGCGTTGCAGGCAAGGCAGAAGCACATCGCGCTTGTCGTACCAGTACAGCTCGCGGAGGAGAGGAAACGGTGAAGAGGGCGAAGCAGGAGAGTCCAGAAGAGCAAGCGCAGCGCTATCGTGCAGCTTACGAGGTTTATCGTCATCATATCTTTCGAAAGTGAGCGAGCGCACGCGACACGCATACTTTTGAAAAGTTGCCCGATCATCGTCCACCAAGGGTCGGAGAAGCCGCTAAAATCGATATACCATGAACTACATTCAAAAAAGAACACCAAACTGACCGCACTGTATCTGATATTGAAAATGGTGCGACCCCCCCTGATAAATTTTACGGGTTGAGAACGAGCGTCCTGGGGCAGGTACATGATAAGTATGTCTGGCGTTTGTACGTGCGCCCATAGGACATCCAGTGCCAGCTCTCGGAAAGCTCGACACGTCAACGCCAGGAGGCAGAGTGGTATATGATGGTTGGACATCGCCCTCCGCGGTGACCTGTGTCAGTTCGGCGAATATGGCTATTAAAATCTCTGGGAGCAACAGGCAGGCATGCATTGGTATCAGTCACGACTGGACATCAGGTGGTTTCCAATCAGTCTTCTAGTGGGGCAGCGTGTCTGGTACAATCTGCTACTCACCGGACTCAGCCAAAAATTATCGCGATAGAATAGGCGTCAAAAGGCAAGATGTCGAGTCGTGGTCGTTCGAGGTAGTTATTGACCGGAGTCTCAGAGAATCTGGATGCACGGCCTACTGTTCATTAGGCAACTTGAGGATTTGTGAGACGCCTGCGATCGTGGCGAGAAGCTAGGACTCCCAAAGTCTGCAAAAGTGGGAAAGTTCAGACTCTCGGAGTAATTCAAATCAATTCGCGAACGCGCCAAGGTACTTGGTACGACGACTTTTCAAATAGAGGTTTGTGAATCATATGCATATCTTTGTTGAAGGTGATCGAATGTTTCGGATTGTGTAATTGACTAAAATTGTCTGATCGGAGGGATTGGCCTAGGCCTTGAAGCTTGGACGGTAGCGAACTCCGAAGGCGAAGAAGCCGGCACGCAGACCTCGCGATTTACTGGCTAAGTACCATTGTATCCAACACGTACATTCGTGGGCGGGTCCAATGCGGTCGTGGTCATTCTCAAAGTTAACGCCATGTAGCCGGCTCAGGTACGCTAAAAGCTGCTCAAGAGTCAAGGAGGCTTGCGACGCGGACACGCCCAATGATTGAATTGGTAATATGAGAGTTTATGTGAAGGTTTGCATCAAAGTCCAATAAGTTCGGTTACATACATCGCTGAACAGTACTAGTATACATACTAGCAGTCGTCTTGTACAGGCGAAAACAACTCATTCACACCAATTCTTTACATCAGACACTGCTGGTGTATAATTCTACATTGGGAGATACGAGAACATGACTACGTGTCCATAAAGCGCACTCACCATTGTTCTGCTCCAGTTGCTCACCTCTCTTCTGAGCAATGAAAGCTTCGACCTCTTTCCATCTTTCACCTTCTTCTGACCATTCATCATGAATGGAAGGATTGTCGGAATCAACATTAAAACTCGCACGGGAGATGCGAATCAAGTTGGGACACATCCCAGCTAGCAAATTGCCAATGGCCTCGACATCGTCGCATTCCGCAGACCCAACATTTAGGTTAGTGACTTTCTCCCTGGTGATGCCATTGCATCGATGAATAACACAGAGAGGTGAGTCGTGGAGAGCTGAGGTATCTAGGTTGACCCCTATGGAGCGCGGATTTGGACAGCGTTCGAGGATGCCCGCAAGCCCGTAAAACGTCACTTTCAAGTGGGCAACTCCCCAGTCCCAGGCCGTGTCAAGGTAAAGATGTTCTATTCCTGGCCAAGCGGAAACAAGGTCCAGAACTTCGCCATCGGTGATAGAGACATGCATCGAACTGATTGGTGAGCTTTGTGAAGCCCCGGATATTTCGGAAAGCGGAAGCAGTCAATTCGAAGAGGGCGTGATTGGTGGTGTCAGTGGGGCGATCCACCTCAACATCCAACGATTCTAAAACGTTGGGATTGAAGTGCTCTGTGAGGGAGGAAAGTAGTCGGTCAAGACGAAATACGTCTGAAACCGTGTCGATGTTCAAGTGCGCATTCTTCGCGGAAATTTGCAAGGGCGCCAAAGAAGCGAGAAGCAGCTCGGTGCTTGCAGCAGCTATGCTGAACTTGTCCAACGAAAGCATGACGCCGAAGGTCGATGTCGGGTCTAGGTCCAAGCTGTGATCTTCTGGCACGAGCATCTTTAGCTCTCTCAGCTTCTTCAGGGACGCAAGATGCTGCAATGCCTGCGCATTCACTGCTCCTGTCTCCAAGATCTCCAAATCATCCCAGCAGGTGACGAAATCAGAAAGCATAGCGCATGCACTAGCAGTCGGCATCGAACAATGAAATTCTTTGATCTTGGGGCAAGCCGTGTCCAGGCCTGCGATGAGATCGACCATTGCCGATGGCCAAAGCTCCGAATGAATGTCTAGCCGAGTGAGGGTGGTGGAAATGCAGCGCTGCAGGCAAGGCAGAAGCACATCGCGCTTGTCATGCCAGTACAGCTCGCGGATGAGAGGAAACGGCGGGAGCGTCGAAGCAGAAGGGTCCAGGAGAGTAAGCATAGCGCTATCGTGTAGCTTATGATCTCTTATTAGGTTGTAGGGCTCGACATCATACTCTGCGAAAGTGAGCGAGCGCACGCGACGCGCATACACTCGAAAGGTAGCCCAATCATCATCGGTCAAGGGTCTGAGAAGGCTCTGAAATCGATCAACAATAAGTGAACTGCATTCAAAAGGAGAGAATACCTAACTCACCACCCTGAATGCTGCAGCGATTCCGGAAGGCGTGCATTCGAACTGGTCGAAACTCTCCAGGGTCAATTCTCGTATGGGTTGAGAGCGAGTGTCCTGAGGTAGACACAGGACAAGCACGTCCGGCGTTGGTATGTGCGCCCATAGGACGTCCAGTGCCGGCCCTCGGAAAGCTCGACATGTCAACGCCAGGTGGTACAGAGTGGTATATGATGGCCGTACGACACTTTTCGTGACCTGTGTCACTTCCTCAAAAATTAAAATTATTCTCAAAATCTCTGGAATCTGCAGGCAGGCGTGCATTGCGGGCGCTGATCACGGCTAGTTGGGTGGAGTCTTCCAGTGGAGCAGCGTGTCTGGTATCTCACTGAGCTCTGTCGAGAATTATGTTGAGATAACAAGGCAAGGTTCTGAGGTTGACTTGGTCGCAGTACTTATCGAGAGTCTCGGAGAATTTGAACGCGGAGACTAGGCAACTTGAGGACGCATGCGATCACGAGAGGCTAAGACACAAGCTTAAGTCAACTCACAAACGCACCAGGTACAGCGACCTTTTTATCACAAGTAGAACCATAGAGGCTTGAGCTGGAAGCTTGATGGCTGCCTTGGCAATGCTTTTTTGTGAATCATACGTTGAAGGGGATCATCGAATGATTCAGATTACGTGATCGAAGAGGTAATCTGGCCCGCCTGTGCTTTAGATTCTAGACTATCCGTATTATAGTGGCTTTGCCTTCAAAGTGCGCTAGGACCGTCCCAACAAAATTGAAAAGTAAAGCCACGGCAGACAGGACAAGTGACGTATCCCGCGCAGATACAATACAAGGAAGAGTCCGATTTCTCCCGCTTGGCAAAATCCGGAGTTTTCCTGATTATCACGACATAACTCACTGGGTACGAGGATCACAACGCGGATGCGTCTAATGATTCCAACAAATATTATGTGAATCCTGCCAGTCCTTAACGCACATAGGAGAACTTAAAGGTTTATGTGAAAGAGTGACATTCGCATCAAAGTCCAATAAATAGCGCCTACAACTTCCCAAGCCTAGTATTGCACGGTTCTTCTCCTAATCGCGCGCACCTTGTCCTGATGTGTGAATCCCCTTCTCCCATTATGCTTCTCCGGGTGGTACTTGCCGTCGTCGAACCTGAGATCGGGATGGTAGCTGCCATCGTCAAACTTCGAATCGGGGTGGTACATGCCGTCGTCCGAGCGTTTGCCTCCGGTGGTACCGACGTGATACTTGCCGTCGTCGAACTTGGGATTGGGATGGTAGCCGCCATCATCAAACCTCGAATCAGGGTGGTAATGACCATCGTCCGAACGTTTGCCAGCGCCGGCTACAGTGCGCACTGCAGTCTCAGTGGGGTCGGCTGCTGCCGTGGTAGTGGTTCCAGACGTGGCAGTGGCAGTGGCAGTCTCCGTTGTAGAGGTGGAGGAGGCTATTGTCGTTGGAGAATTCGTCGTCGCGGGGGCAGTGGAGCCCGTTTGGGATGTCGGGGTCGTTGTTCCGGTGCCAGGTATAATATTGAGTACAACACCCAACACAGACGTGACTGCGTCGGGAACCGTAAAGGGGACGACAGCGGCGTTATGGTACTGGCCATTGTCATAGGCTGTATTGGGATGGTACTGGCCATTGTCATAGGCTGTATTGGGATGGTAAAATCCGTCGTCATATGTCTGGGTAGGGCTGGGAGTAGGGCTAGGAGAAGACCCATCCGCAGCGGTGGGGGTGGGAGCAGTCGCATCTGTGGCGCTAGGGGTGTCCTGACCATTGTTATACGCGGGGTTGGGGTGGTACTGGCCGTTATCGTACGAAGGGTTCGGGTGGTACTGACCATCGTCCTCCCTCTTGCCCTTGCCTTGAGAGGGACTTGCTTTAGCAGCAGCGCTATTAGACTGCGTCTGTGAAGTCAAGTCAGCGAACAGATGATTGCTAATCAGGCGCGGCGACGTACTGGCTTAGCTTGACTCTGACTAGGCTGTACTTGGGCATTCTTATCCACGACAACGTCGTGTTGCACGCTGGGGGTGTTCTGCACGCCGGGTGTATTCTGCACCATCGATTTAGAAATATGACAGTTTCAGTATAGTTTGGACGACATACTAGATCTTGTCCCTGAGCCTGTTCATGGGACTGCGAACCTGGGTGTTGTTCAATGACGTATACGGGGTGTTTGTTGGTGAGAGCAACAGCCCTAGAGGTGTGGTTGGCCTGAGTCCCATGGGGGCTTGGAGTAGGCCCGACGATGATTGCAGTATTGTTAGCGACAAGGACGGCGACAGCCCTAGCGGTGTGGTTGGCGTGAGTGCCATTAGGGCCCGGAGTAGGGTCGACCACGCCTGCGCTGAGAGACACGTATGGACTAGCAGCAGGAAGGACAGGAGTAGCGGACGTGAGGAAACAAAAGGCGAGAAGGGCGGCGAAGCGAGGAGCTAGTTGAACCATGATGCTAAATAGTATGTGAATATAGAAAATAAAGAACGTATTGTAATTTCTGATAGCGATGTGAGAGAAAGAGGGAAGAGAGAACACTGGTGTTCATCCTGGCTGACGAGCGCTATTTATCATATTTCGACGATGCGGCGGGGGACCAATCACAGGTCAGGAAAAAGGACGTCGACGTCATCGGAGGCTGCCATGCCGCCTGGCATCCTGGTTGGCGCACTACATATATTCTGGCTTTTAGCGTTGTACTATATGATCTGAGACGCACCAAACAGACTGTTGATGCCCATAAAGTCAGAGTTGAGCTCGAGATGCGAGTAGTATTCAGAGAATTTGAACATGCCAAAAGGAATATTGTGGTTCGGGGTACTACTTGCCTTCGAGTCGGTGCCGGACGTGCGACGCGACCAACAGCCTGCAGTAGCTTGGACTCAACCCGGGCTCTCAGGAGTCCACCGTGAGTGATTGGCATTGCTCGTGAGACGTGCACCATCCGTGATGCGCGTGATGGTATGCTTGAGAGTCTAAATCGAATGGTCTATTAATATGCCAGGAATAGTAGGTGTTTAAATCCAAGTTTCACTGGCAAGTCGCTCAGGACCTTCTCTCGTGATTCTTGTCTGCTCGCATTTTGCAAAGTGCTTTTTCAAACCTGCTGCGGGACGGCAACGAATTCGGTCCCCGACTAGCCTGACCTAATTATCATTGGTAATTCCGGTGCTGGGAGCTTAACACCAGACTACTCAAGCTGTCGCGCGACTTTCCCCACCAGACCTCTGCCTTTTCATAATCAACTTGCTCTGGTGTGTGACATAACCTTGACGTGCTGTGGGTAACCCTGATCCAGTACCGAAAAACTTTACACTGCGACGTTCGTCGTTCGGATAGCATTACGAGGTAACCAACTTTGCAGGTACTACGTCCTGGCTCCATTTCTCACTAAAGTGACAGTTTCTATCCATAATCCATCATATTTTGCACAGCTGATGATGACATTTGTCTATAAGAATCAATCCACATTATTCCTCCATCTTTCATATTCTACTTATTGTCATGTCATTTCAAGGCCTGGTAACAAGACACGGTAAGTTTAGCCAAATTTCTGACTTTGCTTATTACGCAAGTTTACAATAGGCAACGCGAACACCCTGCTATTAATATTGTACTGGCCTGCCGAGATGGCGTCTCCATAACTCGTCTTTAGAGGCCGCCCTCACATGGTCCCGCTGTTACCGCCACGCTGATGTTTCTCCGAACTCATCTGGATATCAAATAAAGAGGCGGTTCTAGGTGACCATTGGCTGCGCTTATCTTTTTCAGTTCGGTAATCATTACAATTGGTATGTAAAGCATACACTGGGACCACCGTGCCTCATCAATATCATTTTTCAAGCAGGCCATATGCCACTTGTGCCCAATTCAGATATGTCAGTCGTAGCGCTGATATGCCGATGCGCTCGTTTTTGCCAAAGCATGTGCTAATGTAGCCGTGCTTGACCATCTCAGTCTTTCCCTAAAGATCCTACCCGCCACTTTTGAAAGTATAAATACTTGGAATGTGCCACTTCCTCACAAAGCCAAGCTCTCATATTTTCGACCATGTTGACCTCCGCCAGACTCGCAGTTATAGCGCTCTTCGTGCCCATCGTTCTCGCCGGAAAGCGTGGCCTGTGCTGGACCTACTGTGAGTTACATCTCAAATTACAAGTGCAGGCACATTTTGCTCACCATAAACGAACAGTCGATGGAACACTGTACATAGGCTCATATTTCATGCTTCATTAGGTTCACTGACTCGTCTCTTCCAGTGATCCTGGTGTTTTCAATAACGGAGATGGAGAAGTTGTTGCAATGTATGCCAGATGAATACTCGCATTCGCAGTCTCACTAACAGTAAACAGCTACGATTATGAGACATACGCCCCGCCTTCTACCAATGGAAACGGTGGCCTCGGATTCATTGGCATGCAGCGCTGCACCGACTGCTCATCCAGTCCTATCGCAGATTTGGCATCACGTCAAGCAGCACAAGGCTGGGCTAGTTCGTCACCACTCGTTAGTGGATAGACATTATATTGACCCGTTTCATTACAGCCGTATTTACGCTGAACGAACCTGATATCAATGGCATTACCCCAAGCGAGGCCGCTTCTTGGTACATTGAATACATCAACCCATTGGTAAGGTCTTACTGTATCATTTTTTTTACTCAGGACTGACATATTTGTCCGTGCTTTTAGGCGATCAAGAAGGCCCTCCCTGCTGTTACCTCCAGCGTAACGTCTGGAGAGGGTCTTAGCTGGGTCTCTGAAATGATCAGCGCTTGTGCAGGACAGTGCTACTTCGACTACATCAACTTGGTGCGTAATTGTATGCGATTCCATTCTGTTTGACGTTAAGTTTATATTTTCCAGCACTGGTATGGGTACGTAACAAGAGCCTGTTTAGTGCATCTCCTTGACTCACTCGAATTTCGAAATGCAGATCAACCTTTGCGGAATTCCAGAGCTATGTAGAATCAGCAAATAGTCAATTCCCCGTAAGTCTCCTTTGCGCGTGCGGTATCTATATCTCACAACAGCAAACACCCAGGAATATCAACTCGTCATCACAGAGTTTGCTCTTCAGAACCCTGCAGGTGGTCAAGCTGATCAGTAAGCTGCGATGCAGTACCTCTTTTATCACCCCACTCATGCTCTTATGTATCATATAGGGTGTCCTTCTTCCAACAGGCGTTCGCTTTCCTTGACGGGGCGTCATACGTTCAACTTTACTTCCCCTTCGTAGCAACTTCGCCGGCGCTCTTCGAAGAGTACAACCTTTCTGGCGCCGAACTTATCGGAACTGGATCGTGCCTCTACAACAACGACGGGACTCCGTCTGCAGTTGGAGACCTCATGTACTAGTTTCTTCCATTACCCCATCCTCCGCATGCTTTGGTGAGAGACCTAGACCGCAGGGCTTGAAAGTTTTCGCATTCTTCTGAATAATGATTATTGGTTTATTGGTTCTTAAACTCATTACTTGTCATATATATGAAACTGTACGCAGATACTAATCGCGACTTCTTGCATGATCGGCGTTTTGTCATTCCAACAACACGCAATCCAGCAGCACCACACACTAGCAAGGAATCGCATTCGTGATTCAACTTTGCTTCTCAATCCGACCAATGCAGAAGCATGCTGGGCTGGTGCTTCCTGGGGCTCACCTTATGGGCATATTCAATATGCAATTGACGACCAGTTTAATCTTAAAAGTTAAGATGTCGATCGTTCATGATTCACCCTCATCACTAATTGAGTTCGTGAGCTTTGGGAATAGCCCCGCAGTTAGGAAGTTTGACATCATCAGGCCAATCCCGACCCGAGGATGAGTACGTTCAATTTCAATACTGTGTGGGCAGTCCGAGCTATAAAACTGACTCGTCAACTTGAACGCTAACTTGAACATGGATTCGGATCCGTCACTGGCAGTTACTGTATTAATGAATTTGATGATGGTCAACTCCGCGACACCCCAGTCAGTGATCGCACTTCCGGAAGGAAATTATTGTGCATCAATCGCAGTGAAACGGTTAACTCTGTTAATATAGTATTATCTATCCTCATCTATGGCATCGGAACTTCGGAAGTCGTCTACTCAGCATCCAGCTTCTGCTTCTCCCGCTCAGCACTGGCTTCTCTCCACTTCCTACCTTTGTGCAACACCAGTAAGATAAGGCAATCAGCAATAACCAGCAGTCCCGCCCAGAGCGTATACAAACCACCGTCGCCAATACTATCCTGAGCCAACATCAGCTCCCGTGGTCCGCGAGTTGTTATGACGTTGACTCACCTGTAGAGGAACAGCAATCTCAACAGCAATAGAAGCAAACAAACCGCGGAAAGAACTGTTGGTCGCTACTGCCGTTGATGAGCGACCAGTGTTTGCATCGACAATGTATGCCAGGGTACTCGTGTAGATCCATCTATCGCGGATGAGAGCAAAAGACAGTGTGAAACGAAAGAAACGTACATGGATAAAAATCCTGCGAGGAAGAGCATCACACATATCGCAGCAACGTTGACTTGTTCTTGGCACACCCAAGCATATCCGATCACAGAAAGAGGTAACCACACCATGGCGACTTTCGTACTCTCGAGGCGCATCTGCATGAATTCGCGTCAAATGTGGAGACAGATGCTGAGTCGAAGATAGTGAGTCACCTCTGGAAAGCTGCTCCCTCCGTTCGCTGCCTTTAGCCGGGCAAGTGTCCGATCGGACCAACGTCCACCCAATATGCTGCCGGCTACACTGCCTGGGATAAATGCGTCAGCCAGGTGCTCGTAGTTTGCTTGTGATTCACTTACCAATACCAAAGGCAAGCAAGACGAGGCCAGTCTTCAAAGCATCGTAATTATAATGCATCGACAATGTCCTTGCGCATGTATACGCAACGCCGTTGCTAAATGCAAAAATCAAACCTAAAAGAGGGCATAAACTTTCTTTGAACAACTTCAGCAAGAATTACCGAGAGCATACCTGATGGTATCAAGATAGCAAAGTTGTTCTTGCGGCTGACAATCGATAGGTATGGAGGGAAAGGGTTGACATCAGCAATGGACAGCTTTACTTCTCTGATGGCTGATGCTGGTATAACCATCGGCTGTCCTTCGATGTCCTTCGAACTCGTCTGCGCTCCAACGTCCTTCGAATTCGTCTGCTTTTCATCATTCACTTGTGATTCCTCCTCTGAAATCTTTCGTGGCTCGTCCTTTGCTTCTGACGACTGTTGCTCTCGGAGCCTTCTCTTCAATACATTCTGGTACGTCGTACTCCTTTCCTTCCGGAAGGTATCCTTGAACAAGAAAAGGAATGCCGAAAATATTATACCTCCCCAGATGACTAGGAACCAGAAAATCGCCCGCCAGCCGAGGCCCTGTGTGAGTGCACCACCGATAATTGGCCCCAATGAAGGACCGAGGAGAGGTGCAGAATAGTAGACACCCATCATAGTTCCTCGTTGATGTGGCTCGTATATATCAGCCAGAGTGGCAGCTCCGATAGCGATAACCGCGCTTGACCTACGCCATGTGAGTAAGGAATTAAGGGATCGAGGGACTGCCTTACCCTACGCCCTGCAGAATACGCATACCGATCAGCAAACCAATGGTTCTGGATACTGCCACGATTGCAGATCCAAGTGCAAACAGTGCTACGGAGCAAAGGTACACCATCTGGGCTCGACGATATTAACCAATAAAACTCTCAAGACACATAAAAATCCAAACCTTGCGGCCCTTGATCTCGCTAATTGCGCTCCAAATGATAGGGAAATTGCCTTGAATGAGAATGAAAAGAGACAAACTCAGGCTGATGTCCCCGCTGCTGGTGTGTAGTTGCTGCTCAATCTGAGCGTTGGCGGCTATCCCCTGGCTGTTCAGCTGATATTGCAATGATACAAAGGAAACAATTCACGGTTTTGTATATTCGCACATAAACCCGCGATCATCGATGCTCCAGATATGATGAACAATACAACGTTCTGTATGATATATTCTATCAGCCTCTAGCTACAAAATCAAAATGGAAGGACGCGCCTTCTTCACGTTCGACCATATTCGAGGATCATCTTCAACCACGGCATGTTCTATATCAAGCTTGATAGGTTCTTTTGACGATTTTGAACTGGAAACATGCGTTTGGGCGTCTGTATCCTGCAATTCCACACTCTGGACCTCCGTAGGCGACAAAGTCGCGCTCTGGCTCTCTGCCATGGGCGTAAAAGGTTGTTTGACACGGGAGCTGAAGCTTGAGACTGTATGAGAGTGCACGACTTTATAGATGGTTCAGCAATGAAGCGGATGACGAAAGCACACATGGTTTTGCTGGTGCCGATGATCAAAATATCCTCAACCATAGTGACAATGTATCGGACAACATGGCCGATCGAGTGGCATGGCTAGAGCTTTGTCTTCGTTCCGGCTATCAGATAGCCACTGTGAGGAAGGCCCTCGAACGACCAACTTAAAACAACGATTGCCGAACGAGCTCTGTAAGTTACCGAAGATTACGTTCAGGATCGTAATCATCCAGAGTTTCTGCTTGCCACGGAATATCGGGTGCCCGGCTAATAGGAGGTGAAATCGAACTAATAATAGGAAGAGTAAACCACCCAATTGCAAGTCATGAGCCTGTCAATCCTGTTATCTGTCCATACAGTACGGACATTCTGTTATCAACTTACCAAGTGTGCACCAGTCTCACGAACATATTCTGACATTTGTGATATGCTCCGAGAGGGAGATTAATGAGAAGGAACGGGTTGCGGCCATGTATTCCTTCGTCTATAAATGTCTGGTTAGGAAGAAGGAAACAACTTCGGCCCTAGTCGGAAGTGTGAGTCAACATCTGTCATTAGGGCTTAGAGTGTTCTAAGAGGTGGATGGCCAGGACACTTGCAATGGTGCATGTGAAAGGCTACAGGAATTGATTGTAAGATGCTGCAGCCGCACACGCTAGCAAGTTGTAGCGACGGCTGATTCTGCGCGGCTTGGCTCGAACACAAGGGCCAAATACGCGTAAAATTAGCCGTCTTCATTTCCGAATCCGAACTCCGACAGATCATCACCTTGATTTCTTTAACTTTTCAGTGAGCATCGAGTACAGATTGAGGATGAGGCCTTCTGCTGTGCGGCTGCTCAACATATTAGTCCCTATAAAGAGGTGCGCATGAATTACAACTCTATGCTTCCAGCTCTGAAGATGCGCTTGGAAGGGCGGTAGACTATGCCGTGAAGATTCGCGTGAATCCTGAGCAGACAGGCATCGACCTCAATGTTAAACATTCCATGGTATGGCAAGTTTACAATTCATAAACCAGTCTGGCTCACATGAACAATTACAGAATCCTTTTGATGAGATTGGTACGTTCCTCGTCAGTATTCCATGGGCACAGTTATCTGACCGTGTGTTATAGCTGTGGAGGAAGCCGTTCGGATACGAGAACGCCTAAAGGATGCAGTGAAATCTATCAAGGTTGTTACCATCGGTCCACCCAAGTCTGCAGAGACGCTCCGCACCGCACTCGCCATGGGTGCTGACTCTGCCATCCACGTCGAAATCCCAGAATCTGCTCCGGCCCCAGAACCTCTTGGTGTCGCGAAGACTTTGAAGGCCCTCATCGAACGACAGAAGGAGGGTGTGGACGTAGTAATTTTGGGCAAGCAAGCTATTGACGATGACGCCGGACAAACTGGACAAATGCTCGCTGGCCTCATGGGGTGGTCACAGGCAACATTTGCGAGCAAGGTCGAGGTGGACCCAGAACAAAAGGTTGCGAACATCACTCGTGAGGTTGATGGAGGCCTTGAGGAGCTTAGGTGCAAGTTTCCTGTCATCATAACAACAGACCTTCGGCAAGTCCATTTGTGTGTATCCACGCATGTCTCAGTAACTGACGAACCCTTTCAAATCCAGGCTTAATGGTGCGTTTTATTCTCAATATTTTATCACTCCCAGTCAATTTTCGCCTATTCCAAGAACCCCGGTATGCGTCGTTGCCCAATATCATGAAAGCCAAGAAGAAACCTGTGGAGAAGTTGACGGCTGCGGAACTTGGAGTTGACCTCACGCCTAGACTAGAGACCATCAAAGTTACAGAACCTCCAAAGCGCGTTGGTGGTGGCAAGGTGATCCTCAATATCTTCATAGTATGTTTCAGTACTTACAATGACGTCCAGGTGGCAAACGTGGACGAGCTTCTCGCCAGACTCAAAGAGGCTGGCGTTACCGGAAAGCGTGCATAGCCGCAGTCTTAGTGTCCCGTACTCGCCTAGCTGTATGTTAAGTACTGAGGATGGCACACAGGGCACTATGATCTTTTCAGTGATAAATGACCTTTTCTATGTGCCGTACAGTACAAGTGGCAGTAGGCTATTTGGATAATTTGTGTGGACGATGATACTCAGTAGCATTATAATAAGCTGAAGAAAGAACGGCGATGAGGAGATGAAATTGCTACACGAATCGCAAGACAGATCAGATGCGAAGGTTTGTTACAATCGAGATGAGGGAAAAGATGATGCAAGGGAAAATACTGCTTAATCAAGGCTGCACGCCATCATGCGGCTGCTGGCTGGGGTGTCGCTGTTGAATTCGAAGCGGATGCTTCAGTGGAGGGGCTAGTTTCATTGTCGACGCCCTGGAATAGCTTGTGAGATACTGCTTGCTTGCTGCTTAATGGACGTACCTTCGTACGGCAGGCAGGACAATTGTTCCTTCCTGTCTGGAGCCACTTATCCACACAACCTTGGTGGAATGCGTGTTTACAACTTAAGACACGTAGGTCATCGTCCGGCACATAGTCATCAAGACATATGAGACACTATATGCAAAGTAAGCAAGCTTGAAGAATATGGTAAAGGCGTGGTTCTATACCCGGTCGACGCAGTTAGTAGCGACGCGTCCGTCTTTTGCATACTCCTCAAGTGAATTTGCCTTGATAACTTCGAGCCCGGACTTGTCAATCTCCTCCTTCGAGGCAGTGGGTGGTTTCACTTGACCGAGTAACTCAGCCAGTTCCCTGCATGAAAGTGAGCATGGCACAAAATCACACCCCTACCGCCTACGTACCACAATGCTTCGAACGAATCCAAGTTCCCGCCTGTGATGATTTGGTGATCGGGTGGGTAGTAGCCTGAAACCACTGTTCATATTTGAAAACAGGGCAAAAAAGGTGAACTCACCACCAATGACGTAAATGAGGAATGTTCTGGACCCTGGGGGCTCTGATGCTGTCTGTCTTGCCACAGCGGCCCTGCGACCAGGACGTAAATTCCTGATGGCATCTGCTGCACGAGACTGCCAAGAGCGACCACGAGATTGTCGTGTATCCTCGGGTGGAAACTCTGATGGAGCAGGAGGGGCAGGGGTTGGTGATGACATCCCAGATTCATTGCCAAAGTCTAAATCCATCATATCTCCTTCAGTGGGGCGCTCGTCTGCAAAATCGGGTGGTTGATGGTGGACGTGAGGATGAAGGTGGTGAGGAGGATGTGGAGGCATAGGTGATTGACGTTCTGCGTGCACTGATTGCAACCCCACGACGATCACAGGAATGACGACATTACGTTGTTCAATGTTACCGTTACTCGGCTGTACTCCAGCGGTCAGGTCGGCAGCTGGCGTTGCGTGCGTGGTATCCGACATCTCTGAGGGAGCAAAGGGAAGTAAAGACGGAGCGGCTGGTGGACCACCTGCACTTTGTACCCCATTACCGTCCACGTGTGGTAGTGGTTGTGGGGCAGATCCTTGCTGTACAATCGTGTGCGCCTGTGTACTGCGACTTGCTGGCGCTGTGATAGCAGGGAAACGGTACAATCGCCACCAGTTGATAGGCGTGTGCTCAGTGCGCGACGTAGAACCAGGCGAGATACGTGGAATTCGGAATGGCATGTCTGTCTCAGCAGACTCTTGTGCAGCAGTGGAGGACTCAGTTGAAGAACTCACACCTGGGGGACCAGATGATGGAGATGATAAAGGTCCTGTTGGGGACCCTGACAAACCAGATGAAGCATCCTGTGACCCTATGTCTATACCCGCCTCTCCAGAAAGGGTGTCAGCGTGGGCAATGTGAGGCAAGGTTGCTGTGGCATCATGGACTAGGGCGTTATCAATTTCCAAATCTGGATCATCACTATGTCCTAGAGTGTCATCGTTCGTGCCTGGGCTCTCCCGGGCAGTGTGGGCGTCCGAGATAGTAGACGCCTCATCAGAAACGCTTTGGAGTTCAGGCATGTTATCATCGATGTCGGATGCAGCGGTGTCGTAAGACTCGTTGTCACTTGTGCCGTCCAACATGTCTTCAGTCTCACGGCGTTCACCTTCATCATTGCCCTCGCTATCAGCGTCAACAGGGACACTGTCTTGCGCAAGCGCAACCCTTAGATCTGATTGAAGATCGATAAGGAAACGCTCAAAGCTGCCAGGCGGGGGCATTATGGGAACATCACTGGTCCCACCTCCATTGGCGAAGAGTGGTTCAGCTACAGGCGCTGCGGGCCCGCTGGCATTGGTCACATCAGGAACAGGCGGTCTCCCTAAACCAAGACCCAAATTGAAAGCCCGAGCCATCTCCGTAAGCAGAAGCTCGCGTGCATCGCGGGGACTGGGTCTGCCTGTGCCTTCATCAGCACCAGGCGCTCCCATTCCAGGTGTGCGTAGACCGAGGCGATCACGTAAGCTGCTCCAGACATGACGCATACGCCCAGCGTCACCTGTGGGTGTAGGCGATAGAGGCCGATCAGAGACACTTTGAGGAGGAGGCTGATTTGGTGATTGAGATAAGGGCGCGAGTCCAGAAGAAAAGATAGGCTCGGAAGTCCCTGTGAGGAGAGAAGCGGCCGTTGCCGCTGCTGCGACACTGCAATTAGAAAAAAGTCAGCATCGTTGTACGCAGTACGCACGAATCAGTCAAATGGTGTGATGGGGTGCAAGCAAGTTGTGGAGTGAGTAAAATGCATACCTGAGCAACGTTCCCAATACATCAATACTACTCGGCGAAAGTGAGCTGGTGTTGGCGCTAGACGTTTCAGAGGTTGGCGGACCAGCTCCTGCATTAGGGCCCATCCCCGCAGGCAGAGAGGCCGTACTTGACTGCGTGTCAACAGGAAATTGTTGTGGATAATCAGCAGCAGCACCATCTTCTGACATGAGCGGTACAGATGGCAGCATGCTGGAAGGGCGGGGTAGGATTCCAGACAATCGATTGCGCAAGCGATCACCGGGGGTAGAAGACGATCGTTGTCGAGTAATGGAGGATGACCTGGTAATTACCGGTGGCTCCAGATTGCCATCATTCGCGAGACTCGTATTGTTCGAGTTGTTGTTGTTGGCGGTATTTACCTCCGAAACGCGGGACACGTCGGTGGTATGCACGACACCTTGCACGACAACAAGCGTTCCCGCAGGTGGAAATTGGCGACCTGAGGGCTGTGTAGTTGTGCCTACGTGAGACTGAGGTCCAGCGGGTGCAATCGGAGGCATGAATGGCGGGCCTTCGCTCTGGCTTACGGTTGGGACGTGAACTTGAGGAGATGGATCGATCAACTCTGCAGTTGGAGCAATGACAACTTCATCATCGTCGTCCTCCAAGCAATGGCGAGAAATTGAGGGAATGGGTTGAAACGAGATATCAGATGTCGGTTCAACCAATTGTCCACCCGAAGTAGTCGGAACCACTTCTTCTAATGGTGGACTGGGGGATATTGATACTTCTGCCGCTGACGGGAAGTCATTCACAGCTTCATCCTCTCTCGCTTTACCCTTACCACTCTCTACATCCGCAGGGGGGTCTTGAGATCCGTTCCGTTCGTCTTGAGGTTCTGCAACCTCACGGACAGCGATATCATTAGCTGTCCGAGATTTAGAAATGCGTCGTGAAAGCCGCCACTTTTTGCGCTGCGAGGATTGAGTGGCCGAACTGTCTGTCCGGGCGCGTGGAGTTGAGGTCCTGGGAGCAAGCGATGAAAGAAGGCGGTGCGGCAGGGATGCACGACGACTACGTTTTGTTTCTGCGATGTCTGCAATTTGAGGCTCTGACACAGATGACGATGAAGGAGTGGGAATAAAAGTTGAAGGTTCGGACGATGACTGCAATTCAGAGGATGGTGGGTTAGATCTCGCTTGTGAAATGTCATTGCGACGAATCTGTATCCTGGAGGGAGTTTGTCCCATTGTACTGGTTCGACTTCAGAAAGAATATAAAGGAGTGGGAGTAGGAAATTGGCGGTATACAGCTAGCCTCAGAAGAAATGCGAGAAAGCCAAGTTGGATGGCAGCGTTGTCTACTGTTATGAGAACAAGAATGAAAGGATAAGACTAAGTTACAGTAGAAGATTGTTTGGTACAGAGCTCGACGTTGTCTGCAGTGTCTCGTCGACGGCGAAGACGACGACGACGAAGTGGTGGTACACAGCAGTGATGAGTAAGTTCAACGCACCCCAACTCGTGTCCGATTCGGTTATTGCCGGATACAGTACCCTTTTTGGACGAGAGTCATGTTCCTGCTCAGCCTTGTATGCATATATATGTATTATAATAAGTATTGTAGATTATAACAAAGCTGTGCGCCTTGTGTAAAGCATAGCGTAAATTGATGAGCTATCACATCTACAGGAGAGATACCTTATTAAATAAAACAAATGCGGCGTGCCTTTTAAGAGCCTGGCATGGCCTTGCCTCAGTTCCGCATCAGCCAATCTTCCGTGCTGCAACCATTAGTGGTGCAGGATGCCCATCATTTCATTCCGGGAATAACACGCCGTATAGAGCTCCCTCCTGCCTTCCTCTTCCCACCAAGATGGTGTTCACGCACGTGTCGGGCATAATTGTCCTTCATTAATACATTGCCGCTGCAAGGGCCTTCGTGACACCTGACCTTTAATCTGCTACCGTCTCGGAATATCTCGTGGTTGACCCGTGTGACAGCACTGGACCTGAAATAAGCCCTCCCGCTGGGTGTGGACTGGCGAGTCGCAGATCTGCTAAATTGGCCACCTGTGTAGCTCGTCGAAGGTGAACTGATGTTCGAAACAAGATCATCTCTTCCCATCTGGCCGTGTGTAGGCTTTGGGTCTGCGATTAGATAGTGTAAGTGATATTCACATAGGAGAAGTGATAATAGTGACCTGGAGTGTCCAATTGTCCGCCACATACACATATCTGTATCGCTTGGTCCAGAGTCATGTCCGTCCCAATTGTCAGGCGCAACTGGTGGAGATAGTTTGCAACGAAGAGAGACGTTTCATTCGGTAACGAAGCATGCATAACACCACTGTAATGAGGTGAATCGCCATTCAATAGGCTATCATCTCGTTAGCAGAGTGTTCCGGGGGGTAAAATATAGACTACCAAACAGAGTCACGACATTGATTTTCCTCCGACAAATTTAGAGGGTGATGGTTATCATAACTGAGGCCACATAATCAATATTGGTCTTGGAGAGAGAGAGAGAGAGAGGAAGGGGGAGAAAGGCATACCTTGATGGAGACGTGGAATAACTCATACCGGAGTGGTTTAAGGAGCCTTGGCTCGCGATATTGGAGTCCGTGAACTCGGGGAATGGTTCCTCGTAGGAGTCAATAGGGTGTGCTTGCCTGCATCCAGTCATCGGAAACGCCGCTGCCAACGGAGTATGAGACATTTTTCAAGATGTGAGCGGTTAATTCTTTTTTTTTTCGGACGCGCGGCTCTTTATACTTTGAATCTACTGCAAGTTTCAAAATGGGTCGGATTTATATTACCTCTGAACTTTATATGATCCGAGATAAAAATCGAATCTCAGCTGGCCGACTCTCTGATGCGTGAGCCATCGCGAAGGCGCTGCGCCCTATCGGTGTGAAGATCGTCATGGCAGACCTCGGGATAACGTCAAGAAGTGATTGGCTTTTGCCACGTGCGACAGCTCCGACTTGATTGTGGTACAGACGCGCGTTAACCGTGCTTGTGGAGAGAAGGGCTGCGTCAGCGGCTACAGGATAAGTCATGCATTGGTCGTACATGCTGCCCTGCCACTGCCAAACTTAAAATCGGGCGCGGATCTCGGAGTGGATTGTCGTAATGCGGTGAAGAACCAAGTAGGGGTGCCTTGATATGCTTGTATATCCCAATTCACCAGCGCATATGAGATATAGATGTTGTAGGGACCCGGTGGAGTGTTGGGAAGAGATAGTACTACAATTGGAGACTTGACCCTACAAGGTTGCACGTCCTGAGAAGTGCACAAGGACTCGTTAGTTGTGACATCAATCTAGAGCTCCTGCAGTGCCCTGAGTCTATGCATTCTTGTCCCGAGGTTAGCAGGCACTCATCAAATCCCGTGCCGCAGGTTGTGAGTTGCCATTTCAACCATTTCAAACATACCACTGCCTTGCGATTTCGCAGCAATCAGAAAGGCTGTTATGCGGCATCATTTGTATGACAGTTAGACCATGATTCTGTTCATACGAATCTCTTACGTTCCAGGGAGTCATCATCATGGTGAGGAAGTGCAAGTTGCTCTTGAATTTAAAGAATCAAGATTCCATTCCGCTTCTCGTAGGGTCATCGAGACCATTCCTATACCGACCGTCAGGAGTATAATCAAGACTTCCTGTGAGTGATTTTGTGAGACTGAATATTCGATCGAATGAATTACATGGCTCACAAGTAGCCACAGTGAAGCAGTGAGGTCTTGAGTCAGTGCTTCCGAGTCAGTACTTCAGCTTCAGTCCTCGATGATGAACGATTGAAACGAACCCATGTGGTTCGTAGAAAGCTGTAGTGATCTCACTGGCAGCGCTCTGACGTAGACCGAGCTCAGGGCTCAGGCTCAAGTTGTTCGGTGATCAGCCTCCTTCAAATTACTCGACTTGAACTCTTCCTTCGTCGCCAATTGGGGTCAAAGCGGCGCTCGGGTGCATATATTAGCGGAACGGATGTAATTGAGTCAAGACTGTTGTCCGCTTAACTTTACGCCAAGAGGCAGTGACTGAAGGCTTGTGTTTCAGTATTGCGGATAGTATTTATGTAGATCACGGGGACTCTATTAAGCCAGCGTGCTTATAACGGACAATGTGCTATGTCGTTACTATTATTACCAGATCATTTTCGTAGTACTTGTAAATTTAGTTGATACCTGACATGTGAGCGTAGATGGCCTGGACATCGTGCATTGAGCCTTTCTTGTAATTTTAAAAGGGACAAAGTCAGCTGTACATCGGTTGCAATACTACTGGTGGGCTCAGCCGACATCAATCACTACAGGACTGAGGCCCAGCGCTCAGCGCTCAATTTGCGTGGGCGTCCATAGTTGCTCCGTGATATACATCTATTATTGCTAGTTCCATTGGTTTCTATTCGTGATTTGTCAAGGTATATCAGTAACTGATCAACTGCCAACGAGGAGCGGAAAAATCGATAGTGCAATGGTGCTACGAGTTTGCAGAATATATTCGTTTAAGATGCTCTGATCGAGCAAATTCAGTACTGTAGGGAGCATCGGGTTCGTCGTACTGAGATCCAATTTGGCAAATTGTTATGTATAGTCATGCATGAAGACAAACCGTTCAACCTGGCTGCTTCAATAGCTGTTTCAAATGAGTCGTGCGGTCTGAAACACATCCTATATTGCCATGTATCGAAGCATTTAACACTCCCCAAAGGATAACTTGAAGATAGGACAGACATGTTTAAGATTTTATGCGTGCCCTACAAACTCATACTTTTAGCACAGGAATGTGCCAGAATTGCGCGTTCTAGCTTGGTGATATTGCACTGGAGCACCTGCTGTACCTTGTCAGAGGAACAACGGTGTTATGGATTGTTGCACGTGTTGATGTTGGTGGTGATAGTTCACCTGAACTAAAGAAACCCATGACGAGATAAGATGCCTCGAAGTGGCATGTTCGGACCCCACAGTGACGTGACCAGAAAGGACTAGAATCTCTCTAAATAACGATTCGTAAGTCACATGGTTAAAATTTGAAAAAAACGAACCGACAGCTCGATAGCCAGAGAACTCGCCCCTTTCCAGGCAGCCTATGATAGATGGGGCCATGAGTGGTGCCTAGACTGGCAAGAGCTTGTAAGCGGCTTCTTCGTACCTTGGCGCTACGTGTAACGTCGTCGTGAAACTCCTTGATCCGTCAAACAGTGATTGTTGATCGTAGTAAAATTTTGAGCCGTAAGACAATAATCTTGTGGACCGGGTGCATTGTCATCCCAGCGGTTTCACCTGTAGGCTCAGCTAACTTGTTGTCTTATGGTCCAAGTGACATCAAGCATAGATGTTCCTAGATCGTGAAACGTTCATTGATGCTGGTAAGCATCCACGTGTCGTTGAACAAGAACGGAAATTTGCGACGAAGCAAGATACCTGAATAAAATATGTCATTCGACGATGATGAGTGAAGAAACATCTTCGGCACCTTCTATTCTTGTGGTGAAGGCTGACCGCTTCCCCGAGGTAACGGCCTTGAGAGCGTTGCATGATAAAATATGATTTGAGCTCCAGGCTCCAGCGTACTCTTCAATGCATGGCACAGTCGTGACAAAATTCTTAGCAGTCGCCTTTATTGGCGGTCTGGAAGAAGCTGACGCAGAAACCGAATTGACGCTCCGTTGTCATGGGTAGAATTTGCATCAGTTTTTTTTTAAAAAAAAAATCCAATTTATGT
Source organism: Suillus americanus (assembly GCA_016695465.1). Taxonomy (NCBI): domain Eukaryota; kingdom Fungi; phylum Basidiomycota; class Agaricomycetes; order Boletales; family Suillaceae; genus Suillus; species Suillus americanus. Next base: position 189,005 of record MU177955.1, on the reverse strand, counting down.
CCGTGTGGGGTACAGTACCCTATGTAGGACATTTCTAACTAGGAAAAGGGGGACACCTGTGTCCCCCACCGCGTCATTTGCATCAGTTATCCACCACATTGTGACCTCTGTTCGACGCGTGAGTAGCTATACATGCGATCGAGGAAGTGCTGACTTATGTCGCTACTGTGACGGGGGTCGCAGGACAGGCTGGATGCACCTGGTACCGGTAGGGTTCAATCGAGGTTCTGGAATCTGCACTGAATAAATGGTACGGTTGCCATCAAGTGGTCAGGACTGGACTTGTGACATGCCAGCGGGCTCATCGGACCCTTCCAATGGTCTACAGCTGCCCCTTCGGGTGCTCAACCCCGAGGATACTCCCCCGCACTGGACCTTGACTGCTGGCCGTGAGCGCCAGCTTCGTCAATTCAACCAACAATCACCCAGCATTTTTTGTCAAGTCATCGACGAGGTTTCGCTGAGGCTCATAGAGATAAAAAAATATTTGCGAGTCTGGCTCAACTTGTAACACAAGCTCGCAACATGAACTCTACCTTTGAGTCGTTCCTTACCACATCATTGGTATGGTCTAAATGGTAGATCACTTCATTGAGCACTGAATGCGTGTTTAGGGCTACACAAACATCGGTCAACGTACGATGGAAGGTATGCATCATGTCCAAGATGAGTGCTCCAACGCCTTTGTGGGTACGTCCCATGAGTTCCGAGGCGTAACATTTAGGACCACGGGATGAGTGATTCTGAGGTTCCTTGCCACCAGTGGACATGCGATATAGGGAGCAGCGAGTGTCCTGTGGTTGTACATAAAGACAACATTAATGTTAAATGTAGCAAGGCATGATCATGATGAACAGTAAAGTAACATAAGGGTACTCTTGATGTCAAGCTGGAATATTCGACTTGATCTCCTCTAGCAAATCTTGTGCAATCTTCGCGTTTGAAACCTGCGAGAGGGTCACTACAGATGTTGTGAAAACAACACAAATGAAAACAACTGACTCTGAGGTTATAATGTGTCGTGACCCCATCTTCGATAACGCTCAACCGGATGTATCGTGGATCCTGTGCAATAAAGCATTTCATTCCGGAGAACAGTGTAGCATTCAGTATAACTGTGTAGACTGCTTCTTTGCGCATTACTGATGTCCAATGTTAGTAAGACGAGCTCCGAAGATGATGTGACTTGCGTACAAAGACGAGCACCTCCACCGTCCGAACGTCGGACATTAAGCTTGAGGAGGCCAGTGCCCCGCTCCTTCCACTGGTTCTGGGGGCATAGGGCATAGAGCTTGGCGCGCACATGGTGTATTGTCTCTTCATCCTCTTCGCCAGTCACAACTGCCACATATTTAGACATCTGCACTTGAATAAATTGAAACATCGCACCGTCCTGTTCTTGAAGCCTCTCTCTCTCTTTCTCCTCATCAGGTTCGTCCTCTTCGTCATCCCTACCTGCACGCAGTCTCTCACCAAACGTTGAAGGTGGTCTTTCGTTTTCCTCATCATCGTCTTCCTCTCCACTTCCGCTCTCATCTGCGCTTCCATTCCATGCTGAATCCAATACATTCAGTCTGGTGCTGCTTGTCCGTTCAAGAGAACTGCGTGACGACCCCCCGTTGGGCGACTCTGCCCTCGCACGCTTGGGATGGGGCGCAGCAAAGAAAGCCTGCACGCCACCACTGGCATATGACGAGAATGCACTGGTCATGCTGTGAGGAGTACGTCTCGGGGGCGACCTGCTCCTTCCGAGTGCGCTTTTTCCGCTGGCACGTAATGGTGACTTGGGTCGTGAAGGGAAAGGAGAAACACCTGCTGTTACAAAAGGAGAAGCGGAGCCTATAAAGGCTTCGAAGCCCGTACGCTTGGTTGCTGTGCTCGCCGGCGTCTGTTGTACCGACCATTGTGAGGAGGCGAAGCCCGCAAACGGGGAAGGCATGGTGGCATTGTTCGTCGGCAGAGGGGAAGGTGATGGCGATGGCGATGGCGAAACAGACAGCTTTTTGGACGTGCTGGAACTAGCTCCTGAAAAGATATTCTGACCTTTGACAGCAGCAAACGGAGATGCAGCGGCAGCATAGGCCATAAACCCTCCCTGATAAGAAATTCATCAGCAAAGCCTCTTAAACAATGGATAGTGACAGACGAATTTAGGTGCGGATGTCTCTGCTACCGCAGGTTTCTGTTCGGGAGGAGGCGAAGGTCTCTTTGATTCTCGAGGGTTGTCATCTTTGTTGGCGTCATCTCTAGGACGCTTGGCAGGCTCGGCAGAGGGCAAGGGCACCAGGTTCTCCGGCCCCTGACTCGTGCCACGGTCAGCAAGCTTTCGCTTCAAACCCTTTTCCGATTCGCCACTATCAGAATCTGAAGGGCGACGGGCTTGTGGAAGACCAAGAGCTGCATCATGCGTCTCGCCTGCGTCAGGCTCAGCGTCTTGACAAGAAGAGACACTAGAAGAAACAGAAGACCGCGTTATTTCAATCTCGCCTGCAGCATCCCCTTGTTGGATCGACTCCACCGCGTTCTCCTTATCTTCAGGAAATACCTCGAAGTCATCAGCACCTCCCTCGGGATCGCTGTCTTGACCTGTGAACGGCGGGGGAACATCGTTAGTGGTGGCGACGTCGTCGTTGACGCTGTGTGACATTGACGGTGGTGGTCTGTGCGTTGGAAAGAGTTTGTCGGGCTGAGGACGCACGAACAACAACACGGTATACCCGGCCAAAACGGGAATTTGAGTATCACCTTGGTGTGGATTTACAGCACAATCCGGACTTTGCCATCTTCCTTTTTATTCGCATATCATAAGAAATCCGGCAATAACCGTTCTCATGGGTCACACATTTAACCTTAATCCTAAGTTTAATGCCAACTTACAATGAGCAGTATCATCAAAGGGGGTGTACCGTAGACAATGACGGGACAAAATAAAAACAGTATGACAAACAGAAAGTCAATAGGAAGGCTCTGTAGTATAGGTGGACTAGAAGATCCAACATCGGCTGCAGCTTGTTTCATGTCCAACGCAGGCGGGCCTGCCCACCAGGCAACGTACAGGTCCAGCCTTCCTCCTTGGCGCCTCTTCTCAACATAAACCCATTCTCAGACCCAGCAACAAAATTTCCATCAATAACCAAGACATCATTTTCAAGGACTGATGATGGAGGCCCATCACTAAAGGAGTCAGGTGTCGCGATGAACGAAATGGACGTGTTTCCATCCAAGTTCAGGGTCACTTCATCCCTCCGTGGCAAATAGAGCATCTGTCAAAATGTTAGGCGTTCATTCATTTAGATGTTTAAAGACCCACTCTTATGATGGAGTCCTGCGGTGGTGCACTCATTGTCTCGAGGGCAATGGTGCCGCGCGATGGGTCACCCGAGGTTATACGATGCAATCGTTCTACCTTCGATCATAACGATGTGCATGTGATCAATTATAAACGCAGGATTCGTACCTTGCCGTCACTCATGACGCCAACATAGAACTCATCGTCCTTGAGCAGGACGTCACGACCGTCAAGGCCATATTTGTTCATTGCAGCAAGGAGGAGACGTGTAGGGTTTCCATGATCAACCGTAACTATGAGATTCCCCTCAGAGCTCAAACCACTAAGCATACGACGGGGTGCAGGAAGAAGGAATGGTACCTTGTTATTTGCAAATCCGGAGTCAAATCGACCAAACCAGGAAATTCGACTGTTAGTGAAGTATGACCCAGAGAAGGCTGAAGGGCAATCCCAATTGCTCCATCTGAGTATATCTCGCCATCGTGGAAAAGCGTCACTGGTCGACCTGTGATGAAAGGAGTCGACGACGCTAAAAAACCTAGCTGATAGGGTAAATAGTGTAAATATCTTGCTCTATCAGATACCACGATGTACCCGCCTCGTGTGAATGCGGAAAATTTGCCTTCAGTGCCCTCGCAATGCCTTCCGGGGCTTTGTCCGAGAAATACAATATAGAAGACACATCTTCAGGTCTGGAGGATGTATAAAGCCAAGATATCATGGAAACAGTTCAGGCCCACCTCGCCGTTCGCAGCTCCACGGGAATCTCCTGGGTAGACGTGATGCTCCTGTCCCATATGTCCTCCCAGTTAACTCGGCCAAAATCTCCGTCGAATTCCCCGAAAACGTTCGACTGTGCTGCGGGTAGTTGTCGTGTACTTGTGTGCCTTGCAGCATGCCATCGGCCAACCTGAGGATCAGCGCGACCAGCAATCGTTGATCGGAAAGCAATCCCATCTAGCAGAGCAATAGCACATGTGATGTGCGAACGGTACGCCGGTAGCGGGGATGACAGGCATCCGATGTGGCGAGGGAAATGTGATTTTAGATGTGATGTTATGACAGATAGGGTATCTGAGGGAGCGGAAAGGGCAAAGAGGAGCGTACCACCTTTCGCTTTGGACTGCAAATGAAAACGATCAAGAGAAGCAAGAAGCGCACTTGGTGTACGAGCCACGACAGTTTGCGCTCTGATCATTGCGAACACGGTGATGTTCGCAACTGCTACTATCCAGAGCTAAAACGTTCAGTTTTCCGAACTTGTACTTGTTGAAAACAGCAAACCTGGCAGCGATATATGATACCGCGATTTTACCGGCACGACTCGCGCGTTACATTTCGACGCATAGGTCATTGATCACGTGCCACGCAGAGTTGAGATATTAGATATTTCATTTCAGATGTAAGTAAGTACTACATATACTTGATTCTATCGCTCTGCAGATAGGCCTGCCCTGCATGCTCCATATATGTCCAACAATATGAAAACGTGAATATTCATTTACTTAGCATTTTACGCTCATTCTCCTCATTCTCCTTGCGCCACGACTCTCCCTTGTGCACTACTATTATAATTAGTAACTCCGCAGCGGCCAAGACAAAAGCCCATGCCGTGAACAATATGCCATCTCCCCAAGAGTTCTACGGCGAGAGCGAGCCACCGTCAGGATTTGTGAGATACAGCAGATAGCACGGAAACCTACTTGAAGCGGTACAGCAATTATAGCTGAAACAAAAGCCAGGGATCCTCGGAACGAGCTATTCGTGGCCACCGCTGCGGCCGAGCGACCAGGGTTGGCATCAACGAGGTACGCTAATGTACTTGCGTACATCCATCTGGAAGAATATGTCAGGGCAACCATGACCGTGAATAATTGTTCCACACACATAGATGTGAATCCAACAAAGACAAGCATGACGCAAATGGCGGCCACATTGAGATGCTTGTCACACATCCAGCCATAACCGATGACGGATGGAGGTAGCCACAGCATCGCCAATTTCGAGCTCTCCAATCGCATCTTTGTAAGAAGTCAATTAAGAAAGTTCCCGTGCAAGAGTTTCAGAGAGGTTTACTTCTGCGTACCACTGTCCTCCGTTCTCTTCCTTCATCTTCCTAACTACCCGGTCAGACCAACGCCCACCAATTATACTCCCAGCGATACTCCCTTGATAAAAATTAGTCTCTGCTACAATCAAGGTGGTAAAGATCTCACCAACACCAAGGCAAAGCAACACCATGCCAACGCTTAGCGCATTATAACCATACGCATTGGCGAGAGTGCGTTCGCACGTGTATGATAGACAATAGTTGAAACCAAAGACAATTCCTAGTGAAGTCTTAGTGGCATGTTAAACGGGAAGCTAGCCTTCACCCACCATTAGGAATAAGAATTAAAACGTTGTTTTTTCGCGACAAAATTTGAAAGTATGGCGGAAAGGGGTTGATGTCCTTTATTGATAGCCTAATATTGTCCGGCTCTATTGTATGGGTCGTCGATGGGGTTTCCTCTGGAATAACCGGGAGTTGGAGCTGCTTCTCAGGGTCCTTGTCATGTGTTTGGTTCTCGCTGAATTCAGATCCGACGATAGTAGACTCGCTGGGACGCCGAACGGGTTCTCGGGAGGCAAGACGTCGTTGCAGGGCAGAGCAATATGTGAGACTTCGTTCACATCGGTATGTGTCCTTAAACAGGATGAGGAAGGAGAGGAAGATGACTACTCCACAGATCAGCAGGAAGTAGAAACTTGCACGCCAATTGAAGCCCTGCGACAATGATCCGCCGATTATAGGGCCGAGCGCAGGTCCTAAAAGGGGTGCAGCATAGAAGACGCCCATCATGGTCCCGCGTTCGTAAGTCTCGTAAATATCGGCCATGGTCGCAGCCGAAATAGCCAAGAAAGCGCTTGATCTACAGGACATCAATCCGCGTTCAAGCTTCTTAGATAAGAGCTCACCCTGCTGCTTGAAGTGCTCGCATGCCGATCATCACATCGATGGTCTTTGAAAGTGCCAGGACAGCACTCCCTACTACAAACAACGCCGAAGACAGTAGATAGACAACCTACCATATTCGAGATCTGCATTCTTCAGTAGATCAAGAAAAACGACCAACCTTGCGGCCTGTAATCTCAGCTACGGCACTCCATATCAGTGGAAAGTTGCCTTGTATGAGCATGAACGCCGCTAATGTCCAGCTGATCTGATTATTTGTCGCGTGTAGATCTTTTGCTATCAGAAGGTTTGAAGCTGTGAGATGACGTCAAATCAAAACCATTCAATAGGCAAAGACATGCGACGAACGATTTTGAATGTTACTCGCTAACGCAGACACCATTGAAGCCAGGGATACAATGCACAAAGTTACGGTCTACAGGTGATACAGCGTCAACTTGGCCAGAGTTGAGAGCATCGTGTCTTGAACGCACTTTTCTGGCACGACTCCATTGACGTGGATCGTCGTTAACTGGAACATGTTCTATATCGATTGCATCTTTGGTATCAGGGGATGGTTCAACATGAGAGTTATGGGGTAGCGATTTGGGTTCGGACACAGAAGTCACTTTTGCAATGGTTGGAGTAGCCATGAGTTGCACATTAAGCAGTGGAAGTTAGTAGCCTCTGACGCAAAACGTATCGCTTCTTATAGAGCCAAAGGAGTCACTCACAAGGTCATCTTACATTCTCCCAAGTATATCGCAATGCTGGTATGACAATGCAGCTACCGAAAAATGCACCATGTACACACCTTTGCGTGAAGGTAATCTAGCCTAGCTATCCACGGCCGGAAATTGTTACGACAGAATTCCAGGCAAGTCAGTTCCAAGATTTCGAAAGATACTGCCGATTTAGTCCGTTTGCTGTACTCAAGCGTCGACAGTCACATTTTGCGTTCGCCTCGTGATATTGGTCTGCATTTTTCGAGCGGCAAGTCGAGTCCAATAGCACAACAGCAATCCCTGTTCGAAGACCTCAGCATGGTGCCCACTCACACGAGAGCAGAAGTGACGTTGTCCAGATCGCACATAGGAGCGACATAGCATATAAACAACACCTGCCAAGATGTGAAGGCACAGATACAACGTTATTATGATGAATTGTCATCTAAATGTATGAGTTTTGTTTCCACTCTTAACCTCGCGCATATCTCGCGGTGGTGCGCGAAAATTGCCATACTCTATGACTCCGGTACCTGTCATCAGTCAGGTAAGCGTGCGCATACAACATTTCGGCCGAAGGACAAAGGGGATGGATGACAAAGCGACGTGGAGGTGAAGGGAGATTATGGGATACCGGATGATTGCAACAAAGGAGATCGAGAAAACAACCGGCCACGTACCCTTGGCTTTTTGCTTCTTTTTCTTCCTCGTGTCGAGCTCCTCAGGAGCCGGTGGGAGATCATCCAGCAGGTTCGGCACTGTCGCATAATCAAATGCCTCATCCTCACCCGTGTCGTCCTGATCTCCGGTTGGGGGTTTTCCCAAAACTGTAGTTTTGATCCGTTTGCGCTTCTTCTGCCTGGCCTGACCCACGACTACAATGGTATCATCTGAAACAGGGGCGAGACGGGGCTGCCGCTGATCGGTAGGAATGAACGGGATTTCTGCTTGTCCAAGGATACCGTCAGATGCTTCTGCTTCTGCTATGGTAGAGACGGGCATCGCTGGCTGGGTCGAGACAGAGCCCGAGGAGACGCTGGAATGGGAGATTGTCTGAGAACCGGCTTGGATAATCTAAGAAATAAGATGAAGATAAGATATGTGCAAATGCAGGGATTTGCTCGCCTGTGGTTGGCTAGGTGCAATGATGAGGGTCCGATGTATCCGTGTCACGAGGTCACTAAATTTCTTCCCACTGGTCGATATAATTGGTACGGAGCTCTGAAAGGATGATCGCATCATAAAAGTATGCAGGCGAGTGGGCTAACTTACTTGAGGCGTTATGCGAGAAGGTAATGCGGCGCCGAATAATGAACTTCGCGAAGCCGAGTATGAACTTCCTTCGTCAGCTGCTACGGTCCGCAGGCCGAAAAGAGAGGAGGAGGATGCACGCTGAACAACCAAGGAAGAAACTTTCACTGACCCCCACAATCTAGATTTTGCAGTTTCTTCGACTACAACAACTTCAGTCGAGGCAGCTGAGTCGACCTCTTCGACATCCGTGGTCACCGCGATGGCCTCAACAGCAACTCCTGAAGATGTCACTCGCTCCACAGTAGACTTGATGACTTCTACAAGTTCACCTGCTCTTCGTCGTAGAACGGGCGGAACGCTGGCGTGTGAGAAAAGCCCGAGGAGTTGAGCAGCAGTGGAAGGTGACCGCTCGGCCACAATGAAAAGTTGGTGATTTGGGAGAACATATCTGGGCACCAGGTTAGTCAATATATGAGCAGAAGAGGCCCGCCAATTCTGTGGACCACTTCACTATGGTCCCCCGGATATGGAGGTAATGTTTACCTCGTACTCTCATCCTCCTCCTTTGCTATATCCTCCCTCCACCGATGCACTGCCCTGTATACCTCTCCAGTTACACCACCTTGTACACCATTGGTCTCGCTAGCACTGTTTGCCAATGTACTCTTGTTCCATTTCCGCGCAAGCGTATCCCAGCCACCTGTACCTACGCCAAACTCGGTGTCGTATGTCTCGCGGTCATATAACCTTAGCGCAGTGCGAGCCGAACGTGCCAACACATCATTCAATAGCACGTGCGCCGGCTCGTCGGACATAGTGCCCTTGATTATAGTAGATATTGCGGTCGAAAAATGTGCTTCTGGAGCAGTTATCGTCTGTGCACGCTCGATAAGGGAGAGTCGAAGTCGATCATAGATATATAGCAGGAAGTGAGTATCAGAGCGTGCATATGTGAGCATCTCCTCTGGCAATGGACTTGACAGATCGAAAGTTAGCTGTTATATCGTCAAGAGGAAGTGGACCAAGTTGGAGGTGAAGCAAAGTTGACAACGTATATATAAACAGGATGTCACAGAAATCCCATCATGTGGAGCTCACACATAACATGGATGCGATTGGTTCCACAGAACCAACATTTCGTCGGTCATCACAATACCTTCAAGACAAATCAAGTGAAGATAGAAGTGAAGTGATAGTGATAATATGACAGGGATAGAACTGGCCGAAATAGTTTTGATCGATCTCAATAAGAACATAGGCATCAAACCTAAGGGCGTCACCCCAGGTACGGTCCCGTCCCGTGATTTGGAGGGGGAAGGAAAGAAGAGAAGGCAAAGATAATTTTGACATACCGAATGCGCCAATCGGCTAGCTGATACCGCTTATCGGGTATGAAGTCGCAGAATGCCTCTAGCAAATTCGCAAGGCCATGCTTCTGAAAGTCTAGCACCCTTGAGGCATGATATGTGTCGAAGAGTCCAACGACAAAAATATTGAAGTCTTGCTGGAGCCACACAATATCACTCTCTGCGCCGTGGAAGACCTTAAATTCACAAGAATTAATCAAGCACAAAACTGTCCTATGCAAGCGCACCTTGACAATCTCTGGATCGGCAAAAATTTCACCGAGTGTGTTGTTTATCGAATCTCGCACACTTGGTACCAGCAAGTCGATTATGAAATCCTCCTCGCGTGTGCTAATCTGCATCAAGCAAAGAAACCCTCTGTATGTACGGTATGAGTGGTGCTCAAGGTCGACAGCAATTTCTTTCGCTCCTTTGAGTTTTGTAGCCATCAACAAGAGAGAAGATGGAGTCGAGACATATATGTGCTTCGAGACGTCGGTACCTGTGAGAGAAGTAGGAAGAATGGTGGTAGGGGTCGGATGGAAGAGATGAGGAGGGAACGTTGAATGAGTGAGCTCATAATAATAGGGGTGCGTCGATCTGCAAGAATTAAGACAGTAGTCGCCGCAAATTCAAAAAGGACGAACAGCTTTTGCTTTTCTTCCTCGTCCATGCCACCACTCTCATCTTGGTCATGGAATATGTATCCAAGCGGTACACGGGCACACCACTTGTGCTCAAGAGTACGGGCCGGGATATACGGTGACTCATTCCAGTTGTCCACTTTTGTATTGAACAGCAGCTGAGGCTTCGGCAGATGAGAGGCATGCTGTAGCGCAGGGTCAAGGCGTCCTCTCGGGGCTGGGGGTTTCTACGCAACAAAAATTACTTAGTAGTTACAATTCTCAAACAGTATAGGATGTACCTTTGATGAATTGTTGCTGTGATTCGGTAGAGCGGGAACCGCGATAGCAGGCTCTTTCTTACGCCCCAAATAATCATCCAAACACATGTCTGTTCTCTCAAAAAGTCTGTCCACCGGGTCAACAATCAACGATTTGAAACCGTCCAAGACGTCCTCCTCGCCATCCAGTGTGCCACGCCCCACAGTACTGCTATCCACAGAGCCCGCAAGTCGCACAAGCCTGTTGGTAAGCCGGAGGACTCGAGTGGACAGCGAGTCAAGCTCTACAGCAAATGATACATGTATTGAACGGTGGAATTCTATGTCTGATGGTAGTGCAGTAGCAGCGAGACGAGTTGTAGCCAGTGCAGCCGATTGCACAGAGGTCGCGTAATCAGAGAATGTGCCGGGCAAGATCATAGAGGTTGATGGCCCAGACACGGTGTTCGCGTTCGCCATGTGTTGCAGCACCGAAATCTTTTGTCAGTTTCACGTAACTGCTGCGCGTCGGAGAAGGATTTGTGTGTACAATGGCGGACCTTGAGGAGAGCACGACTCGAGACGCAGCAAAAAATGTGTCACGTGAGAGATCAAAATAGCGAGTTGAAAACTTGGCACCTGTTAGCACGTTCCATCACACCGCTTTCTCAGTAATTCGAATCGCATATTCTAACATCCCGAGTCTTGGCGCATAGGATGAACTCCATCTATTCAAATTCGCCTTGACATCTCATGCACGAAATAAAGTGGTCAAATAAAATGGTTATTGAGTAGGACTACTGGCACTAGTAAGTCTTAGTGACTTGAATCGTATATTTTGACACTCCGAGTCTTGGCGCGTACTAGTAGGATGAACTCCATCTATTCAAATTCGTTCTGTAGGCTGAATTTAGTCCTACAAGTCATGGACCAAAAATTTGATTCAATTCGCAGCTTACGTTGGTCATTTGCAAATTCGATTTAATTCTGTTGGTGCTCCCGTGACACTGCCAGTGGTGCAGCAACAGGTTTGCGTACTAAGACACGCCTTTGTTGACAGCCCGAGCGGCTAAAAGTAAAATTAGGAAGACGCCCTCAATCTCCTTCAGTTTTTATCTCGATCAACTTCATCGTCACCTTGCGTGTCTGCATTGGTTTGCATTTTAGATTGGGAGGACATAACATTGAATTCTGGTGTGCTCAGGGCCACGCTGACCAGAATCCACCTTTCAGGGGCCTTCGTTATAGAAGTTAATGCGCCATTCATTGCACAGGAATTGCCTATAAGGGTGACTCAGAAATACGGCGACGCTGACCACACAAAACGTGTATCAGACCGTGCAGCATTAACACTGCTACATAAACTCAGCCAAAAAATATCCTCATGTTGTATGATCACTGAGTAATACTTTTGCTCAAGGTATGACTCATGATCGGTCTTTGATTCTTGCGTTTATTGCCGGAGCATCTTCGAACGTGCTGTATAAATTACCCTGAACATGACTTTGACAATATTCAATCTTCTCAATAGTCACCCGTCATGGAGTCACAATGCCGCACATTGGAAGAGCTGACAGCAAACCTTAAGAGCTGCCAGATTGATACAAGCGCGACAGATGATTTCTTCTGTCAAGGGTTTATTATCAATCCCATTGGCCCATGCCAGGATTTTCAGGCGATGTGAGTGGCGCTTAACGTTAACTCAGCTGATATCTTCTGACGCCCTCACCACGCGATCAACAGCATCAATGATGTTACGCCAGGTGTTTCGCCTGTAGAATGGGCTTCTCCCATAGGCTTGTCTCCATCCAGCAATTTCACGGAGCATCAGTGAGTCCCATCCACTCCAAGGCTTGAGTTAGTACTTGACCATCTCACAGATCATGGGACAGCGGCTTTCTCTCGAGTCACGTTGCACCTCCAACGGTCAATACACAAATGGCATCCTTTGTTGAAGCCTACCTTGTCCGTCTTCAGGCGGTACACAGTCGGCAGCTGACCGTTAACGAGGCAATCTTGATTCTCAGGCAGTTAGCTAATCCTTCTTTGCATTACAATGCACACTTCGGACACTTCGTATCTCCTTCTATGCCATTTGTCGCTCCTGTCGAAGTTTCTCCCACGTCTTTTGACGTTGTGGACATGGGTCCAGGAACTAGCGCAGGTATTTCCATGCAAGCATCGGCTGTGTCTGACGCCGAAAGCGTGTTCGGGATTTATGATATGGATTCTCTTCGTCGTATCTTTATAGATGAAGACCGCCTCAAGGTGGAGTGCTTGTGGCCTAAGTGTGGGAGGATATTGATGAAAGATAATCACCCCCGTCACGTCCGGGAGTGCCATCTGCGCACCAGGAGAGGAGTCGTGCGCACAAATAATGGCTTTCACAAGCCTACCGGCTGATGCAAGGAGGTTTTCTGAAGGATTGCATTTTGTATGTAGAACGTAGCAGCATAAAAGGATGTCGTACGATACGACATAGAGGATCCGGACCAAAAGACTATACATAGAATTTTCTGTGCTGCGTTAAAAGGTCGATCACATGATCGAACGCGTGAGCGGGACTCGAAAACTTGAACCAAGTCCATAACTGCACGGCCACGCGTTTTGCCGCATCCCTTTAACACCCGGGCCTCTCACTCTAAAGTATACTTGTCCCCCGCAACATGGCATCAATAGGTGCGGTCACGAAACAAATTGCTGCCCTCGAAATCTCCTCGAAGAAGCACCAGCAATCCTCTCGTCCCGGCCATTCCAAGCAGCCTTCCCAAACAAATGTCGCTAAACTGCTCACAAAATATGCCGCACCCCATCCTCCTACAGCAAAACCCACTCAACCGTCTGCCCTCCGCAACCAAACGAACACAAATGCTCCAGCTCGAACTAGTAAAGCGGTAACTCCTTCAGAACCCCAGCCCCAACTTGACATCGGCAAGTATGATGGTGGCCTCGAGCTAGACAATGAGAAGAGGGGTGAAAAGGTCTTTGGAGAGGCAGCTGAAGCGCTTGCTCTTGATTCCAGTGTCTTTGGGTGAGTGACGATAATGTTAGTGCCATCTCATCATCAACATCTCCCTCAGAACACGTCCTACTCGGGAGTGGAGTCTCCCCTCATTTGAGATCGGTCGTCCTCTAGGAAAGGGAAAATTCGGGCGCGTGTACATGGTCCGCACTAAATGCGAGCCGCAATACATCCTCGCCCTCAAGTGCCTGTACAAATCCGAAATCATTCAGTCTCGCGTTGAGAAACAGATTCGACGTGAAATTGAAATTCAACAAAACCTTCGCCATCCCAACGTACTCCGCTTGTACGGTTACTTCCATGACGAGAAACGCATCTTCCTCATGCTCGAGTTCGCCGGCAAGGGCGAGCTATACAAGCAGCTCTCCAAGCATGGCAGTTTTTCAGAGAAACGGAGCTCGAGGTATATCGACCAGATGGCGGATGCTTTGACCTATTTGCATGGCAAGCATGTCATTCATCGAGATATCAAGCCGGAGAATTTGTTGTTGGGAATCAATGGTGAGCTCAAGATAGGCGACTTTGGATGGAGCGTACACGCACCCGGCAATAGACGCATGACGCTATGCGGGACGCTCGATTACCTGCCACCTGAAATGGTCGAGGGAAGGGAACATAACGAGAAGGTAGATTACTGGGCTCTGGGTGTACTGACATACGAGTTCTTGGTTGGGAATCCCCCCTTTGAAGATCGGAATAGCGTTAACGGTAAGCAGCCTGTTACACTTGCCCTTTCATTCAGCTGACACTTGTATTCAAGCCACCTACCGTCGAATAGCTAAAGTCGACCTTAGAATTCCATCGCTCGTCTCTCCCGATGCAAGAGACCTGATAACACAGGTATGTCCATGCCGTGACTCAGTAACCTACGGACCCTGATCGCCTTGCAGCTACTCAAATATAATCCTGAAGAGCGCATCCCATTAACTGATGTCGCACGACACCCGTGGATATTGAAACATCGGCCCAAAGGGACATCCAGAGGCGGAAGTGAGGTGTAAATATTGTTGATCTTTAGCGTGTTGGTCTGGGCCTTTCGGCACTGGTTTGCCATTGGATACCCTGTTTTGACTTGAACTAAAATATTTGCATGAATATTCGTAACTACTTCCTACGAGAGTCTAACGACATTGAACTCTAGATAGAGTGGTGTATAGTAGTTGACTGTGCGCAAATGGATCCGTGCGAAGGACAAGTACGTGCGAGTGAACCATTAGGTCGTAAAGAACGTTCTTTGCGTTTTACAGTCCAGTAGAATGCAGAGTAAAAGCGAAATGAAAACAAACGTTGATATAGTGTAGCTTCAGTGTGGTCTTGAGTTATTGCTAGCGGCAGCTGTGACCACGCGAACATTGTGTGATGAAGTTGATTCTGCCATTGGGGGGCGCCATTCTACCACCGAAAGCGAAACTAGTCACAGGAAGGCTTTCAGAAGCGTTGGGGTTGTTGCGTTCGGCTACACCATTAGACCCGCATTTGATGGCTTCGTGATCATGCTTGTGAAGAAGAAGTGACCGGTACCAGTGATCGGGTCTTTCGTGGTGTCCTGTGTGCTAAAACATAGTAATACATGCCGTACGTACCAGATGAGTATAGTTCAAGTCATGGTAGGCACGATCTAGGAGCAGTTAGTTGGCTGGGGCGAGGCAGCTTTACACTCTGTTGATTAATTTACATGTCAAGGGGGTGGCACAATTTTTAGTATATCATATTAAAAGAGCGCAGTGAACATAGGGGTCAGTATAGTGGAGTGAAGGAGTGTTGGACAAGGTGGTGGGTGGGACGTGTGATGCATGGAATGCAACGTGGATCATAATGCATGTGGAACGTACCAGCTTGAGCAAAAATCAGACTTTCCAGTGGACTCAGCTCTGTATCGACAAACGCTTTTGTCGTGAGAGTTGGTTTTGGTCTTTGTTAGATCATGAAGGAGCCTGCGCCTTCATCCGTGGTCGGAAGACAGAAGACATTGGCGATAACGCCACGCCGAATGGGTCGGGGACGCCATACATCTGCTGGGGAGAGCGGATGATGACTTGTTCACTGTGGGTATAGGACTTGAAAAGTAACAAACAGATAGGAAACGACTGGCGAGACGGAGAATGTTAAGTATGGACTGTATCGATATCTCCGGACGGGAAGAAATTGGACGACGACGGAGTGAGGCTGTGGGACATCCGAGTCGACACAGGCAAAGTCATCGCAAAATGGATGGCGCATACACAGCAAGTGTCGTCTGTCTGCCGGATCCCATTGTACAGTCCATCATGCATCATGTTCAAGGCAGAAAAAAATGATTTAGCCTAGAGTATGGTCATTGTTGACCGGTTGACCATCCACGCACTGTATAATTTTAGTAATCGAGTAGTACGGTAAGGCCGTCCTTGGAGGCTGCAAATTTTGTGGCGACAGAAAGCCTGTAGCGAGCCAGAAGTGGAGTCTGTTGGAGACAGCGAGGATCGAAAGGTCGATATGCATGTAGACGGCGTCAGCGACCAATTGCGGTCCACAATTCTAGTCATAGATCGCTGACAATGGAAGGTGACCGTCGCTAGTCTTCTCAATGATAAAGATGTACAGCGCAATTGAAACAGTTGCATTTACGTGCTGCAGAAATGATACAGATGTAGATTGACTCCGATCCGATCACATGATGTGCAAGAACATGGGCAGCGATCAGTCTACGTTCCACGCTGGACACTTCCCTAACCTCCAAACAAGAAACACTTGCCTACAAGCCCCCAATACTTCTCGATACGTGTCAAAAATGCAACCTTTTCCTCAACCTCGGTACATGCGGGTGAAGTCAATTGAATCTTTGCGAGATCGCCGCTCAATACTCAATGTTGAACCAATGCTAACAAGCAGGAGCTCGTCCTTGGTATTTCTTGTCGTCTGTACGAACGCCCACAGACGGCGCGGCGATGCCACCTCTGAGGTCATCGAACTCGGCATCAGGTTTACATGGGGCGGCACTGGCTGAAGTAGCAGCCATCCCACATCCCCTCGTACCACGAGTCATTGTGCCCCCCTAGTACCACGCGTAGGTTTCACCTGTGTAGCTATTGACTATTGGTGGATCAGCGAGTCTTTGAAGTTGGATCTTGAGCCGCTCTGAACGTCGTGCTTGAAGGCGTATAGCAGGCATGGTGCACACAAGGGCAAAGTTCGATTTCAGACTCCGCTGGCAGTCTGCCGACGTTCTGTGCTCAGGAAATGCACAATGATTCATGTCCGGAAGGCTCCACAGTGTCGATTTTAAAATTTTGACTTGGTAGGCTTACTGAGCATATGCTAATGCTTGTTCTCCAGCTGTTCCGAATGAAACATATGTAGAGTTGTGAGCTCTGGAGTGCGTTGTGTATTACCCATCGATTGTGCATTATATTACGGATCAGGTGATAGTAAATAATTATACTATTTACTCCGTCAGTGCAATGTGCATGGACCTTGTCGTCTGATTTCTCGCACATATTGTGCTTCACAACAACATAAACCTCATCCCGAATATGCTTTGAAACACCATATGTTGACTGAATACTATAATGGACCCTCGACCAAATATCTCCTCCATGCAAACACTCGGCAAGCATTTCCCTACTATACAGTACTGTTAGTTGACTGTACATGCTCCTGGAAGACAATCGAATTCATGCTAGTTTCTGCATCGGATTCGGCCACAAGTTTTGTGTTATATTCTCGAATGCTAAGGATGAGGCGTGGTCCCAGCACAAACATCTGCACACTCAAAGAAATTTCAAGAATACCATTGAGTACCAGGGCTCCCGTAGAATATGAATCCTACAGAAATGGTGAGCAGTAGTTACAAGCAAATGTGAGCGACAGGTCGGCGCACCACAAGCTCTGGGGAGAAATAAGAAAGCTCGAGGCAAGCGACACAAACAAAGCTAGCACATGCGGAACTTGAGCAGAAAAAGATAACCATGTTCACACTACAAGCTCACCTTGCAAAATAAAGCACGTGGTATTTTATCAGCACTCTGAAACAGTCTCCGATGGTCGATCCTGTTGATGGTCCTAGTCGTCGCAGGTCACGGAATTGTTTCACAGCAATCCAGACTGCAAGACACAGTGCGAGGCCCTCCCACACAGTGTTGAGAATCCAAATCATTAAAAACAGAATCTGGGAGTCCCCCTCAGATCCATAACTGCACGTATGTGTGCCGGAGAGTATCAGCTCCTCTGGTGTTCGTCCCGATGAGCTGTGTTCTTCAGGTCAAGAAGTGAAGCCTACCCGCTGAGATAACCTTGAGTGCTATTACTGCCATTACTCCGCAGGCGATATTAACAGCCAGGAAGATAGTAACAAGAAAGATAAGCATCATTCTAGATCTCTGATACATGGCATACAACCGAGCAATCATGATGACTTGCATCGTATTTCAGTCGAATCAACATACCGATGTATCGCAGCTGGGTAACTCACCTCCCAACATGGCAGTTACGATCACATTTGTCATATTCAATGCGTAGTCCGTAATATTGCCTGAAATGCCAAATTAGCGATCACCCTCGCACTAGGATCAAACACTCGACTCACACCTGTGGGGTCATTATGTTGAGCCAAGTTCAATGGTCAAAATCTTACTCACCCCTGCATATGAGTGTATTCATTAGATAGGAATGAGATGGCTGTGGAATACTCACTGCATCTGTCAGCGAGACCAATGGCATATTTACTGCGTGCTGCCGGTCAGAAGAATGGAACACAGCGCATATTAGACATACACAGAATATACACACTGATCGTGAGAGATGAGCTATTAGCACAGCACCAATATTTTGGCCTCAAAAACATACACAGAATATGGTATTCCAATATAGCGTATCTAGAATATTTGGGAGTCAGCACAACTTGCTAACCACATTTTAGTATGGCATGAGGTACGAACAACCAGGTACAGCACAGTCATGAGAGACCAGCGTTGCCTCTGTCGCGAATTCATCACATTCTCCTGTTTTTCTTCTGATATGGGACTCTGTCACTCACCCAGATCAGTTCAATCTATGACACCACCATTAGCGAGTTGGCTGCTCCGGCGATGAATCGACCTACCTCTTGTCCGAGCGTTAGTACTGTAGATATCATGAGAATATCAGCGGGTTTCGAACACTATGCTGCTCACTCCAATCGTATACCACCAAGACGCCGGCAGCAACTGCAAAACCGCAAGTCAATGTTAGATCGAGACATCTTGATGTGACGAACCTATCCAATAGCTGTCAACAATATTCCAATTGATTGTCGGCCAAAAACTGGGATCATTTAAGACTACGGTCATATTCGAGGGATGTATGTGAGCGAGTGGGGAATGTTCAAGTTGGGGTAAGATGATAGCGTTCGTGCTAGATATACCACCACTCAGCGCTTTGTGTCGCCCAGATCGGCATGATGGAGATGGATATTTGTTCCTGCCTGCCGCACTCACATTGGCAATTGAGGAGTTCCGTATGAAATTATGTAGTCACCGATCTAACACAGGTCTAAGCACCGTCCGAGCGCTTGCACTCTTTGCCTTGCTAGCCAAGCCTGAGGCCTGAGGCATAATGCTCCAACGATAACTCTTAACAAGGTCCCATTCTATGACATGGTACCAGAGAAATCAGACAATAAAGGCGGAGTAAATACTGTGACCAACCTTACTATCCGTTGCCTTGTATGCCTCTTCATTTGGTCATGGCATCAAAATGATGAACAAGGATATGGTAAGTATAGAACGAGTCTGATACAAAAGCGCACTATATCCAATGCATCGTGCACCTGATGCGATGGTGATGTATCGCACTGCCAGATACATCCTAGTTCATGATCCATCATTGATAACTAAGCATTGGATATACAATATCCGTAGGTCGAAAGAGAAATCGCACATGGGACAAAAGAAGTCCGACGGCCCGTACGACTACATCAACAAGCAGAAAGCTCGACACCGTCAAGGAATATGTCGTGAACGCTTCAGATCCCGGGTCTCCTTTATTTCAATTTCATATTGTATTTCAAATGCACAGATATCGGAAGTGACACTGAAGTGACGACTGAACCACCGTGCCTGTAACAATAATGAGTAAATGTTGGTCGTTCTATGCCAAGGCCCACCCTTGTTGTGATGCAACTAAAGACCACTTTCCGCAGCTCCAGGGAATCACATCATCCAATTGAGGGTGTCGTTGTCTCCAGGCCTCTGGACCTTTGGGGAGCAGTTGTGTGGGGAGAGGCAGTTTAAAATGTTTTTAACAAGGATAGCGGGGTGAAGGTGCGTTGGGCAAGGTCGTCGCATGGCACATGGAGGGTGTGCGGTCAGAATGAAGATTGTGACTGATGGCATGCCTGGTGATCAGAAACGAGGTATGGGCGCTTCAGTTGCACATCCTATGCTAGAAGCTGTGAAGTGAACACGAGGATAACACATGTAAAACGTACCAGCTCATCCAGTGCACTTTTGAACTGACGCTCATTGTGTCTTGGTGTTAAAACCTGCTAATTGTCGTAAGTGATGATCGTGGATTTTGTGCATGAAAGCTGAAATGAGCTGCACGCTGTAGTTGATTATGATTTTACCCAGTGTTGTCAATGTGACGCAGAAGACATCAATGATAACGCCCTGCCAAAATTTTGAAGGACACACGAGATGGATCAGTGGTGCTCTACACCTGTCGGGCGGACAACGGATAATGACTTGTTCAAAGGACGGCTCGCTACGGGTATGGAACTTGAAGAGTGGAAAACAGGTAGGAGAAGAGTGGCGAGACAGAGAAAGTGAAGTGAGCGTTGTCTCGGGATGGGAAGAAAATTGTTAGTGAGAGTGAGGACGGTGGTGTGAGGTTGTGGGACATGGACACAGGCAAAGTCATGGCGAAATGGTTGGGGCATATAGAGGGAGTGTTGTCTATGCGAGTCTTGAGCGGATGTTAGGATGGGACTGCAAGACAATGGCAAGACCATCCTCTCACCAATCAAGACGGTGCACGAATGCATGTGGGCAGTCGTCTACTCGCCGGACAGTGAACTGCCTTGGGGATTGGCAAACTTGTCGCTATTCTGAAAGGACACACAGATCGCTTATATCCGGGTCATTCGATTCCTCGATTAGGACATGCTCGATGGGCATGACGTCATCCCACCAACCCATTAGTTCGTCCCTCCAACATGCAACTGAAGTGCTTTCTGTGTCGTTTTTGGTAGTACTGGCCACTGCCTGCGGTGACAGAAATGCGTACACATGGGATGTTTCTGCGATACTGGCCTCGACGAACTTCAGCACCACAAGTCTCTACGTGTCATTTTCATAAACAGATCTCATTGCATTGAAATATGTGCATTCTAGGCTGATGCTACACGACGCCCAACCAACTAATCGGGTACCCCAGGGCTTTTTCGGTGGCACAACACATCCCGCTCACGTACGTCGTTCATGTCTATATTGTACTGCTTTTCCTGACTTTGTTCTCAGTCTTCTGCGTGACTCGATCCCCACGATAGGTCATCCCGACTCAGCACTTTTCACTGGGCTCGAAATATTTTCTCTGCCGGACCCAATAGTGTAGGGATCGAGTTGTACGAGCATGACTCAGTGGTCCCGGTCAGCGCTCAGGCTCAGTCTTCTTCGCAACTACATACTGCCGCCTCTACCTCCACCGCACATCCCGTTATTTCTAATACAACTTCGAGCACTAATCCTCATGCAACGATAAAATATGCCGGGCGATGGACTCGTTTTTGGCTCTTTACATGTTGTACCTCTCCTGAGTATACCGATGGTCATCATTAGTCCCGTCATTTATAAATTGCCATGCCACTATGACATTCATTTCATCTCTCGAGTACATAAAACAGAGGGCTAAAATTATTCCCTTTCAGTGACATCCACTTGCTTGAGTTTTTTCGTCGTTCGCCAACAATATCATACACTATATTCTCTCGACACCACACAACCTTCTGTGCCTTCCTGCTGCCCACGCACCCGCTTACAACCACCAGTGTCTTCCCGCGGCTTCAAACTGAGTGTTTTCGGAGGCACGTGCACGCGCTACTCGACCATGCGGGGACTACCGAAGAGGGCTTGCGGGTATATGCGTGCCGTCAAGCTAGCTGTCCTCGATGCAAAACTCATTTCAAGTCCGTTGGAGCCTCGTCCCCGTGGTCTCTACACTAGTAATATAAGTCGCACACGCCGAGATATTAGCCCTACTTCATTCTTATTTTATTTTCCCATATTATTTCTCCAAGTCACCAAGCTGTCCCTCAACATAGTCCGAGAAACAAACTGGAATAAACTGTACACAAATGTCCAAAAATAACACCCCATCGGAGGTTCAACATACCATCACCGCGGCCGTGTCTGGCACTGGTCGACATCATCGGCTTGCCAAAGTTCGTCATACGGGTAAATGGAGTCGTTCGTTTCATGTACAACTGACGGAACAACACGGTGAATACCTATTGGGGGTACTGGTGTGCTGTCGAGTGTGTTTTGCAGGTTCCAGGGGACTGATTGTGTAGTAGGTTGAGTGTTTACAGGGGGGCGAGCTTTTCGAGGCGAGCGGCGCAGCCCAGATGACGGATCCACAGTTGTGTTGCATAGCCTGTATCTTGTAGTCAGCAGACTTGATGCATAAATTCTACAGGGACCGGTGGCCTGCTAATCGTCGTAAGTGATCATCGCGGACTTTGTATATGAAAGCTGAAACAGAGCTACACCCAGTATTGGATCATGTACTCAAAAGAGCAGGAGACATCAGAGAAAACGCCTCGCCAGGAATTTGAAGGACACACCGATAAATTGGACGAACGCCAGTTACGTCGCCTCTTTCCCCATCGAGATGTTCCAGAAATGCCTACGCATCACACAAAACTTCAGGCCCAGGGCCATTGTCTGCAGGTTATTTAAGGTGGTTTCCGCCTTCATGTATATGAGCCCTCAGTGGAAATGGCGCGTCGAGTTTGGTCTTTCTTTGCCTAGCCCTCCAACTTATCCAAAACCTGTACTCCTGATAGGAGCCCACAGAGCGACAGTCAACTCTAGCTGTGATTTCTGTGAAATACTACCTGGGTTCCAAGTAGTGTGTTCGGAATTCACAGAGACACTTGCTCGTGTGCGAGATGAGTCCCAGTCTGCTCCGATTCGTTCGAAGCCAAGGTACTGATGAATCCTATTGGATCATTTCCCGCTCCCCTGTTGGTTACACAGACCTGTTTGTCAATTAAAAAAAATACGCAGATGATGTGGTCGGCCAGCCTTTAGTCGAGAATATGTGGTTGTTAGGTGATTGGATGATGTGCGAACAAGTCCTTCACTTCCTCAGCTCAATCCGTGTTACAGAATGTGTTTGGAGCGATGATTGTTTCAACCGGCATATCTGACTCCTCCTTTAACGAATTCAACTGGCTGCCAGTATGTCGTTGTAGCAACCCTGTATGTATAGACTGCGATAGCACCCTTACTGACACGCAGTGCTGCAGCTGAAATTATAAGCTTCAACTCATAGTATTTATTGGGTGACAGTGGGAATGGGAAGGGGAACCCGCCTTTGGCAAGATTCAGAGAACGCACTCTATGATACGATGGCTATCGAATGAAGTCATGGCCAAGCGGGTGCATTCGAAAATTGTTCCTGTTGAAAGTTGGGGAATGGTGCTGTTTACCGTTACGATACCATTATGTGTCGATTGTCGAGTACAATGTCATTCATGGGCTTCGAGTCCATGACGGAAATTTAATCGATAATCTACATGGGCAGTCCATTGTCGTTCAATTTGCTCCTGGGAAATTATGTGGTATTAAAAGTCATTCATTCCGCTGTCTACTCGGAACGAACAACAGCGAACAGCATATCGTCTAGCTAGCGTCCCAATAACAATCAAACCTGACCATCCTGCAACTGTGAACTGTGAGTACATTACCTAATGCAAATGATGAGCAAACTAACCTTTAATATGTCAAGGACGACATGTCTGCGCGAATGCGGTTGTAATCGAGGAGACCGTCGAGCGGGCCAAGAGCTGCAATAGCGATCTGCAAGGGAGTGATTGAGTGAATACACCTAGCTTCAGTTTAGGAAGAAACTCTTACGTCCTTGTCCCACAGGTATTTCTGTGCGACGCGCTTGATCTCATCGGTGGTCACAGCATCGACGGCAGACTCGATCTGCTGAGGGGTGAGACGACGACCAGTGGTGACAAGTTGCCTTCCAATATCCTCGGCAATGGCAGTCGTCCCGTCAAGAGAGAGCAACAAACCGGCCTTGAGCTGGCTCTTGGCGCGCTCGACCTCAACATCAGTCGGAGCCATAGACATGCGGCACCATTCCTTCAGAGTGAAATGTGTCATATCATCGAGGTTCATGAGGTTCTCGGACACCAGGTAAATGCCCCAGAGACCGGTGTCGGAGTAAGACGTGGAGAAGGACATGAATGAGTTAGCAAGGTTGTTCGATGAGATAACTTGGGAAAGGCGGGATGAGAGGAGAGGAGAAGCCCCAAGGGAGCGATCCCAGTTGCCCATAATGCTCTGCATTACCTGCATGGGGAAGTAGTCGGGTGAGCTCCAACCAACACCCTCAACAGCAATGGCGACGTGTGCACAGGGAATTGCATCATCACGGAGGCGAACGTCCGAACCGACAAAGTCCGAACGAGGGTGAGCAAGACGGCCAAGAGGAATCGGGTTCTGTGAAATGGGAAGCGAAGAGAAATGCTTTTCAGCAAGGTTAACCAGCTCCTGGTGGTCGACGCCTCCGGCACCAACGAGAACCATGCGGTCGGCGGTGTAGTTGGTTTTGATGTAGAAATCAAGATCGTCACGCTTGATGGAGAGAATGTTGGCTTTGGGGCCAAGAATGGTACGACCAAGCGGTTGGTCTACAAGATATGATGAATGAGTGTAAAGCGAGTATGAGATTGAAACGAAAGACGCACGTTGGAAAGCAACAGCATGAAGGTGATCGAACACGACCTCTTCGAGCTGCTTGTCGACCTCCTGCTGCTCTCGAAGGATGACATCACGTTCCCTCTCAACAGCTGTAGACTCCAATTTGGAATTCTGCAGAATATCGGAAATGATATCAACAGCGACCGGAACATCCTTTCGGAAGCTCTTTGCATAGTACACGGTCTGCTCGCGAGAAGTGTACGCATTTAGATGTGCGCCAAGGTTCTCAACCTCGAGTTCCAACGCGTGTTGATTGCGACGTTTGGTGCCCTTGAAGGCCATATGCTCAAGGAAGTGGGCAGTGCCATTAGTTTTGTCAGTCTCGGCACGCGAACCGGCATCAATCCAGACGCCAATTGTTGCGGTCTGTGCATGAGGATGAGACTCTGTTGCGACAGTTAGGCCATTGGGGAGAGTTGTTGTTTGGGTGATGGGAGATGGAATGTTCACAGCTGTCGCAAATGACCGCAAAGGCCGCTAGTTGGGTGATGAAAATCAAAGTAAGACGACCTAGAAAAGTATAAAAACTTACAGGATTGCGTGCTGAAGTCCTGAGTGAACGAGCTAGCGACGCCGACAGTGTTCTGGAGACCATACCGAAGAAGACAGAGTAAAGGCCCGCAGTGCAGTTGGCTCGCCAAAATATTCACCTCTTCGGGAGTTCTCGGTCTCGCGGCTTATCCCGACACATTTAAACCTCCGCTTTCAGACACCATGAATAGGAATACTCAAGTATCTCGATGAGTTGGCATGATCTCTGGGATTCTGTTGATAAAGACCTCACTGCAGAGTCACAAAGATTGTGTCCCAGACCTAGCGAGCATTTTAGCTCACGCGCAAGGTTTGTCAACCAACGCGTTAGACATGCACAATTCATGTTTCGTTTTGTGACATTCTTGTAGCCTTGGACGACGGACTCACCCTTTGAGACTGTTGCTATCATATTATTCCTTCCAGGTCACCAGTGTGCACTACCTAGTTCCGATCGCACTTCCCGTTCAATATTTGCTGCAGAAACATGACCCACACCTCACAATCATGCGACCAGGCCACTTCTCTTTGGCTCGCCAATGAATTGCCCCGAGAGATCCTTTCACACCTCAAACTCGGTGACTGCCCTGACAGTGCAATTAATTCTTCCTTCAAGCTAGGGAGCGCAGCCCAGGTAAGCAAACGTCTCTCAAGTGCCCGGATGCCGATCGATATGAGCAAGCCCCATTTGAGACATCTATCGGCCTTTCTGGCCTGGCAGCTGCATATATCCTTTCTTTGAGGACCGGAAATATGCAAGACGTCAGTGTCGACGCACGTCATGCTATTCTAGACATCTCTAGGTTACTCTTCCCTCGATCTTTGAGCTTATTTTACTAAAACTAAGCAGTGAATCTTGGTACACCGTAGATGGCCAGATGCCCACTGCGTCTGCGCGAGATTACCTGGCAGGAATATACAGAACCAAAGACAACAGTTTTGTCCGTCTGCACACCAACTTCCCGCAGTAAGTTTGCATCAATTTTAGGCAGATATTTAGTGACTGATAATCACCGAAGTCACCGACAGGGCATCCTCGATATTTTGCAGTGTGATCCCACTCGTGAAGCCGTTCAAGCCGCGTTATCTCAATGGAATGCGAAAGATTTGGAAGATGAGGCAGTAAAGCAGAAAATGTGTATTGCTGCCTATAGGTCATTCGAGGAGTGGGATAAGCATCCGCAAGCAGCTGCATTACGAGGAACACCTCCAGTCCAGCTCATCAAGATCGGAGAAGCTTCTAAACGGAACATCAAGGAGTCTTCACGGTTCCCTCTCGAGGGAATTAGAGTTTTAGATCTGTGCAGGGTGCTTTCAGGACCTGTGTGTGGCCGAACGCTCGCAGGTATGTGTCAACAT
>MU177955.1:76018-162702 GCA_016695465.1 Suillus americanus | reverse complement strand
GCAGATATTTAGTGACTGATAATCACCGAAGTCACCGACAGGGCATCCTCAATATTTTGCAGTGTGATCCCACTCGTGAAGCCGTTCAAGCCGCGTTATTTCAATGGAATGCGGAAGATTTGGAAGATGTGGCAGTAGAGCAGAAAATGTGTGTTGCTGCCTATAGGTCATTCGAGGAGTGGGATAAGCATCCGCAAGCAGCTGTATTACGAGGAACACCTCCAGTCCAGCTCATCGAGATCGGAGAAGCTTCTAAACGGGTCATCGAGGAGTCTTCACGGTTCCCTCTCGAGGGAATTAGAGTTTTAGATCTGTGCAGGGTGCTTTCAGGACCTGTGTGTGGCCGAACGCTCGCAGGTATGTGTCAACATTCCCCTCTCAAAGTGATCCGGGCTGCATGATTGATCTACAAATTCGGCAGCGTATGGCGCTGATGTGCTCCTCGTTACCTCCCCAAAGCTTCCGGATCTACCCGTGTTCGATATTGATACATCTCGCGGCAAGCGCACGACGCAGCTCGATCTTACCCAAGCCCCACAATATGATTGCCTGAACGAATTAGTCAAGGATGCTGATGTATTCTTGCAAGCATACCGACCGGGTGGCCTTCAGGAGAAAGGGTTTGGGCCCCAGGAGCTTGTCAAAGTTCGGCCTGGTATTGTATGCGCCAATTTGACAGCGTATGGTTGGGAGGGTCCCTGGAAACATAAGCGCGGCGTAATACCTTTGCAACTTTTATTACTATACTTTCTGACAATGATATCTCTAGTTCGACTCGCTCGTGCAGACTGCTACAGGCTTCAATTGGGCGGAGGCTGAAGCTTTTGTTAAATTCAATGGACAGCCCGTTATGGATAAGCCGGAACCTCGAGCACTTCCTGTGCAAGCTTTGGATCATGTCGCAGGGTACTTCCTCGCTTTTGGTATTCAAGCTGCAATCGCAAAAACGATCACTGTGAGTCCTCAGGCCCCAACGTTCGTCTTTGTAGTCAAATTCTTAGAATCTCTTATTGGACAGGAAGGTGGTTCCTGGGAAGTCCGTGTCTCTTTAGCAGCAGTTGCGCAGTGGCTCCGATCACTCGGGCAACTTCCGCCAGATACTGCGTTCAGAGATGGGAGACCTCTTCCAAAGCGAATGGCTCCACCGGACCCAGAGGTAGCTGCATTATCGGTCACACTCCACGAGGCGACAGGTGACAAAAGGGACGTTGAAAGGTGTCTCAGGACGATGACAGGTATTCGCCATGCAGCGCGGCTATCCGTTACGCCTGTCAAAGACGTGGAAGCTCCAATGCGCTTGGATCGGCATCAACCCGTGTGGCTGCCGCGTGTGTGAAATGCTAGATGCGAAGAAAGTTGGATGAGCTGCTGACGGATTTCCGTCGCCAGAGTCTTTTTCAGTAAGATACGACAAAACCTATCAATACTGATACTTAAAGTCAATCCATGCTGGTATACCGCCAAATACTTCCTCCAGTGTGAAGGATGACGCCTCCGTGGAAGTGAGGATATGGTCTTGCGCTACACGTGCCGACGTGCTCCCTCCAGGACCTGCGAGCAGCGTAAGGATCTGGCGCTGGCAGCATGAGTGCACGAGGCTTACCAGATGAATTAAACTCCGCATAATAAGTGGTGTCTGGAATGCTTCCTCTGCCACAAAAAATCAGCGATCGGTGCCGTGCCTCTACAACAGTACTTACTTTCCAGACCAGGAACTGAAACCTGCAGGTCGAATACTCTCGTCCATGTAGGTGTTCATGTACACAGAAACGGCCAGTGCATTCCATGGGCGTCCTAGAGGCAATTCAAACTTAGCATTATGATTAAAAAGATGCGTTCCATGTCTTAGCTTACCGAGAGAGCAGCCAGACTTAGTCACAGTGGTGGCATTAGCATCCGGGGACTGAATTTAAAACGAAAATAGTCGTTGAAAAAAAAAACCATGAGCACCAGACCAGAAAACTGACCCGAATGATTTTGGAATCGGCGATGTATGCCCCATTCTTGGTGCCACTCGTACCTTGCCAGGCTGTGATACCACCACCACAAGCTCGGTTGGCCAAAATCACGTTTTGGAACCAGCTATTCCAAAAGTTACTCGGGGAGTTTATATGTGCATTAATATACACTTACGCCATGCCAAATCCGAAAAGATCTGCATGCCACAACATCAGCAGCTGCAACCTAACTGTTCCAAGAGAACATGGCTTACAATCAGTTTGGCCGTATATTATACTGTCAACGACATATGTGTGTGCATTGCTGCCGGTGTACCACGTATCTTGATAGCTAGCAAAGGCGCAACCATAGAAGGAAGCATTTGCATAGCTGATGGAGGTAACGAGGGCTTGAGAAATCGAGTAGTTGGCCTGAATTGGGTGAGATTGTGCAGATGTAAAATTACAAGAAAGAAATTGACGCTTACAGCGCGATTTTCGAAGTCGATATTATATGCTCTGAAGTTAGTGTTACCGAAATTCTCTCCAGAGGAAGGTGCGACAGTGAGAGTCGCGGTCTGCTCGTCGTTCAGCACTTTACTGGCATGTAAATTGTTCCAAATGTGAACAAGGTTGCGCTGAGAAGCATTCCCCGCTGAATTGTGAGCAGTGGAAGGATCAAGTTGCCCCTGCACAGGAAATATGTTGGCGATTGAACTTCATGCCTGAGAAAGTGATGATTACCAGAAGAGTGAGCGGTGCGGACCGCGCAACATTGACCATTTCAAAGTATTCTCCTTTGCCGATCAGAATTACAGCGTCGCCTGTCTGTGACCTGGGGAAATATCAAGACAGGAGACAACGAAAAGGTTTACAGCAGTTACCCACAGAGACTCTATAGCAGTTTGGATACTTTTGAAACTTGCCCTGCTATCTGTGGGCGACACATACAGGGTTCCTGCTGGGCACCCGGTTAACGGAGAGGTTCCCGCATTCTTTTTCAATTGGCACGCGGCATAGTCAGGGGAGAGTGCCTGAATTTGCACAACTAAGCTGGCTAAAAATGCAACAAGGCCTGTAAGGTACGTCAAATGTGGTGCCATCGGTGCGTCGCCTTGAGGGGAGGGGGGGTAACAGGTTATCTGCATACCGTCGCACTTTGCGCTTATATACTGCAGAGTCTCGTCGCGAGAATCCCACATACATGTCCAGGCTAGTGACGTCGGAATGCAAAAGAGCCGGAAAGGTAGCGATCACGACACAAAACTACTAGTCCGAGGTGATCCCAGTCGTAATCAAGTTGTTGCAACCGTAGTACACCGATTCATCGTGGGAGAGCATCCAAGTCACTCATCACCTCGAGAGTCGGCAAAGGTCAGCAATGGACTGGTCTTCCTGAGCCCGACCGTGACTTGGGCGTGGTCTAAACGCGCCGCCGTGGCACGCTACGGCCACGGAAAATATATTAATGCTGAAGTTGTGGTAGACCATGACCCATGATGGGGATTATCGTCATGTCTACTCAAGTCAGACCGCGACAATCTGAAGCAGAGAAGCGGGAAGTAATTGTACCAGGTTACCGACATTGTCACGGTGATCGACTCGGAAATGAGGGTTACAAATATAACGGCCACGTATGATGTGTCTAGTTGTTGAGATTCAGGCGAGTATTGGAAATTTGGAATGAGCTGCTTTGACTAAAATATTATTGCTCAGTATCATGGGAGAGATAGACTATTTGAGTGGATAGTAAGTGTAACGGTAGGTGACTAAGCGACCCACAATATCCGTTTCAAACCCCTGACTACACTCATTGAATAATAATTAGCATATTCATTCTTCAATTTACTCGATGTCACACTATCAATGTCAATATTGTCATCGTACCTTACAACCCGTTCGTTCTTGCTCGTTTTTCCCGCGTCTCCCCGAACATATACTTGGCCTTGAATATTTACAGGACATCGGTAGCGTTACAGAGTTGCTACTGTTACACCGTGACGTCACAAACAAGTCGGATAATATTATAGGTCAATGGTCACCGCTGCTTCAATAATGAACCAATCTTCAAGCTTCAAGCTCCAACTCTTGTTGCAATATTGTCTATTACTATGAGACTGCACGAAGAGGATACTGTCTGTTTCTCAAACGTCTCCTTGTAATGATCGACCCTTGGCACTTTCGCCTTACATAAATAAGCCGATAAAATTTAAATTCGAATGTATGGCGTATCTTCAATTGCAACCGGTTGAGCAACTTGACGCCACGAAATTGCCACAAAACAAAGGAATCTGGGATGCTCAGCACTAGCGCTCGGCCTCAGGCCTTGAGGTTTACAGAATTCGGCACCCTTGTGCGTTATTACTTGCAAGTTGTCAATGCGGTCGCTGATTATATTCTGGACGTAGACATGACCTCACCTACACGACGAGAGTTATGACTAAGTGAGACTTCGAACATTTGAAGATCTAGCTATGTACGACAAGCGTGAATTGCTGTCATCAACAGCGCGTTCTTGTCGATTGCCAGCCCCAGCACGATATCTCAGTTCACAAGATATCTCGTGACTTGCAGCCGCTGTCTTGGGTAACATTTCAAAGAGCACCCAAGAACAGCAGTCCAAGAGCTTGTAGATTGCGGTAGAAGACGAGAATCACGACGAAATGTCCGTTCCTCCCAACCCATGAAGGTTCTATCACCGTGCGTATGAGCGGGCTGCACCAGTAGAGCCAGGCATATCTCCCCGACAACGTCAGGCTCCACCTTTTCAGTCGCCTCTACAAGAACCCGCGAGTCTTAGATCCACAAACGGCGAAGCAGGGTTTCACGAAATTGAATTCACCAACTGCCTGGAGTATTCTGCGACATCGGAATATTGGTTGGATCAAGATGGCAGCACACTTGGTATGTGATACAGCTTCCGTATAACCGCTGACTCACAGGCTCCCTCTTTTCGTTTTGTAGATAACATTGAATCAAACGTGTATTCCATCGCTGTACATGCCCAGGGATACTCAGATGCAGCTGAAAGCCCCCTGGCTGCCAGCGCAAAAGGTGCAGCGTATCGGCATGTTCCGTTAGAGTCAGGGTCGAACTCATCACGGAACGGTCAACGTCACACTTTGCCTTGTCGCTGCAGTGCCCCCAGTGTATCATCACCTTCTCATAGCTTTTTCGTTAGCTGATGCGGGTATCGCAGTGGAAATGCCCAAAACTTTGATATCATATTTCATGTTTATTTATCGATACCTGACATCCACGTTTGAAACCTTTGCCCTGCCCTAGCTCGGTTCCGAACTCATAGGCATGACATCTTTATCAAGCTGTCGGCGGCGAGTGCGGACTTCCCTTCGATCACGTAAAGCGCAAACGCTAGCAGGCACTTATAGCGGCACTATATATTGCTGACACCTGCCATGTCAGACGTGCGACATTAGCTTGATACAGCGCCCTCAGGTCAGAAGGTATCAGTGATCATGGCTTGTAGCTATCTTTTGGTGGTACTTCAAAGAGCACGACAAGTTCAAGGTGAAGACAGCAGTGGAAGATGAGCACCACAATGGCGCGGGTATCCCTTTCTCCTCATGAAAGCGTGACATCTATGCGCAGGCTACGCCAAGGTTCGAGTGCATCTCCGCGACAATGACAGGTTCAATTTCTCAAGTTACAGCTTTCTCCACATGAACTCGCGAACCTGTCAATTTCCAGAGTCTTTTATCCACGAACGAGACGTGGAGATTCAAGAGAATGAATCCGATATACACGAACTGTCAGATATTCCGTGACCTCGAAGCTTGGAACGTTGAACTTGGTGAACCAACAAGGCGGCGGGCAAGTTATACCTTGGCATGTGACACAGCCTACTTCCTTCATAATTGCTAGCTCACTGCCTTTTGTTATTTTTTTACTTGCGTTTCTGTTGCAGATATCATTGAATCAAACATATTTCCATCGTTCTAGATGGGCCCAAGGGACAGTCGGGGAACTTTTGAACTGCATCTGAGTCCCAATGCAAAGCTGTGCGGCATGCAGCGTGTCTTACGATCAGTTATTGCAGTTGTGCTTGTGGCTGTACGTAGTCGAAACGTTGCAGTTTGTAGATTGACTTGACTCACCCCATCATACTAAGTATCTAGGTTTAGTCTAGTATCCTAAGCAAACCTTGTACGAATGAAGATAGTCGCTCTGCCAAGGGTTTTGTAATAGATACGGTGCCCGTGTCATATCTTTGCTTGTTTTTCGTTGGCTCACGAATTATGGACCTTGAAATACTCGTAGAAAGGCCTCATTGAAGTTTTCTTGACATGTTTTCCTAATTTCTATATTTGATATCAATGAACCTCTGCCCGAGCCTGGTTCCGAACTAAGTTAGGGTAAACAAATTTTCATTCATGCTTTCACTGGCAGAATTATTGTGGACTTCCCTGAAATCACGTAAACTCCTCGTAAAGTACAAACGCTTCACAGCCTGTTTGGCTTAACATAGCTCACATTTCGAACACAGCTGTCATTTGATTATCGATGCATCATAGTTCATTGATACTTGCAACTGGTCTACGCGCTGGTATAATGTCCGATTTCCCCATCTCTTTCGGGCATCACGAGTACATATTTATATATGAGCAGTGAGTTTTCGCTGATCTAACTCCCCTGTGTACCTTTCTCTTTTCTTTGGGATCAGCTGTACCATTTGCCCTTCTGTATTTGGTCTAAGAGTCACTCTGGCGATGTCAGCCCTACTGAACGCCAAAATCACCAGTGAAGCGCTGGAAGCGTAAGTGCCACATCCCATGCTGTATCCCTCGGTTTCCTCACCCCTCCTATCAGTTCTCAAACTGTTGTGGGTTATTAAGTATATATCCAATGGTCCAGGCTAAGGAGACATCTGAAGGCTGTTGGCGTCCTTGGCTTCACAATTCTGGTGTGGGATCATGTGATCACGTTTGCAGACGAGGTCGGTCCGTCTTTGCTATTTTACTGGCACATTGGCTAACCCACCACAGGTGGAGATCATATGGGATCGTCCGAAGAATCTCCGTAAGCTCGTCCATAGATTGTTTTCTTGGTGGTGACATTAACTCAACTTTCAGTCTCGTTCTTATTCTTGCTCGTATGTTGGTGGCCAAAAATGGTGTTTCCTGCCTGACTTTGGTGTAGAATCGGTACCTCACACCCATTGGTTTCATCGTGAACCTTGTTGGTAAGTTCTGAGTGTCTGTTATGCCGACCAGTGCTTCAATTATCATGAAGCATATAGCCTGCCTTCTTGGTTGTTCATAGTCAGTACTTTTTGTTTTTCTATGATGAAGACAATCAATCTAACGAGAAATGTAGATGTAAGATATCCAATTCTAAACTTCAATGCGTTCTAACAGGTGCATAGGTGCGAGCATTTCGTTCGGTACGAGGGGGCTATGACGGCAGTGGGGATTCAAGTTGTGGGACTGATGATGTTCCTGCGGTGAGCTCTCAATTGAAATGTACCAGTCATTACCACACATAATTCCTGAATTCTATCCCGTCAGCGTTCGAGCTATGTACCGTGATAACAGATATGTTGTGATCTTTGTGGCAACGTTATTGTTTGTTTGGGTGGCAGTTAGCGCTTGGCTGTTGTCTCACAGCGTGGGTGAGTGCCGAAGTCGTCTGACGTGCGGTTTGGGTTCAGCTAATCTGTCGATCAGCTGTCCCTCACTCTTCTTTTATACATTGTGAGCCCATCTATCTAGACGCTTCTTATCTCATTTACTCACAGTTTTCACACAGCTTGTCGCATGGAGTTCTCTGATCATGTGTATGTTATCCATGTTTTTCAGTCAGTGGAATACTGAAAGCAAACCCAGAGGGGGTCTCGCATCTGCGTGGGCATGGGTTCCTCTTTGCTATGACACGGTCGTCTTTGCCCTGACTTTGAATCGAACATTGCCCTCGATACACAACAAAGAGGCAGGGCATATCGTCCACACGCTATTCATAAATGGAGTTTTATTCTACAGGTACGCTCTCCTGGATAGAACAATTGTAGAATGTTACATGATTTAATTTAATAGTGTAATGTGTGCCATAAACCTTATCTTTACCATCATGATTGTGAGGGCTCCAGAAGGCTTGAAGAACATTACTGGACAGTACGTCTTCTACGCATCATGTGGCATAGTTAACTGACATCCTTTGAAACCGAAATTCTTTTCAGACTTGAACTCATGTGAGTGTGGTCGATTGGTGGATCTAGCAGCTGATTTCCGAATATCAATGGATGATTTTTGCAGATTAACGGTGAGTACAATTTACGCAGATCACGAATATCCTGCTTCATCTTATTCTTATCCTCGGCCACATTCCTTTACAAGGTCGCAATGATGTCACGCATCACCCTCAGCTTAAAGAAAGAGGGTTCACGTAGTTCTGTGCCGCTCGACACACATCTTGGAAGCAAATTCCCACTCTGCTTCGATTGCCAAAGACGTATCCAAGATATCATGAAGCCGCAACCACCAGGTCCTAGCTCTCAGACTCCTTCATCGAGAACAGAACCATTCGAAATGCAAGGTCATGCAGGAGCTCTCGACGGTGATGTATCCTCTCAAGGACAACAAGACAGTGAAGTTCGCACTTGCTTCACCTGCCCTGCGGACGATGAACGCAGTCAGTACCAGGAGGCAATGGTTTGAATGAAGATTGTCGCACAAATTAAAATTACTGTATGATATAGACCTACAAAGTACGTTATTCAAGTGGTCGATTTACCCTCGGATGTTCAAACAAATTCCAGATGTTGTACTACTACCAATTGTCGTTTCGACCTTCACACTTTACGACTAATCAAAAATCATACTGTTGAGATTCTTAAATTCTCCTTTGTCCGACAGTAGGCTGTCATTTACGATATACCCAATACTAATACCATTATATCGCTAGTAGCTGCAGGAGAGTAATTTGTATTATGTGTGCACAGCCACTGGCTGGTGCCGTCCACATGCTGATGACAAATTGACAACAAAGTTTAACTTAGTCGTTCACCTTCGCGAACGTTTATTCAAGTTTACGATGAGTCTTTTTACCCAGCTCGATGAACTGTTACGCCGCCTTGCAATTGGGGCTGGGATCCCGAGTGTACTGCGCTTATGCGCCTCAGCCTCACATTGAGTACACGTCCCATCTCTGGCGCTTAACTTGAAAGACTCGCAATATGTGTTTTTCTCTATGGAGAAGCTAGTGGCCCCCGTAGACGCTTATCCAGCAAGTAGATGACCCCTTGACGCAAAGTCTCTATTATGGGATGGGACATCTATATAAGACTCCAGTGGTCTTCCAACCAGAGATCGCAACTGCAGGATCCCGCGGGGCCGTCTCGCCTTGTCCGTTACATGCACTTTTTGCCAAGAATGGATGCTGCGACCATGCAATATGCGACCTTAGATTCACTCCAGGCGTAAGTAAGTGCCTATGCTGCTGTTTTGTATCGCATGCCTTCATGAACCATCTCCCGGTATCACTACTAGTCAGTAGGCTGTCGTACGTGACGGTACGTCTTATTCCGATCAGTCACCCTCTCACCATTCCATGTGTTATTGTATCTCAAGTTTGTGGCTATCACAAGTTTCACAGTTGTGTGCTGGGATATGATCACCTTTGCAGACGAGGTACGTTTCATGACCATTTTATCTCAACAATGGATATGAAGTATTTTCATGTAGCTTTGATCTGGTGTAAACACAAAGGACCTCGTAAGTATAGGCTACCCTCTAGTATCATCATCCG
The DNA here is from genome assembly GCA_016695465.1 of Suillus americanus. Taxonomy (NCBI): domain Eukaryota; kingdom Fungi; phylum Basidiomycota; class Agaricomycetes; order Boletales; family Suillaceae; genus Suillus; species Suillus americanus. The sequence goes on along the minus strand of MU177955.1, from coordinate 153,004 downwards.
CTCGATTCACTGCAAATTCGTCCTAGCTCTTTTTGCTGGTACGTGAAACCACGTTTGGCTCATTCCTGGAATTACATTTTCTTTTGAAACAAAGAATATATCATGCCTCTGGGATTTTTTGTCAACATGGTTGGTGAGGTCTGTTCTTTCGTCATAGATTACATTTCGTTGAAATATAATATATAGTTAGCGTTGATACTCCCCAATTGGTCCACAGAGGTAGGCAACTGCTTTGTCCATTATCTCAAAATCTAATCATCTGTATCATCATATAAGTTTGTGACTTCTGATCTAAAAATGATTGGCACCTTTGAAACTGCAGTTAAGATGCAGAAATTTCGTCAGATATCAGGGTGTCATGGCGATCATTGGTGTCAGTATAGAACTGATAATGCTGATGCGGTGAGTCACTTCAAGTGTGACGATGAGGTATCTCTTACGATTTTTGTAGGGTCCATGCGTTATATCGAGATCGTTGGCTTGTCGCTGCGGTCCCGGACATTCTCTTATTAGTCTGGGTTGCACTTGAGGCGTGTTTGATAGCTCTCGGTAAAAGTGAGCACATCTTTTACCTGCGCAGATCGCAGTGATACCACGCAATTCTAGTAGTTCTTCATACTCAACAAATACACTGTGAGTACTGTTGCCCGACGAAGTGACTTTTCACTGACTTCTTTGTTAGCATGTCATGAGGTTTATGATTTTCCGCCGTATGAAGCCATCGTCTTGTTGGTTTGCTGATTTTCATCACCATACCGCAACGTCAGGCTCTCTCTGCTACTCGGGCATGGTTACCTTTGGCATATAACACTGCCATTTTTATCTTGACCCTTTGGCGCACCTTGCCCCGGAATGGAGCAGTTGGTCATATTTTGCAAACATTCCAATTAGATGGCACATCAAGCCTGTGCTGTCCTCACATCAGTTAGCCGGACAGTCCGCAGTAGCGCTAGCACCAAAGTACGTTTGCTGTTGCGCCCGTTATTCTTGTTTGGCGTGGCAGGCACGCGCACTTTGTTGTACCTATTCCAACGTCCATTTTGGGTGACCGAACACCTGTACCTTCTGAGTATGGGCGTACGCGCAGCCACATAGTCACGATCCCGCCTAGCGCGCAGATGTCATCTGATGTTGGACCAAGAATACATAACTTACAAGCGCAGGATACATCACAAGGAGGATGTTCATAGGAACTATTATGTTAAATCCTGTATGCACCGCCCATTTATTGACTCTTCTCCACAGGCGGCCTACTGTACGAGCGGGCCACCATCTACATGCCAACATCCCACGCCAGTCCCATCCCTATGCTACAGTTAAGGCAGACGCTCAGCATTGCGATGCTTTTATCTCGGAAAAGTACCATTTCTTCACTCCTCACAGCGATGCATGCATAGACTTGGAAACCATACTGTTTCACAAGGTTGCCCGTCAACAATGTATGATGATCAACCGATTGCTGAAGACATGATCTTAACCATAACTTATGCGATACTTTAAGTTGGCACAGCACTTGGCATGTGACTGATGGCTATCGGTGGCTTTTCATTTGGACGTACTTGCCAATAGTACTAAGCCATGACTCGGACTCTGATCGGACACACATATGAGCGCCTATTGCTGTTGTGTATAAATGCGTTCATCACAACGTTGTAACATGTCGCTTTCTCCGTCCTCCATAATTCCATCCAGACAACCTTTCTGGATTAATAATCCTAATATCCACACACCTTTACTGACCAGTGACTTGCTTAGTCTCCCATCATAGATAAATGTCTCACTCACCCATGACGGAATCAATGAAGGATAACGTACTCCAGGACTTGTATGAAACGTGAGCCGTGCTTGCCTGGTACTGTATATCTTTGCATACTTAATGCTCACCATTTCAGGCGCCAAACTATTGTACATTTTCCCGCCTAGCCTGCTGTTGTCAGTGGCTGACATGGTATCCTATGATTTAGTATGTTGGGATCGTTGGTTTCACCATATTGGTTTGGGACCACATTGTCACCAGCGCAGATGAGGTGCGACATCAGCAGAATTCGGTGAAACTCAAATTCATCAACGTACTCTGAGTCAGATTGAATTAATCTGGCGACGCCCTAAGGGGACTCGTGAGTGTCGTCTTTGATAAGGATATGTACTAGTATCTGAACTTGTCTACTAAGTCGTATACTTGTTTCTACTGGTATGGAGATGTATTGGTTGTGTCTGCCAGCAAAAAGCTCACATGTCCGGGTTGATGTTCCAGAACCGATATCTTACTCCTCTCGTTTTTATCGTTAATCTAGTTGGTGAGTACCTCACCTTTGATTTACAGTTTCACCCGTGACCTTTAATAGCATATACCCTATCTTCATGGGACGACACAGTGAGTTTTGATGGTTTATCCACCAGCGATGAATCTTACAATCTTCATTGCAGAGGTCGGCATTGCACTGCGCCACTGGACTTAGTTGACATTGTCTTTGAAGTTGCCGGCACTTTGTTCGATACGAAGGGGCCACTACAGCTGTAGGAATCGAGATAGTCGGGTTGATGATGCTGTTGCGGTGAAATATGTGTCTCCTCCCAGAAAACATCTACTAATGAGGGAGAACACAGCGTCATTGCAATATATAAAAATCAATGGGCTGCCATTGGGCCGGCAGTGTTCTTACTGCTAGCTTGGATTGTAGTGACTGCATGGCTATTGAGTTATGGCGAACGTATGGTTTCACCTTCGCCATGCAACATATGAGTTTACGACATAATTCCCAGCCGTTCTTCACTCAGACCATGTTCATTGTGAGATACTCATTTTTCTCACACGAAAACCTTATTCACGATTTCACAGCTTGCACTATGGTGTTCAAATCGTGAGTTCTTACTAGCAATATGCAAATGTGAGTTCTAAAACCCTTTCCAGCGGCAGTATTGCTTCTGCTACAGCTTGGTTGCCTCTGCTCTACGACACGTATGTCTTTGGGTTGACGTTGAACCGCACGCTTCCTTCGATTCGCAATAAAGAAGGGGGGCATATTATCCGTACTCTTTTCGCAGACGGGCTACTGTATTACAGGTGCGCAAACCAGGCTCTCCCGGTAGCAGAGATCACCAAGCATATGACAGCGTCATTTGTACCGTAAATCTGATATTGACAATCATGATCGTCAGAGCTCACGAGGGGGTGAAAAACATTGCCGCACAGTACGCATCATGATGTGTTTGCTCAGATTTTTATTGATTTACTCACTGTGCACAGGCTTGAGCTTCTGTGAGTGTTTATTAGTAAACCACTAATAACAGCGATTGACTGAGATGATTCGTTACAGTCTCACTGTGAGCACGACTTGAAGTTCGCAATATGCTGATAGTTTTACGGTCAACAGGTCACAATGATGTCAAGGATTACTCTGAACCTTAAGAAGCAAGGGTTTCATAGAGCTAATTCCCACCACTCGCAAGCGGAAAGTTTTATTATGTCCACACGTAATAATACCATACGCTCACCCTCAGGGGGAGTTGTGCTTAGCCGATTGCGATCACATTCTGTCTCCTCCGCAGCGCGCGTCGAGTCGAGCAGCCGTGCGCGATCTGGCTCGGTGATTTCTATTGTATCTCCCGTGCGAACCATCACCTTCGCAGCGAATCCATTAATCTCCGCTACTCGGCCTCGCTTGAGCACAATACTTTCTGCTACCAATACTCCAACTACCCTAAGTCCTAGTAGTAGTCCAGTTAGTAGTGAACATGTCGACTGGCCTTCAGCCTCGAATTCCAACCAGCGAAACACTGCAGACATTGTATGATTTATGTCTCATCGATTCTACCTAGTCCGTTACGACAGAATTGCACGCACTACTAGTTTTTCACGGGCAGGACACATGTTGTTGAGGCCAATGAATGTTTACATAATGCAATGTACTACTACTTAGGAATCTATATATAAATGTACGTGGTCACTTAGGGAGTGACAGTCACAGGTGAACGAAGGCTTCCAAATTGGACTGAGTTGTGCTCAGTGGCCTTGGCTCATTCCAATTTCCTCTTCGTCAGCGCAGGACGCGACACTCAAACTTAGAGAATTAATTGTGAGCTCTCTTTTTGTTTTCCTGGTTTAAACCCTTCAAATACCTTCAAGTCTTCTGGACTTGGACGCCAGGTCCACCCACCACAGGCCATCCTTCTATACCCGCCTTGATACCGACCACATCCCATCCAAGGCTATGGCAACTCCTTCGTTCAGTCCCGGAAAGCGCGCGAACACGTCGAAGCTTCTCAATGACTATGTTTGTTTGCATCGATCACAGATCGTGGCATTGTACTGAATATGTTTGCAGCAACTCGGGGACTCTCTTGGAAAGGGCGCGTTTGGTCAAGTCTACCGTGAGTAATGAGAATTTCTGTGGAAACAAAATTTATGCAGGCGTTCATGCATGTAGGGGCACTTAACTGGGCCACTGGTGAGACCGTGGCCGTGAAGGAGATACAACTCAGCAACATACCAAAGGGAGAGCTCGGGCAAATAATGGTGGGTCTGGGACTCCATTATTCGAGAGCTTCGGGCGCATTGTTCAAGACTTCATTCTAGTCCGAAATCGACTTACTCAAGAACTTGAACGTATGTGGCTCTCGAAAGTTATAGTCTGATCGCCCACCCGATTCATTCCTTAGCATCCTAATATTGTCAAGTACAAGGGCTTCGTCAAGACCAGGGAGTACTTATACATTATCCTTGAGTTAGTATTCGTCCCACCTCAACCAAGGAACGTGACTGACCATGCATATCGTGGCAGGTTCTGCGAAAATGGATCATTGCATAATATCTGCAAACGTTTCGGTAAATTTCCAGAGAACCTGGTAGCGGTCTACATCTGTCAAGTCCTGGCGGGGCTCGTATACTTGCACGACCAAGGTGTCATCCATCGCGATATCAAGGGCGCGAATATTTTGACTAACAAAGATGGCTGTGTAAAGCTTGCTGACTTTGGAGTCGCTAGCTCCACTACAACTGGTGCCATTCATGATGATGCTGTTGTGGGTAGTCCCTATTGGAGTGAGTTGTCATGGTATATGTCCTCGCCACGACTTAACAACTTTCTACGCCAGTGGCACCTGAGGTCATCGAGCAGTCTGGCGCAACTACTGCGTCAGACATCTGGTAAGTATAGTCGAGCTGCTTGCGAATTAACACAAATGCTGATGTGTTATTCAGGAGCGTTGGTTGTGTAGTTATCGAACTTCTGGAAGGCAAGCCTCCATATCACTTCCTCGACCCGATGCCCGCGCTCTTTCGCATCGTTCAGGATGACTGCCCTCCCATTCCTGATGGTGCATCTCCCATCGTCAAGGATTTTTTACTTCACTGTTTTCAGAAAGACTGCAATCTCCGAATATCGGCCAAGAAACTGCTTCGTCACCCTTGGATGATATCTGCAAAGAAGCAGATGAATGCGGCCGCGGGAAAGGGATCAAGGTCTCCAGAAGGCGGGCCGCAATCATTACCGGACGGCAAGAGACCCGCAAGCAACTATAACTACGATGAGGCTGTCCTCAAAGTACAAGAATGGAATGAAGCCCTCAAATGTGATTCATCATTGTTTTAATCAATGCCTTGCTCATGCCCCTTTAGCACCTACACGACCTACGAAGAAGACTGGTCGTAATTCCGTCTCTGAAGGCCAACCACCATCCCCGACTCGTGGTGGTCGAGATAAGCCTGCAGTGTCGCTCCTTCAGCATTCAGTCCTTGGTCTCCAGGCTTCGACTTCTGGTAACTCTGTTCTCAAAGGACCCAATACTGCCCCGGGAAAGCCTTCTGCCCCCGTCGTTCTAGTGGAGAAGATTCGGGAGCCGCTAGCTTTTGTTCTTCAGCCTCCAGAAGAGCAGACAGACAATTGGGACGACGACTTTGAGGATGGACCCTCATTCACCAAGTTACAAGGTATGCGCGAGATTGAACGAGAGTCGTGATCTTACTTTGTATTGCTATGTAGCCTCCGCCTTAGAGAAGACGTCCATGGAAGATGAAAAACCAGAGGGTGATGATAATGCGCAGACCATAAGACCAAATCGTAGCCCAGCTGGCCCCGGGACAATACCACTCGCAAGGGCGCCATCTGCCGATATTGTTCCCATCGTCGAAGACTACTCCGACATCGCAACCGAGGAGGACGAGCTCCTGCTTCAAGAGAAAGTGGCAGATTTTAAGGTCAGTGCATTCCTCTTTTTTTTTATTGCTAACTGAGAACTCTCGCAATGTCGAAGATGAAGAATTCGGTGCGCAGGGGACTCTTCCATCCTGATGATATCAAAGTCCTCGGACTCCTTTCTGGTTCTCCCGGTCCTATGTCTGCACCTCTTCCTAGTCTGTCGCGGAAAGCATCCCGCCCGTCTCTCAGTCCTATTTCTGGCATGGGTCTACCACCTACAGGTTCGATACGATCACATTCCCGTTCGTCTTCCTTTGTTGCATCCGGTTCAAGTACTTCCGGCTCTTTTGGTCGCGCAGAGGCGAAACGTGCGGCTAGCCATGCTGAATTTGGCAAGTATGCTGAGGACGACGACGAGGACTATGATGATATCTTCGGAAAGCCTGGCGGAGCTAGTAAGTAGTCTTATGCCAATGTATGAATGATTTCAGACTCTAGCTTTGCAGCTCTCGAACAACCAATGCAAACCCTACAACTCAATACAAGGTTGTCGAACAAGTCATGGGTAAGACCTATATTTTATTTCGGACATCTTGTGGCGATTGATTTTACTGCAGCTAGGAGACGATTCGGACGAAGACGATCCTTTCGCAGAGGCAAGTTTTTATGTGTCATCCATGATACTGGCTAACTAAATTCCTCAGATCGACGAGGGTTTTGCTGAAGATGACCTTGAGACTAATCTCCAACGTGACAAGAATGCTCGGTTGTGCAACATGGTGAACCAACTCATCGATGAACTGACACCCTCGGCGCCTGACTTCCAACTGCGTGATGCTTGCGATCAACTGGTCAGTTCAACTAAACTCGATGGTTTTTATAGTCTGATCCATCGCCGCATTTCTAGATCAATATCATGATAGAAAACCCAGATATGCTTGTGCAGTTGGTGTCTTCACATGGTATGCTGGCAATTTTGGAGGTACTGGAAGGCAAGTGCTCTAGGGATGTCCTCATGAAGCTTCTTCACATCATCAACTTGGTAAGTCGCCGACTTGATTTGCATCCATGAACTTGACGTCATTGGTTAGTTGGTCACGAGCGATCTTGGGTTCTTAGAAAGCTTCTGCCTCATCGGTGGGATTCCGGTCATGATGGGTATGTGTCGCAGCCCCAGAGAAGTTGATAATGAAGGATTGACACCCTGCAGGTTTTACTTCAAAGAAATACCCTTCTGAGTGTCGCGTAGAGGCGTCCAACTTCATCAGGCTGCTCTGTCACACATCTGTATTGACGTTGCAGATGTTCATCTCGTGCGTGCTTGCCTGACTTCTCTTTATGCAGATGTTCATATTCCCTTACAGATGTCGTGGCCTGAAAGTTCTTGTTGACCTGTTGGACGAGGACTACACCGACCAAACTGAGCTCGTCGTCGACGCTCTCAACGGCATAGGAAGCGTGTTCGAATTGCAAACTCCAACGACTAAGAATGACTTCTGTCGTATGTTTATCCGCGAAGGCCTCCTCGACCCTCTCTCCTCCGCTTTGCTCAATGTCATGGGCAATTCCAGTCCCAATGCAGTCGAGATGAAGCACAAGATTATACAAATCCTTCTCGTGTTCTCACAAGTGACACAAAGCGATATCCACGTACGTAACGCCATGGGGACGCGGAAGATCGTCAGACGTGAGATTTTTGCGTCAATCATCAAATTTGATGCACCTGATCGCAATTATGATGGCAGGTTTATTACGCGCATGCGAACTTCTGGAGATGGAATGCCTAGTTCAGATGCTGAAAGCTGTGAAACACTTGTCCATGAATGCTAATCTGCTTGAGGTGCTTCAAAACGCTAATGCCATCGAGATACTCATCAAGCTGCTGGACGAAGAGAAGACCGGTCCTCACAGCACGGTATGTTATATGAGATCATGACTTGGGCGTCGCTCAGATCAAATGGTACTTCAGGAAGTGTCAAATCACATTTTCCAGACCTGTTATAACCTCTGTCGGTTGAACAAGTCACGACAAGAGGAGGCGGCCCAAGCCGGCATTATTCCGTGCTTGAAGCGGGTAATTGAGACCAGCTCACCTCTCAAACAGTTCGCGTTGCCCATTCTGTGCGACTTGGCTAGCGCGGGAAAAAGCTGCAGATATCTCCTTTGGCAACATAATGGTCTCGCGCTTTACTTGAAGCTTCTAGAGGACCCATACTTCCAGGTCAGCGCCTTGGAGGCGATTCTGTCATGGTAACGAGAATTTTGAATTGCGTTCTGCACTACGACTAACGTGAACTCAGGTTGCAAGATGAAACAGCCAAGATTGAAGATGAGCTGGTTAGCTCTGAGTCTCTTGAGGCGTTGCTCAAGTGCTTCGTATCCGCGAAAGCCAACTCCTTTGAAAACCTCCTTGATCCCCTTCTCAAAATCTGTCGTATCTCCACTCCGCTCACCATCGGCCTTGCCAAATCTCAATTCTTCAAGCGCATCATTGACAGGCTCAACCACAGCCGCGCGGTCGTTCGTCTCAACCTCTTGCGTATCCTTCGGACTGTTTGCGATGTGCACCCGAACCGTGCGATGTTGGTGGAGCGCTACGGATTGCACGAAATGGTCATGAAGCTTAGCAAAGAAGATGGTGCTGTCTTGGTGCGCGAGCTGGCGAGAGAGATTCTACCGGCACTAGCCCCTGCACTTAAACCGGCGGGCAACAGGTCTCTACTCAAGGGGTATGATACTCCGAAAAGCAGTGTGATAGCGCCCAAGAAAGCCAGGCGAACAGCATCGGAAACGTCTGCGATGATGGGACCAAACTCGTCCATGCTGGGTCTTAGCATGGGTCCCCCTCCGACAACAAGGACGGGGATAGAGAGGGCACACTCATCATCCAGGCATAGACTTGGTGACATACCTTGGCAATCTCATGGGGGACAAAGATGAACTATTTATTGTCTAGTCAGACAGTGTGCTTTTTATTAATTTATTGTCAGTTCTTTATCGTTAGCTTCGCATCGTCATCACAGACAGTACTCTCATTTGCACATACCATATATCCCTCATTAATTAATGATGGCATGCAAAGAACAAATAACTTGATTAACAATGTAATCTGGACATGAAATGTGAGCAAATTAAGAGACAGCGGAGTAAGATAACGGACGTACAAGTAATCTACTTGCGAGCAAAGGGTATCTGGAAACCAGAGACCAGTGCCCTTGCACGATTTTGCGCACCGAGGCCCACTGCATTGGTGACAAAGTGTATGTGCATACCATAAGACTTGGGGTACGAGTCCAAATTGACCTCGATTTGCGGGAAGTAGCCCATAGCCTCTGGCGGCAAGCCAAATGAAACGACGCCAGCGACGCCGCTCGGAGATTTCATTGTCGATGATGCGGGAGGCATGACTATGCCCGGGAACTCTCGAATCCTAGGAAGTACAAACTCCACCAGGGTGCTCAAGAAGTCATACATCTTGGGTCCCTTTAACTCGACCTTTGCGCCAACTGGAAGACCAGGGCGCATCCATCCACCAACATTCTTTTTCCCCTTCACGATCTGCACTCCATCACTCGAAGGACGACCTCCACCACCCTCGGTGTCTCCCGATATTGCACGAAACGCGGCGATGAGACCAAGTAGATTACTCCGGTTGGTAAGTGCTTCCTTGACCATGGAATGAATGACTATTTTTTCCAGACGGACGATATTCTCTGAAGTGGTCGGAGGTGCCGGCTTTTTGCCTGCCTGGGAGCCACCGACAGGAGGGTTATAACGGTTTTTAGTGTATGGGTCGTTGGGGTCGTAAGTGAGACGGATCTGGCGTGGTGTTGGTGGTGTGCCAGACTCATGATTGTAAGTCATGTACATCAAGTTGTCTTGGAGAGTCGTGTGGTAGTGGTCCATGAGACGACATGGGTGGGTGTCACGGACAATGAGATTCCTGACGTGCGGCACTGGAAGACCATTCTCATCACGCTTGAGGAATTTGCGAACTTTTGGAGGCTTCCTGAAAGGACGGACTGCCTGCGCGCTGTGAGAGACGCGAACTGCTGCTGCACTCATCTGAAAATTATATTTGTGAGAAATAGATTCAGGTGTTAGAAAACTGGAAAACGAACTGAGGGACGCGAGAGTCGAAGTGAGGAAGCAAAGCTTGGACAAGTATGGAAATATTTATTTGTGAATTATTTTTGTACTTCTTCCTCGGGTTAACGGTCAGGTCAGCCTTGCTAATTCATTTGCATTAGATTGCAGTCCTCAACGTTGCTGACGACGTCGACGGTCGACTTTATTTCTTTTCTTTATTTCTTTTCATTGTTCACTTAATGGCTTTGACTGCAACAGCACAATCGGCTCTCCCAGCACGGTGGGACGATACAATCGTGCCAACTCTTCGCAAGAGTACGTATAATACTATAACGTTCTTGTCCAGAAGCTTCTGGCCCGTCAGATTCTGACGGACCCGCCTTCTCTTCCTTTTTTCCAGGACTAGAAAGCGAAAGTCGCATCCTTGCTAAACGCCTGTCAGTGGCATCTTTTTCTTCTACGGACGACACACCAAGGTCGAACGCTCCTTCAATTTCTGGCCATACTCTGCGAGATCTGGCCTCAAGTTCATTTTATTCTCCAGAACACAAGAAATTTAGTGCTATACCCAGACCAAACTTGCAACAGTCAGGAAGTCCTTCAGAAGCATCCCGTGCCAACGGCGCTTCCTCACACAATCCTCCATATACACGCGCTCGCACAGTTTCTCAACCATACTTGTACGATTCTTCTTCCCAACTTGGCGGCTACGCGAACGGACACGCTATACCCACCCCAGATCCTTCTCGCCCTACTTCCCCTCGCACTTCTGACGTGAAGCCCACCCGAATACCGATGGTCGCGCGGGGGAGAACCACAAGTACTTCTAGTCACGCCCAGAGTGTCGCGACTCGTACAGAAAGTCGCAATGACGTCCTTTCCTACCAGACGCCTACTCCTGATACGTCTCCTGATCTCTGGATTGTCGATGAGACTGACCCCACTTTGTCAAATGTCACTATTCGACACCAGAGATCAAATATCATGAACGAACCTGCTCCATTTGGGGCGAGTTCTATCAGTTCCTCTATTCTCTCCAAACAGTCTCACCACGATACTGCCTTTGCGCCTCCGCGGCCTTCCAATGAATCAGAAGAACGTCCATTTGAACATTGGTACAGAGGAGATGTGCACAGAAACGGTGGCGTCGGGGAACTGCGTGTAGGTAAACGCATGGAGATGTTGCGTATTGCCAACTTCGGACACGACATGAAGTCAAGCACGCACCGTTTTGCACCTCGGGAGTTCTCTGCCGCTTTGGAGTACAGTCGTAGACGGAAGAGAGCTGATAGTGCTTCTGGTCTGCGGGAAAGAGAGAGTTTGTATTTGGATGAACAGAGAGCAAAGGAGGCGGATATGGTACTGGACGAGAGCCCACCGACGGATATTGACGGTGATCCTGACACAGACCCGGAAGATGACTATAACGCATATGGCAGTGCAGAGGACGTCACCATCCACCCTCCATTCAGTGCGTCTACGCCTGGTCTAGTCAGATTATCTACGGAAAATACACGCAGCGAAGCACACCCCACTATTAATACCGAGATGCTACCCACTCGGATACCCGTTGCACGTACAGCCTCGGAACCCCTCAGAGCCAACACATCCACTGAAACAACACGCAGTTCCGAAACTCTGATTCCATCTCCTGATTCCATCACAAGTTCCCGCCGGCGGTCAGTTTCACGATCACAGAATCAATCGCCTGATCATCCGCCGAGTAACAAACGTCGCACGAAGAGCCCCGTATCGCCTTCAACACCGAAGAAGTCCAAATCGAAAGCGAAGACGCCACCTTCCGCTGTACGACGGAAGGATGACAATTGCGGCTCGATCGCTTCATATCCAACTCCCGAAGGAGATGGCATGGTTGACGCCATACCCACGTGGACCCAACCAGTTCAGAAGTCGGGCACCTGGGACGAGGTGATTAGATAAGAGTAGTTATATTAATCATTTCACTGATCGCTTTTCAGGTGGTGTTACCGGTTGTGGCGCGCAAGAAAGGTCTGGATGGTCAGTACGAGCAAGCAGATGGCAGCCCTCGTCCAAAACCTCCGGATCCTGTTGCTCCGGTAAGCGCATTTTCAATTCTCATATCCGACCAATCGCTGAGATCTGCATAAGGCGCCTGGCACTTTTGGTTACGATTACTCCAAGTATCGTGCGCCTCGGGGAGAGGAGATACCAATGGATGAATTCGGCAAGCCACCAAGTGTGATTCAAGAGGCACCAGTACCGATACCTGAAAGCCCACCTCCAACACTACCACCTCTCACCGAAGAACCAGAGCGGCCTATCCGTCCAGCCCGTCGGAAAACGACCCCACGTCCTCCTGATTCTCCAGCACCGTTCTCGCACTACCGACATACAGACATTCCGACCATCAACGTTACGCGACCATCCACTGATGTCGAGCCATTACAGCAAGTACCTCGCGACGATGAAGACACAGGCGCTGGGTGCTGCAAGTGCGTTGTTATGTGATTGCGACGATTTCGAAGCATTTGCTCGTTCTCTTCATTGTCCCATGTTTTCACTTCTCGCTTTCTCTTTCTCATCCACATCTGCACATATGTCATCTTCATTCCTCTCTTAGCCGTTGTCGTTCAGATTTCTTTGCATATCGGGTGTTCCTCCTTTTTCCGCATTCCTTGCCACTCAAGACAACTGGAGTGTCATACCTCTCGTTCACTTTCCGCTTCGTATCGTCCTCCACCCATACCATTGCCTTGTCGCAGAACAGATCTGTCCCTCTTCTTATGCCGCTCGTTTACCTTGTGTATTATGGATCCATGGCCGGTATTCACTCTCAAACTATTTTAGTGCTCTAGTACTCTGGGTTGACTCACTTACATATACATCATCAGTGATATTCTTGTTGTGCATCGCGAGTTGCCAGTCCAAAAGTTAGAAACATTAATCGTATGACATCGTTTGGGATATGTGGATGGGGAATCGAGAGTCACTAGACTCACAATTTTCAAGCTCAAAAGCGGCACATAGTCAACTCACTGGCGTCCATGTGATACTATAATTTATTGCCATGCATAACAACTCAAGGGCAAGCCTCAGTAATAGTAAACGATCTGCTAGCTCCAAGTAGTCCATCCTCATCTACACGCACTTCCTCCGTCGAGAACCGAACATCTACATGGTATGTCCCAACTTCATTACTCACGTCTACGTGTGTCATGTTCGCAAACTGCTGAAGGATTTTCCCGTCCTTCGACCAGGCGATGCTGTAGCTTTCCTCGCTGGGGACAGGGTGTTCTCTAAACTCAGCAAGCGGAACCAGATCGACCTCGAATGTTCTGTGGCGATCATGCCCACACATTATCTTGAAGTTGTCGATGAGATCGATACGTTTGAGTAGCGATAACCAAAGGCCCTCCAGGCACACTTTGCAGAAGTTGGGCTTGGTGACGCTGCGCATGAGACAATCGTCGTTTGTCGGACGATAAGACGTGTCATTATCCATGCTGAATCTTCAGCCCAGTCAATGGCTTAAACTCCTTGACGTGAAAACCACCCACTCACGTCGGGAACATGCTATAGTGACTGGGCGTCGCGTTGAATCTGTCGTTGGTGTTAGATCTCCCAGATCAATGGATAGGCGTGATCACAACATACTCAGCTTCTGTCCCATATTCCAGTACTTCTACGCTGCACAGTTGCGCGCTTCCTTCAAGAGCGCCGTTCTTCAAGACAAACGAGATTTCATGCACGCCAGCACTCAATGACGTGTTCTCATAAACATCATAGTGCCATCTATCAACGCCGATGTCTTTTCTTGGCGTCCAATGTAAATCTACTCCGTTGAATAGGACAAGCAAATCATCTCGATCTGGGAGGCCAGACAACGAAAATTTGATCAGATGACGTGCGTAGCTTCCTGATGACAAGAAAGAAATCGACCATGGTTGAGTTGTATTCAGTAGCGTCCATGGATACGCTTGCATCGGCATCACGGACCGTTCTGCGCGGAACATGTTTGCATCTTCCTGGTGGTGCACGAGCCAGTGTGTCCACGTCACGTCTGAGAGGTTGTGGACAGCATTAATACCGAAATAAGCATATCCTCCGTCATATTCTTCGCCTACGTCGATGATGGAGTGACCAATCTCGTGTCGAAGGACCAACGCCCCGTTTGCTAGGGAGGCGGTGGTTGTCCTTCACACCTTCTGTTAGTATGTTGAAGACCAAGAGTTAATATGGAGTCGCAAACATACGTATATTCTCCACCAAGTCCTGGGCATAGCATAGTGGTCAGTGTGATGCAGTATTTAAAGATAAGTACCGGATAACTTACCACCGTATAATGGATCATTGCCTTTCGTAAGGAAGTAAGCCTGAGAGAAATAGCTGAAGCAAGTACCCCCTGATCCAAAACACGTACCAAGGAGAATCGCATAGTTACATTTGTTTCCGAGAAACGCACAGGCCATTAAAGCAACATCAGAATTATTTGCGTATAGGCCCCTTAATTCCGTGCCATCGCGGTATAATCCAAAGGGAGTCCTAAGCCGGTATGTTTATGAAGTAAATGGTCATGGATATGATAAGTACCTCTTAGCTTTCCCATTGACACCCACGCCGCTCTAGAGGATGGATAGATCAGCCTAGAGCTTGGTGGTCAGTTTGGGAGAGCACTGACTTCTTGACTAGGTGAGAACGCGGCCCAGAAGTTCAACAGAGGCCTGACGGTAGCGAATGTCTGATTTGCTGACAAGTCGGTGACCAGACGCATTGCATCATCAAGAAACTTGTCTCTTTCACGCATTGTATCTGTACATTAGATAAGGACTGAGGATATGTCGTGCAGAGAGACAGATGAGAACGCACACCCGTCGGAGAAGAAAGCAAGATCGATACGGTTGTCTGACGGCCCAGATTGCAAAAGACTGACGACTTCTAGCGGCGGGATGGGGACATCTAACAGAACACCATGCCCTTGATCTTCAAATGAGACTTGCGTCTCGAACCTATTGAGTCCACTTTGTCCAACAAACGATAAGTCATTCGAACACTCGAGCTGCGCACGAAGCCATAATTCGTTGGTGTTATATGATAGAAACCGTATTATTTCTTCATCGCCAAGTGATCCAGAAGATGGTACAATATTATGCTGCCTGATTATCTGCCCTGATGTCGCTGGCAAGCTGAGACTCTTGTGCAACTGTGTCTTGCCGAAAGACACGATGTCACATGAGCTAGTGTTTGTTTCCCGTCGAAGGGTCAATTGGTATGGTTGAGAATTCCACTGGTGTGCACCAGTACTAGCTACGAGGGCAAATGCAACAGTACTAGTGGTCAGTAATGTCTTCATGTTTCACTGAACCGGTGACCGTATGGTGATGAAGTTCAGAATAAATGATCGATTTACACAACACCAAATAAAAAGCAGTAGCGCATTACCTGCGGAACTCAAATACTCGCGTATAAGTCTCCGCCATGGCCGTCAATCCGGATGAAGATACGGAATTGTGAGCAAATATTCTCTAATTCTTCTACAATTGTCTATATACGTGCCCAGCAACGATGCTCTCCGCAAGTACGGCATCATCCCTCCTAAAGAAACCACTCCCCCTACCCCTTCACCACCGAACTCTCCAAAACTACAAGATGTACTCGATGATCTCACTCTAGAAGAGCTAAAAGAACTGGGCGAAGAGATCACTGACGACGACATAGACCGCGATATCGATTTATATCGGAGGCAGCGATTAGCTCAGGAACGACTGCAGCAGAAACGCGCCCGCTTTGGGAGAGTTTATCCAATCGGACGTGATGATTATACCAGGGAAGTTACCGAGGCTAGTAAGATCGATGAAGAGGGTGATGAAGAAGGGAGGGGCACTGGCGTAATTTGCTTCTTATACAAAGACGGGTCAGTTCTCCTCTATTCCTGGCAACTCAGCTATTCATTTGAATAAACCGCCAGAATTCCTCGTAGTGACAGAACTTCTGGACATATACAAACTCTAGCAAGTCGATATCCGCAATCAAAGTTCGTGTCAATCGTGGGCAACAAATGCATTGCAGACCTCCCAGATTCTCGAATTCCCATGTTGATTATATACCGCAAAGGGGAAATACGAAATCAACTTATTGCATGGGGCGCTGATCGCGAAAGGCAACTTGAAGGCAGGCTCATTCAATTTCATGATACCACTGAAGTTATAAAATTATTGCAGAGCTCGAGGCCCTTCTGATTTTATGTGGCGCCCTAGATCTTCTTCGCGGGCCACTCGGTGAACGACGAGCGCCCGATGGCGACGACTCGGAGGAAGAGGACGATGATACGTCTTCTCGCATGCGGTCTGCTGCCACAAGTGCGAATGCTCGGGCACCCAAAAATATACGGGCGCAAAGCAAGAAAGACGACTCAGACTCGGAATTTGAATTTGACATGTAGTTTGCAATTATGTCAGAATTTCAGAAGTACCAAAACGTACTCCTCTTTTGTCTCGTGCTGTGATTTTTCTGGCCGATCTGCCTTCCGTTGGTACGAACCTGCACGTTTTATGTCATATGAGAGTTTCCTTATGTACCGAGCCCCAGATTTCCTCAGATGTACTCACTCCACTTGGGACGTCGCGAAAAAGGATGGTACTTTGAAGGTTAGCGAATAACCCGAGCACAGGGATGTCCACAAGGTAACACTGAAACTTGCCGTTAGCCTAGGTTGACCTCCGTGATTCCTTTTCGATATATGATCTTGAGTTCCGCTCGGGAGCACAATCGTGATGTGGAAAATTAACGACATCTCGTGGCGCTGCCAAATTGGTCGGCAGAGCGTTTGCAAGGTTTTGCCCACAACATTGGGCCACCTGGCGTGTAAATCTTTGGAAATAAGTAGGTTCTAATAAGACCTTCCGGGACCACCGATCAGGTTTTTCCGTGGAGCGCTGGCGACTGTGTTGTGTTTAACTCAGAACTTATCTGGCTCGAGATCAGTAAGTATCGTGCTTGTTACTCATTAATCATATATTGATCATTATCAGGGCCAATATTTACGTGTCCTCGAAAGACGGGACGTGTACCGTCACAACTACATACCCTCATCGGTCCAGTACGACACTTACATTTGCCTAACGAATCAAGAGTTTAAAATCTGAATAACTGACAGGAGAACCTCGACGTCACTCTCGTACGTACTCATCCATTTCTTTTACATAAGCGATCACTCCTCATCACACGCCTCATACACGTTCACCTTTGATTCTCCGTCTCAATCAGCGTATTAATTCCTCTCCCCTCGAACAATCTCCTCAGTCTTTTGATCCAAGACTGAGTCCCTTTCCCGTTCCTAGTCCGAGCCTCTTCATTCTTTCCCCATAGTATCAGCCCCCGAAAGATGGCGGACTCCAATGGACCGGAGGCTAAGCTTGAAGCTCTTTTGGACATTATCAACTCCTCTGCGCACCAAGCAATTGCGGAGTACAAGAAAACCGGACATGGGGTCCCCAGTGCCGACGCAACGACCTTCCACCCCCTCGACCTGACGACGGATACACTTGCCCTCAAAAAGGCGATCAGGCTGCTCGAAGGCGCATACCATCAACTGATCTCAATACTGGCACCCCCCCAGCACACGGTGATGAATGTGAGTGCCGTTTGCAAACGATCTTTGCTATATTGTTAATTTCCTCAGTTTGTGTTCAATTACAACTGGGCGTGCACAGATGTTGCCTTACGAGCGCGTCTTGCAGATGTTCTGGACCAACATCCGGAAGGCCTTAGCGTGGATAAGCTGGCTGAAGCAGTCGACCTCGACAAGGTCAAGACTGCCCGCGTCTTACGAGCTTTGACCCTCATGGGCTGCTTTAAAGAAGGTAATATGCATGTTGTTGGTTGAAGGTTGTCTCTGAAACATATGATGCGTCAAAAGTGGAGCGAGACGTCTTCGCAAACAACCGACTGTCCCTTATACTGAAGTCAACGAACAACACTGGGTATTATGCGCGACTTCATAGCCAGGACGTCGCGAAATACGCTGGTGTTGTGTATGAAACTATGGTTGACGCAGAATTTTCAAGATCGCATGAGATTGACAAAGCACCCCGGGTATTTGCTTCCAGAAAGGAGTGTATAAAAGTTAATCAATACGAAATGATGGAGGATGACGTGAGTTATTGTCATCACATTACCCCTTCACTACCTTGACACATTTTAGGACAAGAAACGTGTTGTATGTACGGTGTCATCCTCGAGTGATGGCTCACAATGCTTTGTACAGGCTTTTCACAGAGCCATGCTTGGCCAGAGTGATATGTTGGGCGCTTCTGCAGTGTTACACCGTAAGCCATCACAATTTTCGATTCATTAACATGTCTGAGAGGCTGGTCATAAGACTATCCTTGGAACGATATATTGTCTGTGGTGGATATCGGATCTGGCATAGGAGCATTTTCCACTCCTCTGGCGAAAATGTACCCTCACCTTAGAATAACCCATCATGATCTCCCGAAGGTCATGGTTCTAGCACGAAATGTGAGTTCAGATATCCATAAGTATTCCAGCGGGCACATTGTTGATATTTGATTAGGCATGGGAGAGGAACGCCCCTGAGGCATTGCTTGACGGCCGCGTGGAGTTCATCCCAATTGATTTTCTCCAGGACGTACCCGTTGTTGGGAAGGATGTCTACTATGTAAGAGCCTAATTTCGTTTTCGTCCATCGCCGGTAATTTTTCACCTTACTTAGTTGAGGCACATTATCCACAATTGGCCGGACGCCGAGGCAACGACAATCCTCCGTAACATTCGCAAGGCAATGGGACCAAACTGCCGAGTGCTAATCCGTGAGTGCTATCTGCGGTTCAATGTGGTGTTTACTCCAAAATCATTATCTCGTGCTAGATGATTGCGTGATCTTCCACACGTTTCAAAAACCTGGTGTAGGAACTAAAGGAATGAGCGTCGTGAGTTTCAGAGTGCATTCTGGTGTATTTTTGAATTCATGATCCCCAAGGCCCCTGAACCTATGTTTCCGAACTTCGGGGCAGGCAGTCATAACACGTACCAAACAGACCTGACCATGTGGTTCACTTTCAATAGCAAGGAACGAACCTTGGAAGAGCTGGAGATCATTGGGCAAGTTCCTTATAGATCCATTTGATTATCGACTAATGATGGTGGACAGGGCCGCCGCTGGTCTAGCACTCACCCAGGTTTATGATCTTGTAGATACAATGCTCGTAGAGCTCAGGATCGCTCAGAGCTGATGCCAACAGCAAGATCTCCAAATATATGGCCCGTGTCATGGGTATTTGGCGCTATAGCAATCGTGAATCTGCTCATGGAATCGTACGAGATATGTACAACTTTGCTGCATGCTACCATATCTACCAGGAACATAAAAATAGTTTCAGAAATCGAAATGGGTTTGATTTCTGACACTGCACATCGAGCGATTTGGGGGGATTGGACGTACAGTTTCACTATCATGAGCCGACCAATTTTGAACTGCGGGATCAAACACTATCCTTCGACACCCCACTTTATCTACCTACTTTTCATGCAGCTGACTTCCTTGTCCCACCTTTTGCCGAACGTATTCCAATAGCTCGCATGGGCATTGCTGGGGCTTACACCGGCGTCTCCTCTTCCGAGAAATATATGTCTCCAGCTTCGTTGCTTTTCCTCATGGCATCCGATGCACCTTCGAGTCCTTGCTGTCAGTACTAGCTTTATACCATAAGCTGCCACGAGGCATACTTAGAACTCGATGGTAGAACATCCCTAGACAGATGATCACTGTAATCACCTGAACTGCCTGTGTCCGTTCCTCCGTTGAGCGCTGCAGGATTGTTACCGCGCGCCCCACATGCATGCGAGGTACCCCTCGCACTGGTTGTTCCGCTGGCAAACGGTCAATATTGCCCGTTCAACTACGCGACAAATTCGCATTACTCATTGGAAACACCTCCTTGGTGTAAGTCTGCTAGCTCGAATAGAGTGGTCAACATTGCGACGTCGGTGAAATGGCACATTTATGAGGATTAATTAAAGATTTTGAAGAGTTGAAGTCGAAGAGTTGGTCAAAGGGAGTTAAACTCTGATAATACACTTTTACGTAAAGGAGACGCCGGCGGCACGGAAGCATGATCGACTTGGACCTTTTTTAGACTGCAAACTTCAAGTTGTTCTGAAGGACGCACATCCTGTCGAAAAATCGACTCTTTAACTTACTTGTCATTTTGCTCGAAGACTTTGCCAACATGGCCAAGTGAATGGCTCTAAGTCGTTACTTAACTTGACGTCAATGGTACAAGCCAGGTTGGCCTTGCCCCAGCCTACGGTCTACCTGAATTACTAGGATGTGAGTTTCATTCTATACCCACCCTGTTTGAAATGTAGATGTTACTCTGAATTGCAACCTAGCACCCAGCAGCGCATCGCTTTGGGGGTCCTGCTAGCAACACTGACGCCGCTGCCAGCAATCCAGCGTCGAGTATGGCAGCACCCACTGCTTCTACAGGAGTTCCCGCCTATGTGGCCTGACGAAAAGAACTCGACAGTACCAACGAACCCCAACAACCTCCTGAAACCCAGTTGGATTCGACGATAGCGCGTAACCTCTGTAGCATTGAATGGCAGGCTGAACACAAGACGGTTGCTATTGCCAAGGTCGTTGCCACATCCAGGAGCACCCTTACAGCCCAAGAGACGGAGTCCTGATATGCCTCTCGCTCGAAGCTTGTCGATGCTGTAAGTTTTTGTTTTCCGTCGTGCTAAGCGTTGTGCTCATGTCAAGGCGAACGTTCCCAGAATGTAGCTCTCCTGCCTGGTAATCGCTCCTCTGTTTGCCTTGTTATTGTTGCTTTCATCCTCTCGCTGCCCTAACTTTGCCTCAACCGCTTACGTATATCACCTACCCTCATGCTGTTTGCCATACCACTGCGGCACTGCCACACTGTTCTGCTAGTTACTCGGATTCCATGTTGTACGCGAATGCGGCACCGTTCTGCACGCTCCTGCATTGTTCTGTTTATCACTGCCGCATCAATTTGCATTCTACACAGTTCATTCACGTCCGTAGCATGAGCATGCAATCTCCGACGTCTACTGGCAAGATTTCTGTGGCTCGTGGTTGGCTTGTGGTGATGTATGCTTTTGTGGGTGCACTGGTCTGGTTGGGGGCGATCAATTGATTACCGTTCGCGTTCCCACGGTAAATGTCTTAGAATCAACCGTGGTTTTTGGGCCTAGACTTGTAAGGACTACCAAGCGGTTAACGCCGGAAATTGCCGTTTCAACGCTTACCTTTACCACCATCAGCTCACCGCCGTCGTCAATAAGACCCTATCTCCATTGCGTCTCTAATCCTTCGTCGCTACCGACTCGGTCGACGCTTACCTCCTTTTCTCGTCATTATCGCCCTATTCACAGCCATCACAGTGTGGACTCTGTCAAAACCGCTATGCGACTCTCGTTATTCTGTCAAATACCATACCCATTCATGCCGCCACTCACTCACCTTTTCATACCCCTTTTCTCTCCATTCTACTCTACCCTGTCAGGCGCGACGCCACTCCCTTCAGCGTCCGTTTCCACCTAATCGTTCGGCCTATTCATACCCGAGGACCCTTAGCGTTTTGCAGTATAAATAGCTCATGTACACTCACTATTGCCAGGCAATCATATCCAGTATTGAAGTCTCATTCTCGCACTCGTTGTCATTAGTATCGCTATATCTACCATCTATCATCTCAGACTCATCACATTCTCGATCGCATAACTCTCGCTGACGATTATCTAACTTCACAGCTCACTCATATTCCACTAGCGGTCTCCACACCCCTTCGAACTCGCAGCGAGAGCCTACTCGGTTCTTACAGACTTTAACTGTACACGCCATGACTGACATGAAGATTTCAGCGTCCTCCGAGTCAGCCCCAATCACATTAACATCTAATGTAGAACTCGACAAACAGGTTCCACCTTCATTTGGGCACGCTATGCACAAGCTATTCCAGTTTGACCCATCTTACGTGAATCTTAACCATGGTGAGTTCTACCAGGCGATATCAATATCGTACATTGGTTCATGACTGATGCATTGAAGGATCGTATGGTTCATTACCCATGCCAGTTAGAGTTGCATGCGATAAACTCAGCACTCGCATCGAAGCTAACCCAGATAAATTCTTGCGCACAGAGTACATTCACCACTGGATCGAGGCTCGTACTCGAGTGGCCAAGCTGATAGGATCAGATACTGATGAGTGCGTTTTGGTGAATAGTACATTACATGGCATAAGCACGATTCTCCGCAACTTTGAGTGGCATGATGGGGATATCATCATTGAGAGTAGGTCAAGAATCACCGTATTGAAGTTCCCCCCACTCATTGTTATTTCCTTTCCCTATAAAACAGCGAACACAACTTATAATGCCGTGTCACGAGCGATTAGGTATCTCGGAGATATCCCACCACATCCACAAGTATCCACATTCAATCTTCGGTTCCCTACCACACACGCGGATATATTGAAAAACTGGCGAGAACATATTCACCAAGTAACTTCGGAAAAGAGCGACCTCAAGCAGACTCGCAAGATCGTTGCCGTAGTAGACGCCATCGCGTCCAACCCTGGTGTGCGTCTTCCTTGGAAAGAAATGGTGGCCATTTGCAGGGATGCAGGTGTTTGGTCAGTGGTGGATGCCGCGCATTCAATTGGCCAGGAAGTGGATATCAACTTGTCGGAGGCAAAGCCTGATTTTTGGGTATCGGTTAGTCCCTCAATTCCGATTTGTGATATTGTGTTCTTGACCGGCTGAGTTGAACAGGCTTGCCACAAATGGCTCTTCGCAAAGAGAAGTTGCGCAGTCCTTTATGTGCCAAAACGGTATGTTCAAACCTTCTAGAAGTATCATATCGGCTGACATCCAATGGGATGGGCTAGAAACCAGCATGTTATCAAATCTTGTATACCTACTCCACGCAATTATTCCTCACCTCAAGACGAGGATTACAATGGCCCACAAAGTTTCGTGAATCTTTTTGAATGTCAGTTCTCTCGGAGAAACTATAACTTCGAGTGCTCATGTCTGATCGATTGCTAGGGACGGGGACCATGGATTGTGCTCCATTCCTGAGCGTGAACGCAGGTTGGTGAGAAGTTGTCATCACTACCACTGTTCTGACTTGCGACCAGCCTTGGACTTCAGACAGTGGCTCGGCGGCGAGCACAAGATCAACGAATACACTCGCAATCTTGCGATCGCAGGCGGAAAGCATCTTGCAAGTCTCCTAGGAACTAGTGTCATGGACCCTAGCGGTGACTTGACTCTGAACATGGTGCGTTAATGCAGTTTTCTGTTTATTTGTTCACTTCATGTTCCTTGGTCAGGTTAATGTGGAACTGCCCATTCCTGGCGACATTAAATATTCGAATGAAATTAACAACCTTCTGAGGAATGTGCTGTTAATTGAGTGGAATGTGTATGCTGTTCATTACTACCACAATGGAAAATGGTGGACAAGGTGTAGCGTGCAGATATGGAACGAGGTGAGAAGAATCTGTTCCGAGTCGTGAAGATATCTTGATTCTTACCGATAAAAATCAGATTTCAGACTTCGAAGTCCTCGCCAATGCTTTCAAGGACGCGTGCCAGAAAGTAGTGAAGTTTGCGAAGTAATAGATACTCGTTTTATGTACGAAAATATTCCTTACAAGAAAGAGATTGAACAGACTGGTGCCAAGAAGATCTACCCGCTGACTAAGCCACGGGACTAAAGGTAGCGGAACAAAAACTGCTAGATGCGACTTCAAGGGTGTACACCATGGCGAAAACCGAATTAATCGACTCCCATATTTCCGTGAAACAGTGCACGCGGGCCGTGCATGCATTGCATGCATATGCCTTAAAAAAACAAAAGGAACAGGAGGAAAACGAGCTTTTGCCATCCAACGAGCAATATGTGTGGCTACAAATTACAGTGAAGCGGATGCACCCCGAACACAAGATCAAACCATTCAAAATGTACGTTTTGCTTCTCTTCAATGGATGTACACTTGTGACATTTCCAAGCCCACTCAAGCATCCTCTCATCGATCCTCGGGTTACGCCTGTCTGTCTCATCACCAAAGATCCTCAGCGAGAGTACAAAGATCTTCTCGAGTCTCATAAAATCAAATTTGTATCAAGGGTCGTCGGGATCACAAAACTCAAGGGCAAATTCAAGTCCTATGAAGCTAGGCGAATGCTGCTGAAAGAGAATGGAATGTTCCTGGCAGATGAACGAGTAATTCCTTTACTGCCGGGCTTGTTGGGAAAGAAGTGGTTTGATGCAAAAAAGTAAGATTGTTTGAGACCACCTCTATCGCGAGCATATCTGAATTTATCTTGCAGACAGCCAATTCCGGTCTGCTTGACACGTACAGACCTTAAGGGTGAATTGGAGCGAGCTATCGAGTCGACCTACATGCATCAGAATAGAGGAACGTGCACGTGCGTCTATTTTTACCTACCTCCTGAACGCAAGCCTGATGAAATGCTGGTTGTCAGGTCTGTTAAGATCGGACTACTATCGCACGCGCCAGAAAAAGTCCTTGACAACATCAAAATATCTCTCCCTGCCATCGTAAACAATATAAAGGGTAACTGGGATAACGTTCAAAGTCTTCACATCAAGACAAATTCAAGTATCAGTTTACCGATATGGACATGCGAACTCGGAGATGCGACTGGTGGACGGTGGGATGGTATGGTCCAATCCAAGGACACATCTGAAGAGAGTAAGTCAGATGAGGACTCTGAATCTAACGACACAGACATGGATTTGGAGGAACATGTGCCGGAAGTGCCTGTTAGCAAGGGTAAGAGCAAGGGCACGAAGAAACCCCTGAACGAGATTGTTGAGAAGTCAGTTACGCCGAAGGAGGTGAAACAAAAACGGAGCACTGAAGGAGCAGAGAAGAAGAAAGCAAAGATTGTGAAAGGTGGCCCAACAAAGAGTGTGAAGGGAGCCCTCATTGGCAAAAAGCCAGGCCGACCGTGATTACCTGCTGCTGGGTAGTATGTTATTGAGCAGATATGTATTGCTGGTATTGCATGATTGTTTGCTAGCTTGTTCAGATACCTCAATATTCCTTCACTCTAGGCATATACTGCCAGCGCTCTTCCTAAACGCCATTGTTTAGCGTTACTCATTTGTTACTTACCTTAAAGTATGTACAACAGCTTTTGGGTGAGTATATTGTAACTCCGAGTGCCGAACACTACCTTCCTTTTTTGTCATCGTGTCTGATCGGAGTCGGTACACCGATGCCAGTGTCATCTTACCTTTCTTTCACACCTAGTACAATGGCCAGTAGGAAGTCCACCAAACTGCGCATACCGCATTCTCAAGATGATTGCGAGCTGGTTGGAATTTTGGAACAACTGGCACCTAAAGAGTCCACGCAGGGCAGAAAGATTGCCCTGGTATGATGCTGATCATCATCCCGATCTTTACAAAATTGCTTGACTCATCGTATGTTCCAGATTCTCCATGGGACTATGGGGTACGTTCCTACTATTTCTGCTCTTCTCTCTTCTTATCTTGCACTAGGCATAAAGACTACTTGTTCCAAAAACGTCTTGCACTACGTTTCCCGATGGACTCATTCAGATTTGATTTTCGGTCCGTCAACCGTCCGTCTTGGCGTTAATCTCTATTCATATAGAGCAGCGGCAATCACGAAAGTGGGGGCCAACGGACACAAGGTGGATTTGCGAGAGACGTCGAAGACCTCGTGACGGTCGTTTCTTACCTCCGCAATACGTATGGGTACGAGATTGACGTGGTGGTGGGCCATTCTCGTGGTTCTGTCGTCGGGATGTATTGGCTATGCACGTCAGAAGAAGGCCAACGTGCTCGTGCCATGGTCAATGTGTCAGGCCGTTACCGAATGCATGTGAGAAGAATAACCTCCCGTGTGCTGCAAAATAACTGAAATAGTCGTAACTAGCGAATTTACGGTAGGCCCAAGAGTTTCGAAGTCCAGTTGATCGGTCATCTGATCTTAATTTTTAGACGTTGCCGAGAACTACAAAGAGCAGTGGGATGCCAAAGGTTACTACGAGCGGACCATAACAGTTGCTCGACGAGCAGTTGTGGAAAGGATCTATCCACACGATCTAGAGGAGTTCTCTCAGTGGAATACTGCAATCGTTTGGGACAAATTTCCTGATCAAATCCATGTCCTGACAATGCATGGTCTTGTCGATAAGACAGTTCCTACGTGAGTGTTTGTGAACTGATAGTGGATGACAGGGAAAAAAATACCCATGATATCAGATATGATGCGGTTATTTACTCTCGAGCACTTGGTGCCAGAACGCCTGGAACCCACAGCCTCCATTTAATAGAGGAGGCCGATCACAATTTTACAAATGTGAATCTCAATTCTTATCGTCGTGACTACTGCTAACAATATGCTTAGCGCCAAGACGAGGTTGTAGACTGCATCCTGGAGTGGTGGGATGCTCTTGACCAAGGACGCTTGGAAACAGGCATATTGATGACAGGCGTACGTGGCAAGCTGTAGCTGCGAGTTCCTGGTTCTTGCGAAAACTAGTCGAATGTATATTATTTTTCCTGGACGCTAAGTAGTGGAAATGTATTCAGTAAGTCCACCGCTTCGCGCTGCCCACGCCATTTTTCGGACAGCTTGCGAATTTCCACTGTGCCGCAGAATTTCTGGGCGCAGTAGGCTCTCATGTTCAATGGTCTCACCCGTTAGTTTATCCGTCATGCAGTATTTTAATACCATTTTTCATGGCACGGAAAAACCAGAAAACATCCTCGACTGTGTAGTTTTATATACCCTGGTGGACTTAGGATCTGAAATACAATGGAAAGTTGAACCAATTACAATAGTGCATCATTGACCATCCAGGATACCAGTCTCCACGGTCAGCACCGCATGCTACTTGGATGCGCAGTATGTATAGCACTTTAACCAAACTTGATTCAGGCCGTTGATGTGTCGGATCCTTGGCAAAGCACAGGTTGTTGATCGGCAATCATTCTTTCATGCCACCATGTATGCACTGCTAGCGTGTTATGGGAGTCTTAATCACGGCCGAGCATTTCTCGGACAAGATAGCAAGCCGGGCGTCCTCGTCCTCGTCTTTGATGCTACCAAATGCGTGTATCAGGACAAGTTCGGAGATTCTCGACCAAGTGTGGCGCCAGGACGCAGCACATTGGTATTTTCGATAACCCACAGACGGCACGCCACGCCGCGGTGCATTGTCCCGCTGAAGCACAATCAAATTAACTCCAACAATTACTAGTTACTAGCTACTGTAAGATTCAAATAGCAAACCAAATGCCAAATACATAGTAAGATCTGTGGTGAATCAAAGTATGGTCCGTATGATACAACCTAGATGTAGCCAGGATTGAAATTTGAATGATCTTCCTCCTCGTGTTCCTTCCCTGCAAATCCTCTTTTGCACATATTAAATTGTGATTATGCGGCAATACAACCCAGCGCATGCGGTGGGGAGTCTGAAGGTCGTGGTGAATTATGATAGTGACGTATGATTATGGGGTTGTCGAAAACGGGAGAGCCTGAGCGTGCTCAGAGAGCGAACGCTATGACTCGAGATGCATAGACGCCATGTGGCGTCAGGCGTGCTCAGGCAACAAAATGCTGCCACTTCAGAAGAACACTGGTGCGACTGTGCTAGC
This sequence comes from Suillus americanus, assembly GCA_016695465.1. Lineage (NCBI taxonomy): Eukaryota > Fungi > Basidiomycota > Agaricomycetes > Boletales > Suillaceae > Suillus > Suillus americanus. Next base: position 125,080 of record MU177955.1, on the reverse strand, counting down.
ACCAGCACGGATTGTGGTGCGCTGCGACGAGTATTGTGACGACTGCGGGTGTGATTGACCACGCGAGTCTGAATGGCTCGAAGGTGATTGTGAGCTGGGGTTGTTCGAGTACGACTTCGATGAAGGGTAAGCAGCTTGTGAAGTGTTAGAGGTGTTGTATTGGCTGCTCATGATGGGGTCGAAGTAAGGTTATTTGACTCGGAGGAGTTCTGGTGCACTGGAGTTGTGGTAGGAGTGTTTTCTGAGTGACTGGGCTGGCATTGGAGGCTCTTTATAGGTAGCAGGTTCATCGCCTTTGCTGTATTGAATTAAGAAAGATTTCGAGATCTGGACTGCCGGGACCGACACCGTGACAGGCCCGATCGAGAATAAAGGAAAGGGTACTCTCACGGATACGCAATGGCTTGGGAAGGCACATCAACCTTGCTCGTGAGCTTATTAATATTGACGCTCATCTAAGGGTAACGTTTTACCAACCACCAGGTGGCGTGCTAGGTAGCACAGGCTGCCGCTCGTTCCTGCCACAGATCCGCTGTGTACGTAGATCGGCGTTTGCCGCCCCGCTCTCACACGCTTCTTACCTCCGATGCTGTACAGATTTAGTCCCAGGTGAATAGTCTACCTAACCCTTCTTTGTTTCCATTTCCCCGAAGCACTCGGCACATCCTGTAGAGGTATACTTATGATTGCCGATTTATTTGACGGGGATTCGTCATGCAATGTCACAGAGGGTCCGAACTTCCGAGTCATCCAGTGTCAAATTTTTGTGTCAAATCCAGTGGTAAGTTTGATGACTAACGTACAGTCCCAAGGCACGTTCTCGCTAGCACTCTTCTGTGAGATTATATGAAAGCAATTGTCTGCCTCATACTTGGACTGAATAGTATCATACGGTGAGTCATAATGTCCACTGAATATACCCTTCTTTGAAACTCGCTCAAATCTTAGCGGAGAAACACAGTTCGACACCGAGGTCCCGAGGAACCCCCCATCTTGTAATGAGTCTGACAATAGCAATGAAAAGGCAGCGAACAAGGTTACATGTAACTTACTAAGGGCACACACTGGTGCCTACTACGTTTGACCCTTGAAGAATGAAACAATTTGATTCCGGAGAGCCCCGCTGTTCCTATCATCGGCTTGATTTGCCATGACTCGTACGGTATATCAATCATTCTCGCACTGTCTGTGGTAAGCGGTCCTTGACATCCGATGACTCCTCCAAAGTCCACAGCACGTTCACGCACTTCACGTTTAATAAATAAATATGTCTGGCGCCAGCCACAGATTCCACCCCGCACTGCCTGCCTTGATGCTGTGCAAAAATTTATCCATAAATATAAGCGCTCAAATCAAGCGAACAGTTGGCAGATTCTTGGAACATGATGTGTTTGGGTTTCTATAGAATTTCAACAACGATCTTCCCGCTAAACAATCAAGTCTCGGCCACCGCTAAATATTCCGACGGAAACAGTGCTCACCTATTCTTATTGTCGGCCATCTCATGATGAGCACTTTGGATCTCTGCCCAAGGATACACCTGTGGAGTTGTATATCCGTGTCCGACGGGATGAGAAGAGCAGAAGAATTTACTCACTTTGTGAATGTAAGTCCGTATCGGGCCACCTCCGTTGGCGCCAGTTACCTTATCGATTATATCACGAAAACTTGAGCTTATAAGATAAGTTAGTCTGGAAGGGAATCACATCAGAAAATATTATGACAATACCTTGCGATGAGCTCGGTCTGGTACTGTAGACTACGGGAACGCAGCGTAGAACCTTGAATATGGAGACGCTTGTAAAGGATCGGGCCAAGGTTGACTGCGGAGACCTCGCTCCCTAGCCAACCATTTAGTCACGAGTTTTTGGACTTCAAGACATAACAAATGCCTACCACTCAAAGTAGCTAATATCGTCATCCTACCATCAATGGCGAGGGATTCCACATTCTTAGCCCAATGACTTTGTCCAACGAAATCTATGACAACATCGACACCTTTACCGTTGGTCGTTTTCTTCACCTCCGCGGCAAAGTCTTCAGTTTTGTAATTGACAGTATGTGTCGCCCCGTTAGGAATAGACCGCAGCCAATCGAGTTTTTCTGTAGTAGACGCCGTTGCAGTAACGGTTGCCCTGTGAACACGGCGTGATACGTATTCAGTAAGAACGTGCGGAACAAGGCAGAACAGCATCGAAAGCAGTGAGGACCGGGAAACTGGACACCGGAACACTCACGCTCCTAATTCTCTTGCCATTTGGATAGCCGCAATGCCTACACCAGAAGCGCCCGCATGAACGAGTACATGATCGCCCTTCTTGACTTCCCCGTGCTTCACAAGAGCTTGATAGGCTAAGAATGGTCCCAGAGTAGTCAGAACCGAAGACGACAGCTGATCTGCCGTACTCACCTGTAATATAATTTTCTGGTATGCTGGCTGCCTCCACCCAAGATAAGTGACCGGGCTTCTTCAACAAGAGTCCTTCGTCACAGTTTACGAACTCCGCATAAGCTCCCTAAGATACCCGTGACAGTTTTAGTCAGTCAAGAACATACACTTTGACTTGAGCAATCGACTAACGCCGCCCACGAGACCAAGTACTTCATCTCCAACAGCCCATCTTGTTACTCCTTCCCCGAGTTCAGTCACACGTCCAGAGAATTCCACACCGAGAATGGAGGAAGCGCCTAGGGGAACAGAATAGTTACCCTGACGCTGATAATGGTCCATGCGATTAATGCCGAATGCGACAATCTACCACGAATATTCCATACCGGACTAGATCAATTTACGTAGATCCACGAGATGAAGAAAGGCACAGACCTTTACCAAAACCTCTCCCTTCGTTGGGACTGGCTTATCTGTCTCCCCAATGTAGAGGTTCTCAATGGGACCCTGACCGTCCTTGATTAAAACAGCGTGCATTTTGGACATGATCACGGTAGGGTCGGGTGTCATGGTTCGAACGATCGTTGTTGTGCGTGGATAAGTTTGAACACCCTACATATGCTATCTGTAAACATGGCTTCCTGCCAGAAATACATTTCAAATTGGAATAGCTAATTATAAGAGATTTTGTATTCCACGAAAATTCAGCGACTACCCAGCTGTCTCCGGAAAGAATGGCCCGCAGACATCGCAGGGAAGTCTAACTTCAGAAGTTGTTCAAAGGTCACCGCTCTCGAAGCAACGATGTTGTTTAGTCGGCGAAATGATCGAAAGTGAATTCAAAAACTGAGATGGTCGATATGATTGCCTGATCGATGGTGAATGCATGATGAGCACCGTGAAATCGCGAGAGTCGGATTTGAAACTAGATTGCAGTCGCCGTCCTTCCCTGTTCTTCTTCTACCGTGCAGGACTATCAACTGAATTGTCCTATAAATGCTCACCGGGGGACCGTGCGATACACAGGAGATAAGAATAGTATTCCGTGGTGCAGCTACAAGGCCTGGGTCATCATTCCAACGTGAAAGAAGATCCTCATCTGAGAGTAACAAAAGGTTCACTGTTCTGCCGACAATAGTTTTAGACGTTCATTAAAAAGAAGTTCTCATGTCAATGGGCCCACCACACGACGCCTGAGTATGCGGAAATGAGTTGAGAATGACTAGCTTTTGGCATGATCGACCTCATTGAGCATTGCCCTCCGACTTTAGCTCCTCCATGATTCATACCGAGAGAGCGGTAAGACCGCGCGTCAGCGCAAGAGTAGAACACCGGAGGATAGTGGGATAAGTCAGCGTTGCGAATGCATCGCGCATGACTCAAGCTATCACTGCCTCATGGTTGATTGCAACGCCGGTAAATTCAAATTCCTGACCTTGTTCAACGAGTAAAGCACCAGCGAATAAGTCATCCTCCATATATCATGGATTGCAGATGCAAATTTCCTAAGACTAGTATTGAGTTTCGTTGAACCAAAGTTGTGGAACAACATCAACTTGCCAAGACACCGTCGCCGTATTGGGTTGTACCTACCAAGCTCGTTGTTACATACACCGTCCTCGATAAGTAATGAATGTTGTAAAGCCACTATAGAGCCTAGTGTAGTCAAAGTAGCAGTATAAATAAGTACTTACTCAGTGACCTATGATAAAAGTCGGGGAGAACCGTCACGGTAGTGCTCGGGCGGAAGCGGCTGAGTAAGCGGAGCGGCTAGCCAAACATACATCATCATTGATATTGACAACCGGCGTCGAACTCACTCACAACTCACTGTTTCGCTTGTGCTCGACGTTACAAGTAGTTTGGAGGCGCAAAGACCATTTATTGCAATGGCGCAGTCTTACTTTTCCGCCCCAGCTCGGTCATCTTCGTCGCTGTCGAAGGAGCCTTTGCTCTCAAATTGTGGCGGTGAGAAGCATTTAAAGGTGGAGGATGTCCAAGAAGCCTACATTGAACAAAAGGATCGGTTTGTTTGGAATATTTCCTCACTCTTTGTGTTGTTCTGATACGTTAGGCAGTCTGATCCAGGCCCTTGATTCCTCCAAGTCTATCCTTGGGGAACTGCGTCGGTTCAACAAGGAGGAGTGGGTTGTAAGGTACCCCACTCTACACGAGCAACCCTCCACAGAGCCTTCATCGTCATCAAGGACAAAGCCCCGTCGCTCTCTTCGCCGTTCGCTTTCGTTCGCAGATGATCCAAACATCCAAACGGAAGTTCTTTACACTCCTGTGCGAGAGGGCCTGACCCGGGCTGTCACACTGGCACCAATTTCTGACGCCTCGGAAGGTACTGATGTCAATCCTGCGGATGAAGGCGCGAATAAGGGTGAAGGAGATACATGCGAGGGGGAGAGGTTGATGTCATCGTCCAAGGATGGAGATTTTAATATCCTTCGTTTGGACCTCAAGCTCGGTCCCCACGGCTCCACCACATCCCCTGCCGCTCTTGTATCACATCTCGAAAAGGGTTCTATTGCCAGTTTATTGGACGAACGTATCGGTGCTTCCGTCAATCATATGGATAAACTCCGCCTTCGTGTGGAGGACACTTCATCAAAGGTTCTTGTCACTGGCGACCTTAATTCTGGAAAGTCCACTTTTGTCAATGCCCTTCTTAGGCGTGAGGTGATGCCAATTGACCAGCAGCCTTGCACAACCGCCTTTTGCGAAGTGCACGATGCTGCCGAGAATAATGGCAAGGAGGAAGTTCATATCATCAAGGAGGGTGCGGCGTATAGCATCTCGGACGAGTCGACCTTCACTCGCGCTTCGCTTGCTGACTTGGAGACGATTGTCTCAGACAATGAAGATGTTCAGCCAGTCTTGAAAATGTACCTTTCCGACAGCCGGGCACCATCGGAATCATTGCTCAATAATGGGGTCGTTGACATATCCCTGATTGATGCACCCGGTCTTAACCGCGATAGTTTGAAGACAACGGCCCTCTTCACTCGCCAGGAGGAGATTGACGTCGTTGTCTTTGTCGTTTCCGCCGAAAATCACTTCACTTTGTCCTCCAAGGAATTCCTATGGAACGCTAGCAATGAGAAGGCATACCTTTTCATTGTCGTGAACAAGTTCGAGCAGATCAAAAATAAGGAGAAATGCAAGAGGTTGGTGCTGGAGCAAATCAAGCAGCTGAGCCCTAGGACGTACGAGGATGCCGAAGACCTTGTCCACTTCGTTGATTCTGCTGCTGCTCTTCGACCGTACACAGCCAATCCAGCATTCGACGACCTGGAATCCTCGCTTCGTTCGTTCGTTCTCGTCAAACGCTCCAAGTCAAAGCTCCAGCCTGTCATGACCTACCTCTCCAACCTCCTATCCGATGTTGATCTTTTGGTTGGCGCAAATGCCATCGTCGCCCAATCTGATCTTGACCGCGCTAAAGATGATTTAACGCGTGTGAAGCCAGTTCTTGAGAAGATGAAGGGCAGCCAGGAACTGTTGGAAGAAAATCTGGAGTCTGTAGAAGAATTGGGGGCAGAGAGGACGAGTGCCAGAACAAGGGCCATCCTTTCCTCAGCCATCGAGCGCGTCGGGCAAGGTCTGTCTGGGGTTGATCATGCTACCATTTCCCTGCCAACTTTCCCTGGATTCCTTCGCATTTGGGATTATGCCAGAGATGTAAAGAAGGCTTTGTTGGCGAGCTTGGACATGGCTGTGAAGTTGGCTGAGGATGAAGCGCGCATCACTACTTCTGCAGGGGTGAAGAAGATCGGCGAGCTTGGCGATGCCAATCTTCCTGAAGGAGTCGAGAAGTCGCGGAGGGTATTCATGCCCGAAGCCATGTTCTCATTGCGCTCAGGCAAGAAGGGACTCCGCCGCCGTTCCTCTGCAACAGCCACCGCCGTCGTGGCTGGAGGGGTCCACAATCTCGGCATTGGCCTCTCCCAGCGCCCGGACATGCTCGATACGTCTGCCTTCGACATCTTTGACTTCCACCGGCTCTGGCCTCACTTTACCGATGATAAGAAGGAAGCAGAGGATGAGGCCAGCCCTACCACTGCGCTTAGCGTCGTCTCCGTTGGCGTCAGTGCGCTCACAATGGTTGGCGGTCAAACTTTCGGTGCCCGAGGCATTGTCGATGGTATCGTACGCATTTCTGAGCTGTTCGGAAACGAGACTGCAAGAAAATGGGCGGCCCCTGTTCTGGGCGCTTTCGTTATTGGTGCAACTGCCTACTTTGTCCTTGAGCTACCCAACACCATTCCACGCACCATCGGTCGCCGCATCCGCACATCACTCGTTGCCGCTGACGAGAACGCAACCGAGGATGAACTCTTCGTTAATGCTCATGCTGGCCGTGTCAGTAGGGAGACACGCAAGGTTTTGCGCCTGGCGTCTTGGGACCTCAAGGAGCGCTTCAGAGCCGCAATGGAAGAAAGCGGCAAAGAAGTCAAGAATGCAGAGGAGATGGAGAGGAGGGCCGAGAGAGCACTCGAGTATTTCCTGGAGGTGGAGACAAAGACGGGTTTGATCAGAAATGATGCTGGCTTGTCCAGTGTCTTGTAAGATTATCATGCTTGTTTATTTTCTTGCACCCTTACCACCTTGCTGTCTTCGTTCGTCCTTCTGCGCACCATGATGTCCTTGTCGTTGCCGCTCACTGTCGTTGATTAATCTTTTTTATTGTTTTGTTTCGCCTTTCATGCACATGCCTTTAACGTAGAATAGCAATGAAATCTCCGCACGCTAGGTGATCGGAATGTCACTATGTTTCAGCACAGGCGGGAGCTCGTAATACTACACTAACTACAACTGCTGAGCTGGTAGTTAGACCAACTTACGCAGCGAATTTGCGCCAATGACAGCTGCGTCTTCAATATAATAAAACGGACTACATTTAATATGATCTACAACCCCTCATCATACAACTTCCGGGATAATGCAACATAGAATCTCTCCAGATCCAACTTAGAGGCCAGCTCATGCTTGACAGACTTCTCAGCCTTCTGCTTCTGTGAAGTGTCTCCAGGGGGAGACTTGTTCGTCGATGGGACCTGATGGATGATCCAATCGAACACGGCGGAGAGCTTATCCGTTGATGCTTTCACAACAGGGTCACTTTCACCCTCCTTGCGCATCTCCTCCCTAGCCCCTCGGGAGACTCTCGGGTCCGATGACGACATCGAAGATCCACCAGCACCAGCGAACTCATACCCACCAGAAGACCCCTTCTCTTGCTTCTTCCACGCCCGAATAAACTTTGACCAGTCGCCGAACGCCCACCCATCTGCGCCGACACGACCTGCTATGCTCGTCAAAGGCACAGACGACAAGTCGACATTGAATTCCAGCCCCCGTGCACCTCTGATCTCCCAGTGATCACAACCCTCCATTATCCCGAGAAATTCGCCCCACCTTGCACTCTGCACGGTTACGAGGCCGTCGTTTCCCCACTGGTCGTCCTGCTGCCATGTCAGAGGCGCATGTATATCCCCTGAGTCGGCGTGTTGACGCTTGAGGCGTTCCTTCTCTTCTCGTTCTAACTCATCGAGCACCATCTTTGGGAGACAAAGCGGGTGCCAGATGCTCATGTCGGCAGTACGTCCAGTGACGCTGAAGTACTTGACACGTGGATCATTGGGGGTGGCGGGATTGAACACGTTGTTGAGGTATGACGATGTCAAGTTGGCATATGCTGGCGAGTCCAGAATGGACAACAAGAGCGTTGTGAAAGAAGACGGTAACGAAGCCAGTGACAAGGAGAATGAAGTCTCGCACTTCTCAGGGGTTGTCTCTTTTTCCGGCACAGACTGCTCCTGAATCTCGGTTGTTGTCTTGAACATTTCTTCTTGGGGTCGTCTTCCGAGGCCGATATTTGTCTTGGCGTCAAGTGAAGTGAATGCACTGCAAAGCGGGAACAAAATTTTGGGAACTTACCGCACACCAGTCCATGAAAGGGCTTCCTCTATGGGGAGTACTGATTGTCGTCAGAGATAATGGAGTATATTCATTTGGCTGCACGTGTGTAATGAGATGGCGGCAATCAAGACCTCCCATGGAATGAGCCATGAAATTGACACCTCGCCCTCTGGCCTTCTCCTGGAGTAACCGATCAAGGTTTTCTGCCCTCGACGCTATGGAACCCGTTCTAAGTAGAAAAAATCAGAAATGGTCTAATGACAAATTTGATGATCGTACCCGGGTACCGCTGTAACAATAACGTCTGCTCCGACCTTCTTCTTGAGGATGTTGAGAACATTGGCCCAGTAGTGCATCCGGAGACTGGGAAATGCGGCAGGACCTCGCACGTCAAACCCGTATAGCCCTGTGGATCAATGTGTGTGGTTCACTCAAATTAAGCAGATTAAGATGAACCAACCGTGGCAGAGGACAATTGGAAACCTAGGGGCTCTTATAGGGTCATACAGTGTTGGATTTCGCAGTAAGCGATGGATGGTATCAGTGGAATCACCCTCGGATGGTTCTTGAGGTGGTAATTTCCCCTGCGGCAATTGGGAATTGAGAGTGGATGTGTCAAGAGCAGTGGTATGAGGCTCGGATGGCGCTTTGGAATCAAAATGAGATAGATTTAGAGGCCATGATTTGGAATCGTCCTTAAAGAAGCATCGGCCTGTTTGTGGACGACTACATGAGTCTGGTGAACACTGGTGAACGTCAAACGAGGTGACTTGCCTTCCAGGGTCCGATGAGGGAGCTTTGGAGTCAGCGGTTTGGTTGGTCGCTCCAAAACACTATCCACAAATAACCCTACACGAAGCCAGTCCCACTTATTCGGAGACAGCGGGTTCCACCAAAAGTCATTGGAAGTGGTGTGAACTTCAGGTGTGTTACTGGAGGTATCTTCGGCTCTGACCTTTGATATGAGGTACTGGCCAGATAGTGAAAAGGTAGCCATGACATTGACGAGGCGCCGAAATAACGCTACGACTTGAACTGGGAAGTGGACGTTGTTCATGATTTCACTGGAGAAACATGTATGAATGTGAGTCTGAATGAGTCGGAGCAATCAAATGAGTTACTTGATTAGGTGGCCTGATCCACTATATTCTGATTTGGGATATTTTCGAGTCACAGCTGAAAAGCGCTGACCTCCTGCCTTGATCACACAAAATGTCGGACGAAGAAACTCTACAGAAACATCACGAAGAATCAGACTCTGAAGAAGAGGAGGAGGAACAGCTAGATGATGTCCCAAAGATTGATATAGATATCACGAAACTGACGCCACTTTCGCCTGAAGTAATATCAAAACAGGTGCGCAAGCAGCTTTCCTTTATCTGAAGCATCTCATCGACCGCGATCCTTCTAGGCTACAATTAACTTGGGTACGCAGAGCTTAGCGAATACATATAAGTTAGCCATTGAGTTATCTCTGCAGGAACGATCGGTCATGTCGCACACGGAAAATCAACAGTTGTGAAGGCCATATCAGGCGTCATGACTGTACGATTCAAAAACGAACTCGTTCGTAACATCACGATTAAGCTGGGTTATGCAAACGCAAAAGTATGTCCCTCTTGCCTCGCATCTGATCCATTGTTAATCTCGAGAGCTACCATCATAGATCTACAAGTGCGAGAACGAGGCATGCCCCCGTCCAGGCTGCTATCGATCGTACCGCTCAGATAAGGAAGATAATCCTCCTTGCGAACGACCAGGATGTGGTCACCGAATGAAACTCATTCGTCATGTTTCCTTCGTGGACTGTCCCGGTCACGATATTCTGATGGCTACCATGCTTAACGGTGCCGCAGTCATGGACGCAGCCCTTCTTCTAATTGCAGGAAACGAGACATGCCCTCAGCCGCAGACATCGGAGCACTTGGCCGCGGTTGAAATCATGAAGCTGGAAAACATCATTATTTTGCAGAACAAGGTCGACTTGATCAAGGAAGCTCAGGCTCTTGAGCACCAAAAATCAATCGCTGCATTCGTCAAGGGTGCGTACTCGGTAGCATGGGCTATTCAATGTTGTATTAATTCTCATAACAGGCACGGTGGCCGAGTCGTCCCCCATAGTTCCGATATCTGCGCAGCTGAAATACAACATCGACGCTGTCAACGAATACATTGTAAAGCGTATACCCATCCCAGTCCGCGACTTTACTTCTGATCCCCGTCTCATCGTCATCCGTTCCTTTGATGTCAACAAACCTGGTGCAGAGGTCGATGATCTCAAAGGTGGTGTTGCCGGTGGTTCTATCCTTACAGGTGTCCTGCGGCTAGGGCAAGAAGTCGAGATTCGTCCGGGAATTGTGACGAAGGACACTCAAGGCCGGAACCGCTGCAAACCCATTTTCAGCAAGATTGTTTCTCTGCACGCCGAGAACAATCACTTGCAGTTTGCTGTTCCGGGAGGACTGATTGGTGTTGGGACCAAGATTGATCCTACGTTATGCAGAGCGGATCGTCTGGTCGGTCAAGTGTTGGGTGCGGTCGGGAAGCTCCCGAAGGTCTACACTGGTAAACATCCTCGGTTTCTCCATGCTAGCGGGTCCTGACGTGAATTCAGAGCTTGAAATTAGTTTGTTCCTTCTTCGTCGTTTGCTGGGAGTTCGCACAGAGGACAAGAAACAAACAAAGGTCTCGAAACTCGCCAAGAACGAGCTCTTGCTCATTAACATTGGTTCAACATCGACGGGCGGACGAGTGTTGAGCGTAAAAGGGGATCTCGCGAAGATTCAATTGACTTCACCCGCATGTACTGAGGTTGGAGAGAAGGTCGCGCTTTCGAGACGTATCGAGAAGCATTGGCGGCTTGTAGGCAAGTGTTTCTGTTGACTCAGTAAACTCACTTGCTGACTTGTCATCAGGTTGGGGAAGTGTACAGCGTGGAACGGTGTTGGAGTTAGACTGATTCGCTACCCACATTCTTGCACTTGATGTGACCGGAGCCAATCTACATCTGTATCATTTTTACAGCACGCAAATGCATTGTTTCGATTGCACTGTGCATCTTTATTTGGAAGACTCGTGATGGCCACTTTCCCTTATCGGCGATCCTTTATGACGATTTGTAGACTTTGACGCCGTCTACGTGCGTATCGACCTTTCAATCCTCAATGTCAACTGTGTGGTCTTGGCCAGTCAGACGATCTTCCTAACAGCGAAGCTTTGAAGCCGCAAGCATGTGCGCGCGTTGTCTCGAACTTTATCTATGCCCACAGGGCTTCTGTCATCCCCACAAACTTTGCAATCTCAAAAGGCAGCCTGCACTGTCGTATTACTATAACTCTACAGCGCGGGTGGTCGACCGGTCAGCAATGAGCATTCTCTAAGCTGAATTATTTATTTTTGTCTCAAGCACGATCGACCCCGCGTCCATTTCACTGCACCGTCAATGTTGAGAATGATACTCCGTGTTGATTAGAAACGACCTTCGCGTCCGCGTCTCTATTCTTGATTCTTGGAATAGTATATACTTCAATGATGTTGTGAAAGAAGGTGATCAAGCACCTCTCGATGCTCCCAAGCACGGATTGGAAGAACTCAGCTGAAGATCGTTTAAACCTCAGAGTGAGTGGCATTTGCGCGGTACAATGGAACATATTATTCGACAATGGTTTCATGTGCAGGTATCTATCATAAGAAACAACATCGTATGGATGAGTTGAACGTCATAACATTTCAAAGGACAAAGGATATCTTTTGCAAGAGACGAGGACCAGGTAGATTAATGATCACCGTCGGTATACTCAGAGGAGGCAAAACATGTAGAGATCCAAAAACGAGTCCAGCGCCCAGCGTGTCTGATTATGATATTAGGGTTGGTGGTTGGAGTTGTATTAGGGACAGCGGGAGGTGTGACGGATGATGTTGAGACGGCAGCCTGTGATTGCGGAGATGACTGAGGCCGAGCCGCGCCGCCGAATTGTGTGGTGTTGCTATTGGGAAGACATGAGATGCTTGCAGCAGGTTTTTTGGATTTCAATGGAATTGGCCTCCGTTTTTCTCTTGCTGACGCGTTCCTCTACGTGACATGAGATGGGGTTTTGAACATACATTCGAGAAGGAGAACATACACGTTTGGCCTGGCAATGTGGAACGTTGACGACTGATGAGGGACGCTTACGCAGCTCGATCGCTGCACTACTGGGTCGGGCAGAGAAAATGTTCAGAACCCAGTGAAAAATGCGGGGTCGTGATGGCGTATCGAGTCGCGCAGATGACTGAGAACATGGAGGTCAGGAAGAGCAGTACATGTAGATGAGGGTTGAGCCACATACGTGAGCACGATGTGGTGCGCCATCGAAAAATCATTGGGGCACCCTATTGAAGACCTTAATTGGCTGACGGACTGAACGTCGCGTAGTATCAGTCTAGAAGATGTTTGAATGCAAGAGTGACGTACGGCAATTACCGACTTGTCGCACTGGTCCAAGAGAAGTTCGTCGAGGCCAGCTTGTTTTACTACTGCAGAAACGTTCCATGCATACGCGTTGTTGCAGCCAGTGACCAGTAGCTTTCCATCTGCCGAAAAAGACACAGAAAGCACTTGATCTGCATGCTGCAGGGGCGAACCAATGGGCTGGTCGTTGTCGAGATTCCATAATCACGCTGTGTGGTCCAAAGATGCGGTTGCGAGGATGCGGCCATTCGGAGATATTGCAATGGCATAGATGCAGGACCTGTACATATCCAGCACTGGGATCTGTTCCCAAGTTGCGGTATTTCATGCAATCGACCCGGACACTATAAGTGTTGTTCCATCTGGGGTCCAAGCCAGGCAAAACACCCAATTTGTGTGTCCCTCAAGAGTTGCGACAAGCTGGCCCGTCTTTGTATCCCAAATTTTAACTGAGGACTCGTTATCTCCAGTGCTGTTCCAACGCTCATGTCCGACTTTGCCAGTCGCAAACATGGTCATGTCTGGCGAGTAGACGACTGCTCTGCAATGGTGCCCTGTCTTGATCGATGTGAGGATTGTCTCTCCGCTCTGTACATCCCATTGTCTTGCAGTCCCATCTTCAGATCCGCTCAAGACTCGCCGACCATCTCGACTCCAGCAGACAGATGTCACTTGATTGGTATGCCCCATCCATTTCGCAACGACTTTACCTGTGTCGATGTCCCATAACCTCACTCCACCATCTCCACTCCCGCTAACCATTTTCTTCCCGTTGGGAGACAACGATATGGTCAACACTGGACTGTCTCCGTCCCGCCAGTCGTCTCCTATCTGTTTCCCACTCTTCAAGTTCCATACCCGCAGCGAGCCGTCCGTTGAACAAGTCATCATCCGCTGTCCACCTGGCAGGTGTATGGCGCTGCAGGCCGACTTAGTATGTCCTTCAAATTTCTGGTGGGGCTGTATCGTTGATGTTTCCTGCCTTCCAACAACAGTGGGTGAAGACATAATCAACTACTAGACGCAGCTCTGTCTCAGCTTTCATGCAGCACAATCCAAAATCAGCACTTACGATCAGTAGGCCTTGACGTGTTGACACCGAGATAATAGGTCAAAAGTGCACTGGAAGCTTGAGCTGGTACGTTTTACATGTGTTATCCTCATGTTCACTTCACAGCTTCTAAGCATAGGCTGTGCAGTTGAAGCTCCCAAGCCTCATTTCTGATCACGAGTCACATTACATTAGTTCACAAATCTTCATTCTACAACGGACCAACCACACACCGTCCATGTGTCCCGACCTTGCTCAACACATTTTCACCCCAGTATCTTCGTCAACAACATCTTAAACTGCCTCTCCCCACTCAACTGCTCCTGACGGTACGCATTATCCCACCGACGCTCGATTCTCGTCTGGTGCATCACCCTTCCAGAGCAGCAAGGCAGCTGAGGAGATCTTTGCCCTCAGAAGACGCCGTAGCTTCTAAACGGTCCACGTCGCTGAAGGTTGATGTATAGAGACCTGGAGACAATGATACCCACAGTCGGAGGATGCGATACCCGGGAGCTACCAAAGGTGGATTACAACAAGGGTGGGTCCTCTCTCCCTCATCAGCGGTTCCTTATGACTTGATTTATAGACTTTGACGCCGATATCCATATCGACCTTTCGTCAATTGTGTGGTCTTGGCCAATCAGACGACCTTCGACCGTTCTAACAACGAAGCTTTGAAGCCGCAAGTATGTGTGTGAGTTGTCTCGAGCTTTATTTATGCCCACAGGGCTTCCGTCGCCCCCACGAACTTTACAATCTCACAGCACAGCCTACACTGTCCGATTACTGAAACTTTCCAGTACGCGGATAGTCGACCGGTCAGCAATGAGCATTCACTAGGCTGAATTCTTTCTTTCTATCTTGAAATGACGGACCCCCGTGACGTCTTCATTTCACTACATCGTTGACATTAAGAATGACACTCTGTACTAATTTGAAACGACCTTCATGTTTTTGTTTTTACTTCTGTGATTGTATATACTTGAATGACATTGTGAAAGGTGATCAAACACCTCCCGATGTTCCCAAGTGCCTCGCAATGGGATTCGAAGGCGAAGGCCAAGGATTATCTGAAGATCGTTAAACCTGAAAGTGAATGCTATTTGCGCGATACAATGAAACATATCTATCGACAATAGTTTAATGTACGGGTATCTATTATAAGACACATCGTTGTACGGATGAGATGAACGTCATAGCAGATAAATGAGATCTTTTCAAAAAGCAAGAAAATAAACCAGGTAGAATCTTAGTGATGACCATCGGTATACTCAGAGGAGGCACAACATATAGAGACCCAAAACCGAGTCCAGCGCCCAGCGTGTTTGATTATGATATGAGGATTGGTGGTTGGAGATGTATGAGGGACAGTGGGAGGTGTGATGGATGACGTCGAGACGGTAGCCTGTGGTTGCGGCTGAGCCGCGCCGCTAGATTGCGTGACGTTGCTATTGGGAGGGCGTGAGGTGCTTGCATCAAGCTTCTTGGGTTTCAATTGATTTGGCCTCCGCTTTTCTCCTGCTGACGCGTTCCTCTATGTAACATGAGATGTGATTTTGAACATTCGAGAAGAAGAAGACATACACGTTGGGCTTGGCAATGTGGAACATCGCTGACTCCTAACTGATGCTCATGCAGCTCGATCTCCACACTACTGGGTCGGGCAGAGAAAAGGTTTCGAACCCAGTGAAAAATGCGGGGTGGTGATGGCGTATCGTGGGGATCGGGTTTCCCAGAAGACTGAGAACATGGAGGTCAGGAAAAACAGTGCAATGTAGATTAGCGACGTACGTGAGCACGATGTGGTGTGCCATCGAAAACCCCTTGGGGTACGACCTTGATTGGCTGACGGACTGGACGTTGTGTAGCATCAACAGTGAGTAGCGACTGGTCCAACAGAAGTTCGTCGAGGCCAGCTTCTGTTACTATCACAGAAACATCCCATATGTATGCATTGTTGTCAAAGCAGCCAGTGGCTAGTAGCTTTCCATCTGCGGAGAACGACACAGAATTCACGGTACCTGCATGATGGAGGGGCGAAGTGATGAGCTGGTTGTTGTGGAGGTCCCATAATCGCACTGTGTAGTCGGCCGATGCGCTTGCAAGGATGCGGCCATTCGGAGATATTGCGATGCCATAAACATCATGGCTGTGCCCATTGAGCACTGCGATCTTTTTCCATATTTGGGTATTCCATGTCCTAATGGAGTCATCGTTTGACCCGGAGATAAGCGTTTTTCCATCCGAGGTCCAAACCAAGCACCATGGCGGAAACGTGTGTCCTTCAAGAGTAGCAACGAGCTCGCCGGTCTTCACATCCCAGATTTTGACCGGGTACTTGTCATCTCTGCCAGCCCGTTCGCCTCCCCCAGTCGCAAACATGGTCATGTCTGGTGAGTACACGACTGCGAACACGCATTCGTGCCCTGTATCGATTGGACCCAGGATCGTCTCTCCGCTCTCTACATCCCACTCCATTGCAGTCCCATCCTGAGATCCGCTCAAGACTCGCTGTCCATCTTGACCCCAGCAGACAGACATCACTGCCTTTGTATGGCCCAACCATTTCGCGATGACTTTCCTTGTGTCGATGTCCCACAACCTCACTTCACCATCCTCACTCCCGCTAACCACTTTCTTCCCGTTCGGAGATAACGCTATAATAATCACTGGACTGTCTCCGTCACGCCAGTCTTCTCCTATCTGTTTCCCACTTTTCATGTTCCATACTCGCAGCGAGCCGTCCAGTGAGCAAGTTATCATCCGTTGTCCACCTGGCAGATGTATGGCACTGTAGACCGAATCAGTGTGTCCCTCCAATTTCTGGCGGGGTGCGATCACTGATGCCTCCAGCGCTGGTGAAGACATAATCAACTTCTAGGCGCAGTTCCATTTCAGCTTTCATCCAACAAACTCTAAAAACCATCACTTACAACAATATGCTCCTCAGCTGCTCCCGACACCCACAAAAGGCGTTTAGATCAAAAGAGCACCGGAAGGTTGGGGTGGTATGGTTTGCATGTGTTATTCTCGTGTTCACCTCAGCTTACACTATATATACTGTGCAACGCCCAAGCCTCATTTCTGATCACGAGTGGCATTCTATTAGTAACAGTTCTGACTGCCCCCTATATGTCTCGCTACGACCTTTCCCAACACATCTCCACTCCACTATTCTCGTTAACACTTGAGTAGGGGACCCCGTGGGTAGGAGCCGAGTGGCAGCCGAGTAGCACCGTAGTTTAGCGAGCCATTGAGTGTCTTTCGGGCTTTGTCGTAGCGTAGTGCTCTTCGCCACTTTGCCTTGCTCGCGACACGCAGGCACACAGTCGCGGATACACCGCTCCAACACATTCTTAAACCGCCCCACCACACCCACGACCCAACCACCACCCGAAGGTGCGATCATCTCATCGATGCTTGCATACGGCGCATAAGAGGTATTTCTGTATATCGGTACTGGGCAAACCACCAGAACTTCACTGATGCAACTCACCGTTTCGTCTTTGTTCACAAACCTCGGCTAGCTTTGTCGCCGGATTACAGTCACCCCTCCAGAGCGGTAAGACAGTCAAGGAGACGTTCGCCCTCAGAAGGCGTCGTAGCTTCTAAATAGTCCACTTCACTGAAGGTTGGTGTCTAGAAGCCTGGAGACAACGATACCCGGGAGCTGCTTAAGTTGGATTACAACAAGGGTGGGTCCTTGGTGGTATGGAATGTCCAATGTTTTACTCATCATTACTAACAGGCATAGTGGTCCACTTGCCACCCAACCTTTCGATTTCTACGTATCTGACATATAACATCGACGCCGTCAAGGAATATGTTGCAAACACTTCAGACCCCCGTCTTATCGTCACCCGTTCCTCCGATGTCAGCAAACCTGGTGTCGAGGACGTAGGTGGTCTGTGCTTACTGGCGTCCTACGACTAGGACAGGAAGTCGAGATCCATCTGCGAATTGTGGATACTCAAGGTTTCAAGTCTATTTTTAGCAAGATCGTCTCTCTGCACGCAGAGAGCAATCACTTGCTGTTTGCTGTTCCAGGAGGTCTAATTGATGTTGAGACCAAGATTGATCTTACGCTATGCAGAGCGGATCGTCTTGTTGGTCAAGTGTTGGATGTGATCGGAAAACACCCAAAGGTCTACACCGGTAAGCATCCTCTATTTCGGTATGCTATCACGTTCTCAAGAGTATTTGGGGCTTGAAATCAGTTTGTTCCTCCTCCGTCATTTACTTGGCGTACAGAGGACCAGAAACAGGCATAAATCTCGAAACCTGCCAAGAACGAACTCCTACTCATTAACATTGGTTCAACATCGAGTAAGGCGATCTCGCGAAGGTTTAATCGACTTCACCTGCATATACAGGTCGCCATTTCCGGATGTATCAAGAAGCATTGGTGGCTTATAGGTGAGTGCTTTCTGTCTGAAGGTTAGGGAAGTGTACAACTAGACCGATTCGCTACCCACACTCTTGTGACCGGAGCCAATCTACATTTGTTTCAATTGCACTGCATATCTTTATTGGGAAGACTCGTGATGGTCACTTTCCCTTATGACTTGATTTGTGGACTTTGACGCTTATCGACCTTTCGATGTCAATTGCAGTCTTGGTCAATCAGACGACATGTAACTATTCCAACAGCGAAGTTTTGAAGCCGCAAGTATGTGCGTGCGTTGTCTCGAACTTTATTTCTGCCCACAGGGCTTCTGTCTCCGCCGCAAACTTTGCAGCCTCCTTAAACTGTTCGATTACTGAAACTCTACAGTGCGCGGATGGTCGGCCGGCCAACAATGAGCACTCTCTAGGCTAAATTATTTCTTTCTATCTCAAACATGATGGAATCCGCATCTTCATTTTACTGCATCGTCGATATTAAGAATGGCATGACTAGAAATGACCTTCCTGTCTGTGTTCTCGCCTTTGAAATCAATGACGGTGTGAAAGAAGGTGTTCAAGCACCTGCCGATGCTCCCAAGTACCTTGCAATGAGATTCGATGATACTCCGTGTTGATTAGAAACGACCTTCGCGTCCGCGTCTCTATTTTTGATTTTTGGAATAGTATGTACTTAATGATGTTGTGAAAGGTGATCAAGCACCTCTCGATGCTCCCAAGCACGGATTCGAAGGACTCAGCTGAAGATCGTTTATGGTATTTGCGTGGTACAATGGAACATATTATTCGACAATGGTTTCATGTGCAGGTATGTATCATAAGAAACAACATCGTATGGATGAGATCAAAGTCAGAATTTCAAAGGAGATCTCTATAAAAGACGAGAACATAAACCAGGTAGATTAATGATGACCGTCGGTTAACTGAGAGGAAGAGCAACATATAGAGACCCAAAAACGAGTCCAGCGCCCAGCGTGTTTAATTATGACATGAGGATTGGTGTCTGCAGTTGTGTTAGCGACAGCGGGAGGTGTGGTGGATGATGCCTGTGGTTGCGGAGATGACTGAAGCTGAGCCGCGCCGCTGAATTGTGTGGGGTTGCTATTGGGAGGGCGTGAGGTGCTTGCAACAGGCTTCTTGGATTTTAATGGAACTGGCCTCCGTTTTTCTCTTGCTGACGCGTTCCTCTGCGTGATATGAGATGGGGCTTGATTATTCGAAAAGGACGAAAATGACTTACGCGTTTGGCCTGGCAATGTGGAACGTCGACGATTGCTGAGGGACGCTTGTGCAGCTCGATCTCTGCACCACTCGGTCTGTCAGAGAAAATGTTTCGAACCCAGAGAAAAATGCTGGGTCGTGATGGCGTATGGCGGGGATCGAGTCGTGCAGAAGACTGAGAACATCGAGGTCAGGAAAAACAGTACAATGTAGATGAGCAACGTACGTGAGCACCATATGGTGTACCATCGAAAAATCCTTGGGGTACCCGACTGGAGACCTTGATAGGCTGACGGACTGAACAATATTGTGTAGCATCAGCCTAGAATGCACATGTTTAAATGCAATGAGATCTGTTCGTGAAAGTATCACGTACTACAGCAAGTAGCGGCTTGTCGTGCTGGTCCAACAGAAGTTTGTCCTCGAGGCCAGCTTCTTTTACTATCGCAGAAACATCCCAAGTGTATGCGTTATTATCATGGCAACCAGTGGCTAGTAGCTTTCCGTCTGCTGAAAATGACACAGAAAGCACCAAATCTGCGTGTTGGAGGGGCGAACTGATGGGCTGGTTGTTGTCGAGGTCCCATAATCTCGCTGTGTTGTCCTTTGATGCGCTTGCGAGAATGCGGCCATTTGAAGATATTGCAATGGAGATGACATCGTCGGTGTGTGCATCCAACAGTGCGATTTGTTTCCAAGTTGAAGTATTCCATGTCCTAATCGAGTGATCGTCTGACCCGGAAATAAGCGTTGTTCCATCTGGGGTCCAAGCTAGGTCCATCACCCGACCTGTGTGTCCTTCGAGAGTAGTGACAAGCTTGCCTGTCTTCGCATCCCAGATTCTGACCGGGTACTTGTATGATCCAGCTGTGATGTCTTCCCAATTACTCTCAGTTTCCCATCCACCTGTTGCAAACAAGGTCATGTTTGGTGAGTAGACGACTGCGAACACCCATTCGTGTCCTGTGTCGATTGGTGCGAGGATTCTCTCTCTGTTCTCCACATCCCATTGTCTTGCAGTCCCATCGTGAGATCCGCTCAAGACTTTCTGACCATCTCTACTCCAACAAACAGAATTCACTCCGTTTGTATGCCCAATCCATTTCGTGATAACTTTGCCTGTGTCGATGTCCCACAACCTCAGTTCGCCATCCATACTCCCGCTAACCACTTTCTTCCCATCCGGAGACAACGCTATGGTCCACACTGGACTGTCTCCGTCTCGCCAGTCGTCTCCTATCTTTTTCCCACTTTTCAAGTTCCACACTCGCAGCGATCCATTGTCTGAACATGTTACCATCTGGTGTCTGCCTGGCAGATGTATGACACCAAATATTGCATTGATGTGTCCCTCAAATTTCTGGCAGGGAATTATCGTCGATACCCCCTGCGCTGGTGAAGACATAATCAACTATTGAGTCCAGCTCTATTTTAGCTTTCATGCACAAAATCCACAATGATCACTTACGACGGTTGGCAGATCTTGACACTAAGACACAATGGGCGTATGGGTCAAAATTACACTGAAAGTTTGAGCTCGCAAGTCTTAAAACATCAAATATATTGTTCTTCAGGGTAAGAGCTCGTACGTTTTACATATGTCATCCTCATTTTCACTTCACAACTTCTAATGGTATGGGTTATACAACTGAAGCGCGCAAGCCCTGTTTCTCATCGTGAGTTGTGCTCTAACAGTACCGATCTTTATTCTAGAACGGACTGATTCTCTATGTGTCCCGCCACAACCTTGCCCCAATTTCACTCCGCTATCCTTGTTAAAGTGCACATAACCACCCCGCCGCTCCTCGAAGGTAGTTCTTCAGAAACAGAAATACCGGTGCAGTGTCGCCGCGTGTGAACCTGGCGGTATTGCGCTGGTGCAGTGGAACATTTAACATTTTTAGTGACTAGCCATTCTCGTATTAGGCGCGGTGACCCTGTTGTTACTCATCGTTCCGATCTCTGCGCAGCTGAGATAAAACACCAGTGGACCGTCAATGGATACATTTAAAATGTATATACATCCCAGTCCGCGGCTTCGCTTCCGAACTACATCCCATTCGTTCCTTCTATGTCAACAAGCCTGTGCTGAGGTCAGATACGTCAGGGTTGCCGATTGTACCCTATCCGAGTCAAAGGAGGATGCTGTATGCTTTAACTACTAGCCTCTAACACGATCTTACGTCTCCTGAGGTATTGACTGCATCACCTTGTTGCGAGGGCTGAACTGACGTTGTGCGGATTCTACTCGAGAATGGTACGGTCGTGTCGTAGATTGATGGGTTTTTGGTGGCTTACTTGGACAATCGCCTTGCTGTGGCGACGATGAATATAAAATTTTGATACGATCCGGCCTGGACGATCTCTATCCATCATTATACATGCCGAGAGATTGTTTCCATCTTGCAAGAGGTCGAACGTTCTTTGCTGTGCTTTCTGTGCCTGCTGGTGGTAGTTTTGACTCGGAATAACGCTTGGGATTCGAAAAAGTCAAAAGCGAGGAGGGCAAGAGACATCCTTTTTTCAAGGATGTGTATTGATGTCTTGAACACGCATATCCCGCCGCCGCCGTACCTGACGATTCAAGTGGGGTACAACTTCACTTCAATAAAACTACTTCACCCTACCCAACTACTCCAATATCTGTCATGGCTCGATACTTTTTGGTATGTATGTAAGACATATTCTGTGTCTCAGTACGCGAAAATTCAAATCACTGATAGTTCCATCTTTCTCCAGAAACCTCGGCATCTTGATTCCATGATTCAGATTTGGGACTTTTTCGAGACACAGCTGGAAAGCACCGACCTCCTGCCTTGATGTCAGACGAAGAAACTCTACGCAAGCACCACGAAGAACCAGACTCTGAAGAAGAGGATAAGCAGATGGAGGAATCGCTGGAACAAGAAATTGAGATTCGTCTGGGAATTGTGACGAAAGACACTCAAGGCCGAAACGGCTACAAGCCGAGATCGTGTCTCTGCAGTCATCACTTGCAGTTTGCAGTTCTGAGAGGATTGTGTTTGTATCAGGGTTGATCTTACGCTATGCAGAACGGATCGTCTTGTTGGCTCGAACCTCTTTACCGGTAAGCATCCTCGGTTTCGCCATGCTAGCGTGCTCTGAAGAGAATATAGAACTTGAAATCAATGTGTTCCTTCGTCGTTTGCTGGGGGTTCGCACGGAGGACAAGAAACACACAAAGGTCCCGAAATTCGTCAAGAATGAGCTCCTACTCATTGACATTGGTTCAACATCGACTGGTGGGTGGATACTGAGCGTGAAAGAGGATCTTGCGAAATTCAATTGACTTTGCCCGCATGTACCAAGGTTGGAGAGAAGGGAGAAGTCTCGAGAAGTATTAGCGGCCAGTGTTTCTGCCAACTCAGTAGATTCATTCGCTGACTTGAGTCCCATCAGGCTGGAGAGGTGTGCGGCGTGGAACAATGATGAAGTCGGACTGATTCAGTACCACATTCTTGCACTTGATGTGACAGGAGCCAATTTATATCTCAAGAAAACGGATGGGATGTCTTAATGATGATCACGGGTATACTCGGGAGTCGTACAACAAACAAACAACCAGAATCGAGTCCAGCGGTCAGCGTTTTCTATCGTTGCACGAGGATTGGTGTGCGAAGTTGTGTTAGTGACGGGGAGTGCGGCAGAGGATGTGGAGACGGCAGCCTGCGCTTGCGAAGATGTTTGAGCCTGAGCCGCACTAGTGGATTGTTGTGTGACATTGATATTGGGAGGACGTGAGGTGCTTGCAGCGGGTTTCTTGGGTTTCAATGGAGCTGGCCTCCGTTGTTCTCGTGCTGACGCGTTCCTCTATGTGACATGAGATGGGGTTTTGAATGTTCGAGAAGGAGAAGATGACATACACGTTGGGCCTGGCAATGTGGAACGTCGACAACTCCTGAGTGACACTCACGTAGCTCAATCTCTGCACTACTGGGTCTGGCAGAGAAAAGGTTTCGAACCCAGAGAAGGATGTGGGGTCGTGATGGTGTATCGCGGGGATCGAGTCGTGCAGAAGACTGAACATCAAGGTCAGTACAGCGTAGATGAGATGTGAGCAACATACATGAGCACGATGTGGTGTTCCGTCGAAAAATCCTTGGGGTACCCGATTGTAGACCTTGATTGGTTGACGGACTGGACGTCGTGTAGCATCAGGCTAGAAAATGTTTGAATGCAATGAGATCTGTGATGAAAGAGTCACGTACCAACTTGTCGCGCTGGTCCAACAGAAGTTCATCCAGGCCAGCTTCTGTTACTATCGCAGAAACATCCCACGTGTATGCATTGTTGTCACAGCAGCTAGTTGTTAAGAGCTGTCCGTCTGTAGAAAACGACACAGAAAATACGGCTTGTGCATGGTGGAGGGGTGGACTGATGGGCTTGTTGTTGTCGAGGTTCCATAGTCGCGCTGTGCTGTCCCGTGATGTGCTTACCAGGATGCGGCCATTTGGAGATATTGCAATGCAATTGACAAAGTTGGTGTGCCCTTTGAGCACTGCGATCTGTTTCCAAGTCGTTGTACTCCATGTCCTAACCGAGTGGTCCATTGACCCGGAGATAAGCGCTAGCTCTGAAGTCCAAGCCAGGCACACCACCGAATCTGTGTGTCCTTCAAGAGTAGCGACAAGCTCGCCGGTCTTCGTGTCCCAGATTTTGATTGGGGACTTGTCATTCCCGATATCCCTAGTTTTGCATCCACCAGTCGCGAACATGGTCATGTCTGGCGAGTAGACGACTGCCTGCACAAG
The DNA here is from genome assembly GCA_016695465.1 of Suillus americanus. Lineage (NCBI taxonomy): Eukaryota > Fungi > Basidiomycota > Agaricomycetes > Boletales > Suillaceae > Suillus > Suillus americanus. Next base: position 100,862 of record MU177955.1, on the reverse strand, counting down.
TTCGTCCCCCGTCTTGATTGGACCAAGGATCGTCTCTCCGCTCTCTACATCCCATTGTCTTGAACTCCCATCGTTAGATCCGCTCAAGACTCGTTCACCATCTCGACTCCAGCAGACAGACCACACTCCCCCTGTGTGCCCCATCCATTTCGTGATAACTTTGCCTGTGTCGATGTCCCACAACCTCATTCCACCGTCCTCACTCCCGCTAACCACTTTCTTCCCGTCTGGGGACAACGCTATGGTATACACTTCCCTTTCTCCATCCCGCCAGTCATCTCCTATCTGTTTCCCGCTTTTCAAGTTCCAAACACGCAGCGAGCCGTCCCTTGAACAAGTCATCATTCGTTCACCACCTGTCAAATGTATGGCGCCAAGGACTTCATCAGTGTGTCCCTCAAATTTCTGGCTGGGTATTATCTCTGATGTTTTTTGCTTTCCAACGGTAGTGGGTGAAGACAACATCAACTACTAGGCGCAACTCCGTCTCAGCTTTCATCCAACACACTCCAAAATCATCACTCACAATATTATGTTCCTCACCAGGTCTCAACGTGTTGATACAAGGTTAAAAGTGCACTGGAAGTTTGACATGGTACCTTTTACACGTGTTATCCTCGTGTTCACTTCCCAGTTTATACCACATATGCTGTGTAGTTGAAGCGCCCGAGCCTTAGGATCGCACTCTGTCAGTTCCAACAACCTCACCGCACACCCTCTATGTGTCACGCTACTACCTTGTCCGACACAGCTTCACTCCTTTATTCTTGTCGACATTTCAACAAAACTGCCTCTCCCTACCCCACTGCTCCTCGGCTCGTGGCATTTTGAGTATATGATTCAGATTCGGGACTTTCGCGAGTCACAACTGGGAGGCGCTGACCTCCTGCTTTGATAATGTCAGATAAAGAAACTCTACAAATCAGACCCCTAAGAAGAGGACGAGCAGCCGGAGGATGTCCCCACGATTGGCATAGACATTTCGAAGCTGACGCCACTTTTGCCTGAAGTAGTATCAAAACGGCGCGCATGCAGCTTTCCTTTATCTGAGGCGTCTCATCGACCGCGATCCTTCCAGGCTATAATTAACTTGGGTATGCAGAGTTCTGCGAGTACATATCAGTTGGCCGTTGATTTGTCTTTGCAGGAACGATCGGTCATGTCGCACACGGAAAATCAAGAGTTGTGAAAGCCATATCAGGCGTCATGACTGTACGATTCACAAACGAGCTCATCCGTAATATCACGATGAAGCTGGGTTATTCAAATGCAAAAGTATGTTCCTTCTGCTTCGCATCTCGTTGTTAATGTGGAGTCCCACCATCTTCGCCATGTTTCCTTTGTGGACTGTCCCGGTCACAATATTTTGATAGCTACGGTGCCGTGAACGTTGCCCTTCTTCTAATCGCAGGAAACGAGACATGCCCTCAGCCACAGACATTGGAGCACTTGGCCGCAGTTCATGAAGCTGGAAAACATCATTATTTTGCAGAAGGCTCTTGAGCACCAAAAATCAATCGCTGCATTCGTCAAGGGTGGGTACTCGGTGGCATGGGCTATTCAATGATCACGGTGGCCGAGTCGTCCCCCATAGTTCCGATATCTGCGCAGCTGAAATACAATATCGACGCTGTCAACGAATACATTGTAAAGCGTATACCTACCCCAGTCCGCGATTTTACTTCCGATCGCCGTCTCATCGTCATCCGTTCCTTCAGTGTCAACAAGCCTGGTGCAGAGGTCGATGAGCTCAAAGGTGGTGTTGCCGGTGGTTCTATCCTTACAGGTGTCCTACGGCTAGGGCAAGAAGTCAAGATTCGTCCGGGAATTGTGGAGAAGGAAACTCAGGGCCGGAACCGCTGCAACCCCATTTTCAGAAGGATCGTCTTACTGCACGCCGAGAACAATCACTTGCAGTTTGCTGTTCCGGGAGGACTGATTGGTGTTGGGACCAAGATTGTTCCTGCGCTATGCAGAGCGGATTGTCTTGTTGGTCAAGTGTTGGGTGCGGTCGGGAAGCTCCCGAAGGTCTACACCGGTAAGCATCTTCGTTTTTGCCATGCTAGCGGGTTCTAACGAGAATCTAGAACCCGAAATCGGTTTGTTCCTCCTTCGCCGTTTGCTGGGCATTCGCACAGAGGACAAGAAACAAACAAAAGTATCAAAACTCGCCAAGAACGAGCTCCTGCTTATTAACATTGGTTCAACATCGACGGGTGGACGAGTGTTGAGCGTTAAAGGGGATCTCGCGAAGATTTAATTGACTTCACCGGGATGTACCGAGGTTGGAGAAAAGGTCGCGCTTTCGAGACCTATCGAGGGGTATTGGCGGCTTGTAGGCAAGTATTTATGTCAACTAGTAGACTCATTTGCTGACTTGCTATCAGGTTGGGGAAGTATACAGCGTGAAACGGTGTTGCAGTTGAACTGATTTGCCACCCACATTCTTGCACTTGATGTGACCAGAGCCAATCTACATCTGTATCATTTTTACAGCACGCAAATGCATTGTTTCGATTGCACTGTACATATTTATTTGGAAGACTCGTGATGGTCAGTCTCTCCCACCAGCGATCCCTTATGACTTGATTTGCAGCAGTGTCCGATTACTGAAACCCTACAGTGCGCGGGTGGTCGACCGGTCAGCAATGAGCATTCTCTCAAGCTGAGTTATTTCTTTCTGTGTCGGACACGATGGACCCCGCGTCTTCATTTCACTGCATCGTCAATGTTAAGAATGAATGATACTCCGTACTAATTAGAAACGACCTTCCCGTCTCTGTTTTTGCTTTTGGGATGATATGTAATTCAATGACGTTGTGAAAGAAGGTGATCAAGCACCTCCCGATGCCCCCAAGTACTTTGTAATGCGATTCGAAGGACTCAGCTGAAGATCGCTTGATCCTGAACATGGATGCTCGGTACAATGGAACATATCATTCGACAATGGTTTAAAGTGCGGGTATCTATTATAAGAAACAGCGTTATATGGATGAGCTGATCGTCATAGCATTTCAAGACTCAAAGGGTGGTCGCTCCACAACGGATCGCGAGCCTGCGAGCGTTGGGTGAAGCCGGGCCTTCGTAGTGTTACCATGGAAGATTCTCCCCCACATGCTTCTTCTATAGCAAAGCACTGTGGCCTGTGCGCCCCTCTTAAGACGGGACTTCGAAGATTCTCACTCGCCTTGTTTTCTCTTCTCAATCCCATCTTCCTGTGCGACGCGTGTTCGATTTTTTCGACCCACCCACCATCCCATCTTCATCCTAGCGTTGTTTTTGGTTTGGACTTGTGTCTCCTTCAGGCCCGAGGGCTGCTCACGTCCTAGATCAAAACGCGTCAGAAGGTCTGTCTATTGTTCTCGGATCCCGATTCTCAATTTTAGTCTTCAATCATTTTCCTCTCGGGATTCTCGCTTCGAGCACAAACCCGACGCTTTCTTGCGTCGGTCTGCAAAGCCACACAAAAACCGAATCTATAGCATCTCAACCTGCTTTTGATTCGTTCTTGTTTCCCTCGCGCTACTAGCGCAAAAAGTCACTCCTCTTAGCACCGGAGATTCATGCTCCTCATCACATGTACTTACCTAGCACTTGTTCGCTTGTTCGCACGAAGCTCACCCGCCTCGTTCTCCACACTTCACAACACAATATACGAAGGCAAAGGATATCTTTTTAAAAGAGAAGGAAATAAACCCAGTAAATCAATGATGACCGTCGTTATACTCAGAGGAGGAACAACATATAGAGACCCAAAAACGAGTCCAGCGCCCGGCATGTTTGATTGTGATATGAGAAGTAGAGCTTGGAGCTGTGTTAGTGACAGTGGGATCCGGAGGTTTCTTGGGTTTCAATGGAACTGGCCTCCGTTGTTCTCGTGCTGACGCGTTCCTCTATGTGACATGAGATGGGGTTTTGAATGTTCAAGAAGGAGAAGATGACATACACGTTGGGCCTGGCAATGTGGAACGTCGACAACCGTGACTCCTGAGTGACTCAATCTCTGCACACTATCGCAGAAACATCCCACGTGTATGCATTGTTGTCACAGCAGCCAGTGGCTATTAGCTTTCCATCTGCCGGAAACGACACAGAAACCACAGTATTTGCATGATGGAGGGGCGAACTGATGGGTTGGTTGTTGTCGAGCGCGCTGTGCTGTCCGCGGATGCGCTTGCGAGGATGCGGCCATTGGGAGATATTGCAATGCCATAGACATCATTGGTGTGCCCGATCTGTTTCCAAGTTGTTGTCCTAACCGAGTGATCCATTGAACCGGAGATAAGCGTTTTTCCATCCGGGGTCCACACACCCGAATGTCCTTTAAGAATAGCGACAAGCTCGCCAGTCTTCGCATCCCAGATTTTGACTGCCACTTCCGCCAGTCCAAACATGGTCATGTTTGGTGAGCAGACGACTGCGCTCACCATTCATGCCCTGTTTTGACTGGCGCGAGGATTGTCTCCCCGCTCTTCACGTCCCATTGTCTTGTAGTTCCATCGTAAGACCCGCTTAAGACTCGCAGACCATCTCGACTCCAACAGACAGATGCCACTCCGTTTGTATGCCCCGTCCATTTCATGGTGACTTTTCCTGTATTGATGTCCCACAACCTCACTTCACCATCCATACTCCCGCTAACCACTTTCTTCCCGTCCGGAGACAACGCCATGGTCCACATGTCACTGTTTTCATCCATCCACTCGTCTCCTATCTGTTTCCCATTCTTCTTGTTCCATACCCGCAGCGAGCCGTCGAATGAACAAGTCACCATCCGTTGTCCCCCTGGTAGATATATGGCGCTATTGACCCCATCGGTATATCCCTCAAATTTCTGGTGGGGCGTTATCGTTGATGTCTCCCGTGGCACACTGACAACGCTAGGTGAAGGAGTCATAATCAACTATCGCATGCAGCTCCTTTCAGCTTCCATATACAAAGTCCACAATGATCACTTACGACGATTATCAGGTCTTGACACCGGGACACAATGAGTGCTTAGGCTAAGAGTGCACTGGAAGTTTGAGCTAGTACATTTTACATGAGTTATTTTCGTGTTCACTACACAGCTTCTAGCATAGGCTGTGCAGCTGAAGCGCCCAAGCCTCGTTTCTGATCACGAGGAATGCCAAAGGTCATCAATCAGTAACAATATTCACTCCACAATGCGCCTTGAAGGTATCCGACATCTCACTAATGATTGATACTCATCTTGTGCGTAATATACACAATTCTGGGTCTTAGTATGTGGACAACCCCTCAAATTTCCCAATCGCTGATAGTTCTGCAGAAACAGAAAGCTCAGTGCAAAGTCGCCGCGTGCAAATATGGCGGTATGGTCGGGCGGATTGCAATAAATCATCCAGATCAGCGAATGAAGATGTCACAGCTTCCATAGTCCGGATCACTGAGAGCACGGATGTCTAATGGCCTGAAGACAACGATACTTTCGGTCGGAGGATGCAATACTCGGGAGCTACTGAAGTTGATCTTCTGGCTGGATCACAACAAGGGTAGGTTCCCGCTGCCATGAAACATCCAAATATTCTTACTCATTCTCGTCTTAGGCACGGTAGCCCAGTGGTCACCTGTAGTTCCGGTATTTTCAATGGAAGTAACGATACTAACAACTTCGCAAAGGACCAATTGACGTTCACGGTCAATTATCTTCGGGAGATCAACAGGGATTTCATGGGTGAGCATGACGCTTATCTCTCTGCTCCGTTGCGCTGAATGATTCTCACAGTACGCTTCGCAATTGCTCTTCAGACCTGTGAGCTGGCTTGTAGACTTTGACACCAAGGCGTACACTTCTAAATTCTTTCTGTCTTCAACATCACGGTCTCCGTATGTTCATTTTTATGGTATAATTCCGTTGGCACTCTGTACGCCTTTGATAGGATGAAGTTTTGAAATTGAAAGACTTTCCTGGTCGCAGCTCCGTCTCAGTTTCCATTATGTTACTAGTAGATGTTAGATATGCGGAACAATATGCTCGTCACCATTGCCAATAGGTTGATCTTTCATAACGGCTCAGCCACCTTGAGCGAAGCTGATACACTATGATTCATATAGCTATTTCATATCACTACTCTCCGGAGTGTGCGGATAAGAACAGACCTACCGCCCCAGACTTGGCCAGAATTTCGTCATCTTCCCGCAGACTGTAAGTATTAGTACTTGTAAGAGAAAGCAACTTAGTATTACAAAGGGTATCAATCATAACGCAGTACCCAAGCTCCTCGACCCAATTTCATCCACCACCTTAGGCTGCGGCACTTCTCGAGGCCCTCTCTTCGTCCTTTCTGAGTTTCTCGACGTAGATGAACGTCATGAGGACGGTATCCATCATATGAGCCACTTCAGGTGATACTTCCAGCGTGGCTTTACGCTTTCTTCCTATAATTCCGAGAGTCGCTCTATGAAAGCGAGCGACCTCCGTTCGAGACGCATCGTCCCGTGAGAGCTGAAATCCGACTCATGAGAAACAGAGTGTTAATGAAGCGGAAGCGTACTCACAACTACCACTCTGGACTTGAAGTCCCAGCGATAGGGACGGCTATCTGGTCCTATGAAGACGCGCTTCCTGCCAGAATTTTATGATGCCGGCCTAGATTTCCTAGAAGTACGCTATGTACTCACCGCCCCAATAGGCCTTTCTTCGGAATGAACTTCTTCGCCTCCACTTCAGTTCCACCATAACGAAACTTTGAGGAAGTAAACGTGTGCCACTCAATCTCTCCCAAGACATCGAACTGGTCTTGCATATGAGACTGGTCGTCATTTGGCTTGATTTTCTGAATGGTCGTAGTACGGACGCCAACTAGTTTGAACGGCGTCTCTGTCTTGTAAATAATTTGACCTTGCTCGTTAGTGATAACGGTATTGCGAACGTGTTCAGTAGAGAGAGTGAGCGAAATCATTGTGGGTATCTACTGCGCACTAGTACTGTGGAGTACTTGGCGCGCTGCATTTAAAGTGGATGTGGCTGTTGTGTGCCTTGGCTGTCGAAGAGGAACATTTTGCTGTGTATGTTACAACATGGATTGATCTGCCGGAGCTCAAAGCAGAACGCCAACGCCCAACCTCGTGACGAAAATGAGTATACCTTCTAGAATAAATAAAAGTAAATATGCACAAAGTAAACCCTAACGTTATAGTACTTGGTCTCGTGTGAGCACAGATCGTGATGGTTAGGTTAGGCGCAGTGACATTTAATTAAGTAGACAAATTGGCACCAAGACACAGAGGGGTCTAGGTCAAAAGATGTTTGGCGTCGTTTGTTTTACATTCCCCGACACCCACTTTAGTGGGGAGAGGGTTCTGCAGAATTTAAGTGTCCTGCCGTCTGTAGTGTTTTCTGTGGCACTTAATTTCCTCATTGGGTCCTGGTTCCCGCCTGCGAGGCTCTCGAACGTGTCTTCTAGAATCCACTCCATAGCATGGATGCTCACGCAGTGTTCGACTTCAAATGACACTTGTGACCCCGTCGGTGTCTCTTACATGTGAAGCTAATGTCCACCATTAGAATCCGGCACCACTGCGCTGACACACTGGTATAGTGACGTCTCACGTGGGGGCACCCGAAATCTCTTATGACATTGGCGGTCACCACCTCGAAGGCAGGGCAAGGACAGCCTTGACAGTGCACTGCAGAAGATTAACGGTAAGTAGTAGTTCAGGGCACCTGTCGGACCCTCACCGAAAATAAAAGCGCCTTCTGCATCAAATACCTCAACAAGTTCTGTTATTGCCTCAGTCATCGTGCTCAGTGTGACGCGATCGTCAGAAGATTCCGGGGACTGCTACGCTGTAACAATTGGGCCAAGCACTTCGGTATGTGATCGACACCATTCCGCCGCAAAAACTGTACAGGTCCTATGGCTACTCAGATGCACTCATAAGGGCCGGTTTCACCTGAGACTCAGATCATGTCCTCTTTGGGGAGCCTGATCTGAATACCGTGGACCTTTGTTTACTCCTCGATGTCACGTCTTCAGCGCGGCTGACTGCCCTTTCACTGGCCATGACTGCACTTATGTTTCATCTGTCGGCCATCGACCGCTGCGCGTTTACGTCTTGTAACTCTGCTTGCAGTGATGAACGTCCGGCCATCAGTGCATTGTATTCTGGATCTGAATGTTCCTTATAATTTCCTCCTTAACTTACAGCGCTGTTCATTGATGAACGAATGTAGGCGTTCTCCCCGTCATAATTACAACTATGATTGTTTATCTATCTACCGCAGACGATCCACGGTGCTCCATGTTTTCACAAAACACTCTTCTATTGTCTGTCATCTGCACGATGCAAGTTAGTACTGGACCCTCAGGCTGCTTCTTGTCCCGGTGAGCACGTCGGCTGGCCGAGGAACGAGAGAACAGACCTACCGCCTGGCCAGACTTGACCAGAATTTCGTCATCTTCCCGCAGATTTGTAAGAGAAAGCAACTTGGTATTACAAAGGGTATCAATCATAACACAGTACCCAAGCTCCTCGACCCAATTTCATCCACCACCTAAGGCTGCAGTATTTCTTGAGGCCCTTTCGTTGTCCTTTCTGAGTTTCTCGACGTAGATGAACGTCATGATGACGGTATCCATCATATGAGCCACTTCAGGTGATACTTCCAGCATGGCTTTACGCTTTCTTCCTACAATTCCGAGATTTGCTCTATGAAAGCGAGCGACCTCCGTTCGAGACGCATCGTCCCGTGAGAGCTGAAATCCGACTCATGAGAAACAGAGTATCAGCAATGTTAATGAAGTGGAAGCGTACTCACAGCTAGCACTCTGAAGTTGAGGTCCCAGCGATAGGGACGGCTATCTGGTCCTATGAAGACGCGCTTCCTGCCAGAATTTTATGATGCCGGCCTAGATTTCCTAGAAGTACGCTATGTGCTCACCGCCCCAATAGGCCTTTCTTCGGAATGAACTGCTTCGCCTCCACTTCAGTTCCACCATAACGAAACTTTGAGGAAGCAAGTGTGTGCCACTCAATCTCTCCCAAGACATCGAACTGGTCTTGCATATGAGACTGGTCGTCATTTGGCTTGATTTTCTGAATGGTCGTAGTACGGATGCCAACTAGTTTGAACGGCGTCTCTGTCTTGTAAATAATTTGACCTTGCTCGTTGGTGATAACGGTATTGCGAACGCGTTCAGTAGAGAGAGTGAGCGAAATCATTGTGGGTATCTACTGCGCACTGTCGAGTACTTGGCGCGTTGCATTTAAAGTGGATGTGGCTGTTGTGTGCCTTGGCTGTCGAAGAGGAACATTTTGCTGTGTATGTTGCAACATGGATTGATCTGCCGGAGCTCAAAGCAGAACGCCAACGCCCAAGCCCAACCTCGTGATGAAAATGAGCATACCTAGAATGTACAAAGTAAACCTTGTTGGCAATGTCAAAAATTAGAATCGACCGCAGTGTGTGAAGCGTGCAATAAATCTATGGCTCCATTATATGGACTCGAGGGATGAGATGGGAGAGATCTTCTTCGTAAAGGACAAGAAAATGGACGTGACATATTAGTGATGATCATGGGTATACTCGGGAGATGCACAACAAAAAAACAGCCAGAAGCGAGTCCAGCGTCCAGCGTTTTCTACCGTTGCATGAGGATTGGTGTGCGAAATTGTGTTGGCGATAGGTAGTGCGATGGAGGACGGGGATACGGCAGCCTGTGTGTGCGAAGATGTTTGGTCCTGAGCCCCACCACTAGATTGTTGTGTGACGTTGCTATTAGGAGGGTGTGAGGTGCTTGCAGCAAGGTTCTTGGGTTTTAATGGAATTATTACCCTCCGTTTTTCTCGTGCTGATGCGTTCCTCTATGTAGTATGAGATGGGGTTCGAGAAGGACAAAAATAACATACACGTTTTCCGTGGGCATACGGAACGTCAACCACTGCGGAGCGACGCTTGTTCAGCTTGATCTCTTCACCGCTTCGTCTTCCAGGGAGACGATTTCGAACCCAATGAAATTCAGGGCGAGGTCGGGATGACGTATCATGGGCATCGGGGTGTACAGGGTGGAATAAAGATGAAAACTGGCCATGAAGGGAGCTTACATGCGATGCCCATGACCAAGGGTGGAGGCGGTGTCGTGCAGAGACCTGAGGACATCGAGGTCAAGAAAATCAGTGCTGGATGAGATATTAAATGTATTAACGACGTACGTGAGCGCGATCTGGTATGTCGTCAAAAAACCCTTGGTGTACCTTGATTGGCTGACGAACTGGACGTCGTGTAGCATCAGCCTGGAATGGATAGGTTTATGTAAATGCAATGAGAGATCATGAGATTGATTGTTGCATACAGAGAGATCAAATGGTTGGACTGGACTCCGTGTAGCATCAGCGAGTACTACCGACTTGTCGGGCTGGTCCAAGAGGAGTTCATCGAGGCCAACTTCTTTTACTATCGCAGAAACGTCCCATGTGTACGCATTTTCATCCCCGCAGCCAGTGGCTAGTAGCTTTCCATCTGTCGAAAACGACACAGAAAATACGGCTTGTGCATGTTCAAGAGGCGAACTGATGGGCTGGTTGTTGTCGAGGTTCCATAATCGCGCTGTCTCGTCATCTGATGCGCTTGCGAGGATGCGGCCATTTGGAGATATTGCAATGTCGTTGACCCTCCTGGTGTGCCCTTCCAGCACTGCGATCTGCTTCCAAGTTGTTCTATCCCATATCCTGATCGAGCTATCGAGCGACCCGGAGATAAGCCTTTCAAGTTCTCCATCTGGTGTCCACGCCAGGCACATCACCGCATGTGTGTGTCCTTTGAGAGTAGCAACAAGCTCGCCTGTCTTTGCATCCCAGATTTTGACCGTGGATTTGTTATCTCCAGCCATGATATGTTCAAAATCGGGTTCAGTGTCGCATCCACCAGTTGCGAACATGGTCGTGTCTGGCGAGTAGACGACTGCGAGCACCCTTTCGTGCCCAGTGTTGATTGGTGCAAGGATAGTCTCTCCCTTCTCCACGTCCCATTGTCTGGCAGTCCCATCGTAAGATCCGCTCAAGACTCGCCGACTATCTTGACTCCAGCAGACAGGCCTCACTCTTTTTGTATGCCCCATCCATCTCCCAGTCGCTTTGCCTGTGTCAATGTCCCACAACCTCACTCCACCATCATCACTCCCACCCACCACTTTCTTGCTGTCCGGAGACAACGCTATGGTCCACACTTCATTGACTCCGTCCGAGTCCCGCCAGTTGTTTCCTATCTGTTTCCCACTCTTCAAGTTCCATACCTTCACCGAGTCTTCCCTTGCATAAGTCATCATCCGTTGTCCGTCTGGCAGATGTATGACACCTAGGACCACATCGGTGTGTCCTTCAAATTTCTGGCGGGGTGTGATGGCTGATGGCTTCTGTATTTCAACAATGGGTGAAGACATGATCAACTATTGGGTGCAACTCCGTCTCAGCTTTCATCCAACAAAGTCCAAAATCATCACTTACAACAATATGTTCCTCAGCTGCTCCAGACGGATCGGCACCAAGACACAAAAGACGTTTGGGTCAAAAGTGCACTGGAAGTTTGAGCTGGTGCGTTTTACATATGCCACCCTCGTGTTCACTTCACAGCTTCTAGCACAGGCTGTGCAACTGAAGCGCCCAAGCGTTGTTTCTGATCATGAGTCGGATTGCACGAGTCACGATCTTCAGTCTACAGCGGAGTTACTGCACGCCCTCCATATGCCCTGCTACCACCTTGCCCAACGCAACTTCACTCTGCTATCTTCGTCAACAAAAAGACTTAAACTACTTCTCCCCATTTCCTGAAGGTGCCCATCATCTTACCGACGCTTGATCCTTATATGCGTAAGACACATATTTCTGTGTATCGGTACACGGAAAACCACCACCACCACGCATGAATCTTGCGTTATAACTTTGTCGCTGGATAGGCTAACAATCACCCCAGCAGAGCAGCTGAGGAGATGTTCGCCCTCAATAGATGCTGTAGCTTCTAAACTGTCCACATCATCGAAGGCTGATGTCCTGATGCCTGGAGATAACAATACCCTCAGTCGGAGGATGCAGTCCCCGGGAGTTGGCTTTTAGTCTGATTGCAACAAGGGTGGGTCCTTGGTGGTACGGAACGTCCAACATTTTTCTCGTTATTAACAAGCATGGCGGTCTAGTCGTTACTCATCCTTCTGATATCGGTGCATCTGGAATACACCATCAACGTCGGCAAGGATATTCAATTGACTTTGTCTGCATGTACTGAGGTTGGGGAGAACGTCACGCTTTTGAGACGTATCGAGAAGCATCGACGACTTGTAGGCAAGTGTTTATGTGGACTTGGAGACTCATTCGCTGACTCCCCAATAGGTTGGGGATGTGTACAGCGTGGAACGATATTGGAGTTGAATTGATTCATTGCCCACATTCTTGCACTTGATGTGACCGGAATCAGTCTACATCTGTATCATTTCTACAGCACGTAAATTGTATTTTTCATCTCACTAATACACATGTTTATTGGGACGATTCACGATGGTCACTTTTCCTGATGAGTGAAGCTGGCAACGACAAAGATCAATCATAGTAAGTAAGGTGTGGAATAAACGACTTTATGTCTTCATTGTATGTACTGGTAAAGATCTGGGCAAAGAACAAGAAACCGGATAGGATATATCAAAGATGATCATGGGTATACTCGGGAGAGGCACAACAAAAAAACAGCCAGAAACGAGTCCAGCGTCCAACGTTTTTCATTGTTGCGTTAGGATTGGTATGCAAAGTCGTGTTGGCGACGGGAAGTGCGGTGAAGGACGTGGAGACAGCAGCCTGTGTTTGCGAAGATGTCTGGGACGCCACACCAGTAGATTGTTGCGTGCTTGCGGCAGGTTTCTTGGATTTCAGTGGAATTATCATCATCCGTCTTTCTCGTGCTGACGCGTTCCTCTAGGTGATATGAGATGGAGTTCGAATATTCGAGAAGAATGAAATGACATACACGTTTGCCCTTAGCATACGGAACGTCGACAACTGCTGAGCCATGCTCATGCAGCTCGATCTCTGCACTACTGAGTCTGGCAGATAAAATGTTTCGAACCCAGTGAAAAACGCGGGGTCGTGATGGCGTATTGTGGGGATCGAGTCGTGCAGAAGACTGAGAACATCGAGGTCAGGAAAACCAGGACTATGTAGATGAAGCATGAGCGACGTACACGAGCACGATGTGGTGAGTTATCAAAGAATCCTTGGGGTACGCGATTGGAGACCTTGATTGGCTGACGGACCGGATGTCGTGTAGCATCAGCCTATAATGCATATGTTGAAATGTAATAAGATTTTTGATGAAAGTGACACATACAGCAAGTGGGGACTTGTCGCGCTGGTCCAATAGAAGTTCGTCGAGGCCAGCTCCTTTTACTATCGCAGAAACATCCCAGGTGTACGCATTTTTGTCGTCGCAACCAGTGGTTAGTAGCGTTCCATCTGCCGAAAATGACACACAAAACACCATGGTTGTATGTTCGAGGGGCAAACTGATGGGCTGGTTGTTGTCGAGGTTCCATAATCGCGCTGTGTCGTTCCAGGATGCGCTTGCGAGGATGCGGCCATTTGGACATACTGCAATTGCAATGGATCGGACAGAAGTAGCGTGGCCTTCGAGCACTGCTAGCTGCTTCCAGGTTGTAGTACTCCATGTCCTAATTGAGTCATCAAATGACCCGGAAATAAGCGTTTTTCCATTTGGGGTCCAAGCCAAGCACAACACCGAATCTGTGTGTCCTTTGAGAGTAGCGACAAGTTCGCCGGTCTTCGTGTCCCAGATTTTGATCAAGTACTTGTTACTTCCAGTGTTATTCCTAGGTTGTTCGGATCCACCAGTTGCAAACATGGTCATGTCTGGCGAGTAGACGACTGCGTTCACCCATTCATGCCCTGTCTTGATCGGTGCGAGGATTGTCTCCCCGCTCTTCACATCCCATTGTCTTGTAGTTCCATCGTAAGATCCGCTCAAGACTCGCTGACCATCTCGACTCCAGCAGACAGTCCTCACAATATTTGTATGCCCCGTCCATTTTGCAACGACCTTGCATGTGTCGATGTCCCACAACCTCACTCCGCCATCATCACTCCCGCTAACCACTTTCTTCCCATCCGGAGACAATGCTATGGTCCACGCGTCACTTTTTCCGTCCCGCCAGTCATCTCCTATCTGTTTCCCACTCTTCAAGTTCCATACCCGCAGCGAGCCATCACTTGAGCATGTTATCATCCGTTGTCCGCCTGGCAGATGTATGGCGCCTAGGACCACATCGGTGTGTCCTTCAAATTTTTGGCGGGGTGTGATGGCTGATGGCTTCTGTATTTCAACAATGGGTGAAGACATAATCAACTATTGGGTGCAGCTCCGTCTTAGCTTTCATCCAACAAAGTCCAAAATCATCACTTACAACGATACGTTCTTTAGCTACTCCCGACGTATTGGCACTAAGAGGTAAAGGGCGCTTAGGTCAAAAGAGCACTGGAAGTTTGAGGTGGTACGTTTTACACGTGTTTTCCTCTTGTTTGCTTCACAGCTTCTAGCATAGGCTGCGCAACTGAAGCGCCCAAGCGTCGTTTCTGATCACGAGTCGCATTCCATTGGCTGCAATCTTCATTTTGCAATGAATTTGCCGCACACCCTCCATATGTCCTATTACGACCATCCCCAACACAACTTCATTCTGATATCTTTCTCAACAACGTCTTAAGCTCTCTCTCCTCACCAAACTGCTCCCCGAAGGTGCCCATCGTCTCACCAATGCTTGATGCTTATCTGCGCAAGACGCGTATTTCTGTGTATTACAGTGTACGAAGCACTAGAGTGCTGTCTCCGTAGGGAGCTTAATCGTACGAATTTTTATGTTCTATGAAAATTCTACAAGGAAACAAGCAAAAATAAGCAATTTTTTCGACCCCATGCTCCATAGATCTCCCCCGGACCCTGTTCATATGCCTCCTGTGACAAAGAAAGCTGCTCTAGCAAAGATGTACTATCACTTGCCCAGAGTTGCAAAACGTTCCGACCAGTTGTTCATAACACAACAACTACACAACATTAAAATAAAGAAACACTAGGAGCACGTTGAATTTAGTACAGACTCTAAGGCTATGTGAAAAAAATAAAGAAATCTGTCCAGCCTACGTTGCCAGAGAGAAGCCGGTGCGAAACAGTGTTTGAGCACAGAGTTGCAAATTTTCTCACCCGCATAGAAGTCATCGTGTCACACTGTGTCACACTGCCGTTTTAACTCTCCGACGAAAACTTAGGCATTTGACGAGTGCCATCATAGATTCTAAATTTGGCTTTTTGCAACTCCGAACGTAAGCTCACTCCTCCTGTCACGCTTTGCATCTCGATAGTACAACATTTATAGCTCTCAACATGACACAGTTTTCATGTCAGAAAAATTTAGAACAGTTTTAGAGGGCAATGTGGGGTCACTAGTAAAATTCCTGAATTTTTCGGCGCATGTAATGGCTTCCCTCTGATGGATTAGCATGGAAAGTGTGTGTTCTGTGCAGTATTTTGCTGCCGCAGGCACTTCCAGTCCGTTTTTAAATTATGCACAGAAAGCTACGTACTAATAACCCTCTGGAATCATTGTGCGAAGGAAATGTGTACAAGATGAGTGTGCTACATTGCGATTTGCAACTCTGGGCCATGTTGCAACTCTGGGCCAAAGATAGTATAGGTGTGAATGTGATGAAAGTTTTGTCACGAAGCAATCTGACTAAGCTACCATATATGGTTGGAATAACGTGACAATAACGCTGTCACGGTAGAAGGGTAGCTGTCCGGAATTGCAATTTCGCACACCTCTTGAGCCCTTGCCATCATCCATGGCGCAGCTGCCGTAAACGCTCGACAAAAGCTCGTTTATCTTTTTCCGACAATGGCCGCATCATAACGACTCAAATTTCTCGCAGTATACACAGTTATATTTAGCAGGAGCAGAATTGTATTCATCTATAGTTCACACGACTACAATCTCAAGGACTCATGAATTCACCGATGGCCGCGAGCGGCCCTGCGCGATATATGATATATCAGCCAGTAGCAATTCAGAGCAACACTTCAAGAGGCTAATCGCCATATGGTTTTACTACACACCCAGCAAACAATCAAGGTGCGAGCTCAGGCTGCGTGGTACCCGATCTTCTCTTTTAAACCGACTCTCGTGTGTTAACAGTACCTTCGAGGTTTGTCGTTGGTCTCCATTCTCCGTGCTAGTGTGCTCAAATTCCTAGTAAAGTTGCACCTGCCGCTCTTTGGGTGAGTTAAGCATATACTCTCCTGACGAAATCTTATTCCCACCACAAGGCACTCGATTATAGTTTGACCCTTGAACATGAAGTCCGTCTGTTCAGCAGCGCGGGTTGTTGGAACATTGCGACTGTTATGTTCATCGTAGCTAGATATGTTCCGATAGCATGGATTGTCAGCGAGATATACGGTGAGCAATAATTAATTTTTCTTAGGGAATATGTTCTTAGTAATCTGCCAGTCACTCTTGGATCATACTCAGTGGAAACGGTATTAATTCTTATAACTCTGCTTAAGACACGCTGATATTAAGTAACACAGTGTTTGACTGCATACCGGATTGCTGGGAGTAGGTCACTTCGCGATTACTAATTTCACATCGTCTAATACTTCCCAGCATCCCTTATTCTCGTCACGTTGGCTACTGAAGGCAATTTTTTTGCATTTATAACGAAAGCTCTAGGATTTATGTGTTTCAGGTCTGCTTCTCACACGAACACTTGCCTTATGGCACAACAATAGGAAGATAAAGCGGTTTTTATTGGCAAGCTACTTGGTAATGTTTCACCAGTTCTGTTGTCCTGAGGGAGTGATTCAATGGAGCTTGAAGATTACTGCCATCTCCATATTCACTTGCGCTGCAATGACGACTCCTCTGCTCGAAAGCGCATGTGTGCTCACATCAAGTCAGAGCGATCTAGATGCCGCCACGAGACTGGAACGCTTGGTAATGGGAGGGTTCGTCAGTGTAGCATCGTTTGAGCTCGGTGAGTGATTCAAGATGCTGCCTTCCTTTGGATTTCCTGATGAAACACGTGCAGCGGTGGCTACTATCACAGTATATCATTCAATGCAATTATGCTCTGATGACATGTACACCCTCTATAAACTAACCTCGACCGTATTGAAGGGGAATTTGATATATGCGCTGTCGCTTTTTGGTATGTCATTCGTATGTTTATGAATCCCTTTCCATGTCATCTGACTGCGCTCAAAGCAATCACTGTTGTAAATATTGTTTCTTTTTCGTTGCCGGTACGTAGTTTCTATGCACTATATCATGGCTAGATATGGACTATTTATAGGTGCAGGTCTCAGGTGGGTATGGTGGTATCATCGATGTGTAGGTCGACGCCTCTCATATCCGAGTTAATTTCTCAACTATTAGAATTAGGTTTCAAGGTGTCCTTCATGGTGTTATAGCTTCACGTATTCTTTTTGATCTGCGCGATGCGGACCAGAGTAAAAATGATAACTTTTGCATTTCTGATTTACAGTTTATACTACACACGATACCCACAGCTACCCAAAGCAATGTATGAATCACACATGCGCATCATGCATGTCTGATTGTCGGACTTGGGCAGGCTTTAAACCTTTCGGCAACGCAGGAGGAGTAGTGCCCCTCGAGGCAGACAAATAGCTTTCCATTTGCCGAAAACGACACAGAAAACACTCTATCTGCATGGTGGAGGGGCGAACTGATGGGCTGGTCGTTGTCGAAGCTCCATAGTCGCGCTGTCTTGTCCCACGATGCGCTTGTGAGGATGCGGCCATTCGGAAATATTGCAATGGCAAATGCCCATCGAGCACTGTTTCCAAACTCCATCCGGAGATAAGAATTCTTCCATCCTGTGCACGTGACAGTGCAAGCCAAGCACATCACGTGTACTTCTTGATCACAAGCTCAGTCCGGCAGTGAGTTTGTGATGCATTAAATGGAAGCCACTCATGGATAAACCGTAACCACTGTTACAGTGACGTGCAGTGTGTGATTTCAAGTGACCGGCCAGTAGCCCGGAGCCGCAATGCAGCGCATGGCAACACTTATAGGATCTCCCCGTCGCCTGATGCATAAGACTATAACTCCTTCCAGGGCTCGGTTTCAATTTAAATTTCCTTCAAAAAGACTTGTCCTTTCCACCATTGCCCACCAGATGGTGAAATATTAACGCCCGCGCACTCCACAGCTTGAACAACACAAAACGTCATATGGTTTTACTGCACACACAGCAGACGATCAAGGTACGAGCTACATGACACCCGATTTTCCAATTTGAAGTAACTGCCATGCTTTGTCTGCAGTATTTTCGAGGTTTGTCTTTTCTCCGTTGTTCATTCTATTCCGGCGTGCTCAAATTCCTAGTAAAGTTGCACCGGCCGCTGTTTGGGTGAGTTGAACGTATACTCTCCTCGCAATCGAGACAAAATTTATTCACATCACAAGGCACTCGATTATTGTCTGACCCTTGAGCATGAAGTCCGTCTGTTCAGCAGCATGGGTCGTTGGAACATTACGACTATCATGTTCATCGTGGCTAGATATGTTCCGATAGTATGGATTATCAGCGAAATATACGGTGAGCAGCTTACACTACTTTTTTTTTGGTTTGGGAACATGTTCTTAGCGGGCTGCCAGTCACTCTTGGGCCACAATCACTGCAAATGGTATTAACTCTTTCTTGCCATGCTTAAAAACACGTTAATGCTGGGCAACACAGTGCTTGGCTACATACCGGGCTGCTGGAGGTAGGTCACCTCACGATTATTAGTCCCACATCACCTAATATTTCCCAGTGTCCTTGCTTCTCATCATGTTGGCTACTGAAGGCAAGCTTTTTGCGTCTATTACAAAAATCTGCAGGATTTATGCGTTTCAGGCCTGCTTCTCCTGCGTACACTTGCCTTATGGCACGACAGTAGAAAGATAAGGCGATTGTTATTGGCAACCTACTTGGTAATGTTTCGCCAGTTTTGTTGTCCCGATGGGTAATTCAACGGAGCTTAAAGGTTACTGCTATCTCCACGATCACTTGCATTGCCAATGCAATTACGGATTCTCTGCTCGAAAGCGCATGTGTGCCCACATCAGCTCGGAGTAACTTGGAAGTCGTCACGAGACTGGAACGACTGATAATGGGAGGGTTCGTCAGCGTAGCATTGTTTGAGCTCGGTGAGTGACTCAAGATGCTGCCTTCCTTTGAATCTCCTGATGAAATACGTGCAGTGGTGGCTACTATCACGGTATATCATTCAATGCAGTTACGCTCTGCCGACATGTACAACGTCCGTAAAATAGCCCCGATCTTATCGAAGGGGAGTTTGGTATATTCGCTATTGCTTTTTGGTATGTCATTCGTATGTTTATGAATTACATTCCATGTCATCTGACTGCGCTCAAAGCGATCTCTGTTGCAAATATTGTTTCTTTTTCCTTGCCGGTAGGTAGTTTCTATACACTCTACCATGGCTAGGCATGGACTGTTTATCGGTGCAGGTATCAGGCGGGTATAGTGGCATCATCGACGAGTAAGTCGACGCCCCTCGTATCTAGGCCAACTACTCAACTGTCAAAATCAGGTTTCAAGGTGTCCTTCATGGTGTTATAGCTTCACGAATTCTTTTTGGTCTGCGCGATGCGGACCAGAGGAACAAAGAGATATTTTGCCTTTCTGATTTACAGTCTGCACCGCACGCGGTATCCACGGATACCTTAAGCAATGCATGAGTCACATATGTACGTCAAATCGTAAGATTCGGGTAGACTTTATGGAATAAAACGTTTGACAATGCACAGGGAGCCATGAGGAGCGATCCCCCCACTATGTGCGAACGCGGAGGTTGGCTTGCGACCCAACAGTATGTACATGTACTGTAGTGAGATTTCGAGAGGAACTATTTTCATGATAACCTCCCAAAGTGTGAAGACGGTGTCATCAAAGACATTATCATGCATCAGTATCAAACAGCCGGGAAGAAGTACAGAGAAAAGTTTGTCAAATCGAACCTGCACAAGATGAACCTTCAAGAAATTTATTATTCACATACTGGTCCCGCAAGATGATTTCAAAGGGCATGGACAACTGTGTATATCTCTATCCAGAGTTGGGTATCGTGATGACGATCGAACCTTATCGCCAACTACAAATAACGGAGTATCAATCAACGACGTTATGTTTATATTTCAAATGTTCGAAGCTGAGATGAACATCAATCATCGATGAGATGGATGAGATCGTAGTAAAGGCCAAGAGAATAGTACATTAATGATGACCGTCAGTATACTCAATAGAGGCGCAACAGATAAAGAGCCAAAATCGAGTCCAGAGTCCAGCATGTTTTATCGTTACATGAGGATTAGTGCTGAAAGCTGTGACTTCAGGAGTAGCGACGACTGCAGGTGTGGTTGATGACGTAGAGATAGCACATTGTGGTTGCGAAGATGACTGAGCCTGAGCCGTGCCGAAGGATCGCTGCGTGACGTTGCTATTTGGAGGGCGTGAACTGCTTGCAGAAGCCTTTTTCGGGATTGACCTGCGTTTTTCTCTTGCTGACGCGTTCCTCTGTGTGGTATGAGATGGGGCTTGAACATCAGAGCAGGAATAAGATGACATACGCGTTGGGCCTGACAATGTGGAGCGCCGACGACCGCTGAGTGATGCTTGCGCAGCTCAATCTCTGCACCACCGGGTCTGCCGGAGAAAAGGTTTCGAACCCAGTGAAAAAGGCGGGGTCGCAATGGCGTATCGTGGGGATTGAGTCGTGCAGAAGACTGAGAACATGAGGTCAGGAAAAGCAGTACAATGTAGACATGAACTACGTACGTGAGCACGATGTGGTGTGCCATTGAAAAACTCTTGCGGTACCAGATTGGAGACCTTGATTGGCTGACGGATTGGACGTCGTGTAGCATCAGCCTAAAATGAACATGTTCAAATGAAAGTGTCACGTACAGCGAGTAGCGACTTGTTGCGCTGATCCAACAGAAGTTCATCGAGACCAGCTTCTTTTACTATCGCAGAAACGTCCCATGTGTACGCAATTCTGTCCCAGCAGCTAGTGGCTAGTAGCTTTCCATCTGCCGAAAACGATACAGAAAACACTCTATCTGTATGGTGGAGGGGCGAACTGATGGGCTGGTTGTTGTCGAGGTTCCATAGTCGCGCTGTGTCGTCCCACGATGCGCTTGCGACGATGCGGCCATTGGGAGATATTGCAATGGAGATGACACTCCAAGTGTGCCCTTCCAGCACTGCGATCTGTTTCCAAGTTGTTGTACTCCATGTCCTAATCGAGCGATCCCTTGACCCGGAGATAAGCGTCGTTCCATCTGGGGTCCAAGCCAGACACTGGACTGCATCTGTGTGTCCTTCAAGAGTAGCGACAAGCTTGGCTGTCTTTGTATCCCAGATTTTGACCGGGGACTTGTCATTTTCAATGCTCCAAAGCTGTTCGCATCCACCAGTCGCAAACATGGTCATGTCTGGCGAGTAAACGGCTGCGTACACCCTTTCATGCCCTGTCTTGATTGGCACGAGAATTGTCTTTCCGTTCTCTACGTCCCATTGTCTTGCAGTCCCATCGATAGATCCGCTCAAGACTCGCTGACCGTCTCGACTCCAGCAGACAGTCCTCACTCCCTCTGTATGCCCCGACCATTTCGCGATGACTTTGCCTGTGTCCATGTCCCACATCCTCACTCCACCATCCATGCTCCCGCTAACCACTTTCTTCCCATCTGGAGACAACGCTATGATCCACACGTACACTTGACTTTCTCCATCCATCCACTCGTCTCCTATCTGTTTCCCACTCTTCAAGTTCCATACCCGCAGCGAGCCGTCCGCTGAGCAAGTCATCATCCGTTGTCCGCCTGACAGATATATGGCGTCAGAGACCGATTCGGTGTGTCCCTCGAATTTCTGGTGGGGCATTATCGCTGATACCTTCTGCTTTCCAACGATGGGTGAAGCCATAGTCAACTATTGGATGCAGCTCAGTCTCAGCTTCCATCCAACAACAAAGTCCAAAATCATCACTTACGACGGTTTCCGAGACACAATAAGCGTATAGTCAAGACTGCACTGGAAGTACATTTCACATGTGTTATCACCACAGCTTACAGCATGTCCTGTACAGCCGAAGCGCCCAAGCCTCGTTTCTGATCAACTTCACACCGCCCTCACTCCCGTTTTACTGCCGGTCACGATTGGTATGTCATAATGGCCTTCGGTATCTTTTTCAAGTGGTGCCAAGGTTGGGGTCATGCATTACACGTGATGGTTACAAGGCACGTGTATTGCATTAACCAGTGTAACCACCCTTGGCACCACTTGGAAAAGTACTAACACATCACAATCCTCAACAGGATTTGAGGGGAGGCCTCCCTGTGGAGGTAGGCTTTCAGGCAGGTTACTACCTACAACGAAACCTACCCTAAAAGGCCTTCGGTACCTTTTCCCAGTGGTGCCAAGGGTGTACTTGGAGGATCTCCCCGTCGCCCGATGATAAGACTAGTTCCTTCCAGGGCTTGGGCTGTGTGTTTCAATCCAGACTTCCTTCAAAAAGACTCCTCTTTTCCACCATTGCCCACGCACAAGTCCACAGTAACACGAAACGCCATATCAGTCGAAGGATGCAATACCCGAAATCACTGAAGGTTGTCTTTCATTTGGAGTATAGCTCGTCTACATACTCTAACATGTTATTTCTTCAGCTAACATTAACTCGTCCATCGTGATCCCTCGTAGCGGTGCAATTGACATCCACAGCCGCAGCTGCAGTTGCACACACTAGGTTTCACCCGCGACACAGCCATACTTGAAATTTGATATGACTTGCCTCAGTCCAGCAGTGAGACTCATGAATACACCGTAAGGTAGTAAGTATAGACACTTTACACAGTGTGATTTGAAGTGACACCAGCCAGTAGCAATGCAGGCTCATGGGAATACCGTACTTAGAGGATCTTCCCGTCGCCCGATGATAGGACTAACTCCTTCTAGGGCTCGGGCTGTGTGTTTCAATGCAGACTTCCTTCAAAAAGACTTCTCCTTTCCACCATCGCCCGCGTACGAGTCCACAGTAACACGAAACGCCATATGGTTTTACTGCACACACAGCAGACGATTAAGGTGCGAGCTGCGTGCACCCAATCTTCCAATTTTGAAATAACTTCCATGCTTTGTTTGCAGTATTTTCGAGGTTTGTCGTTGTCTCCCTTGTTCATTCTATTCCGACGTGCTCAAATTTCTAGTAAAGTTGCACCGGCCGCTGTTTGGGTGAGTTAAGCGCATACTCTCCTCGCAATCGAGACGAAATCTTATTCACATCACAAGGCACTCGATTATTGTTTGACCTTTGAACATGAAGTCCGTCTGTTCAGCAGTACGGGTCATTGGAACATTGCGACTGTCATGTTCATCGTGGCTAGATATGCTCCCATTGCATGGATTGTCAGCGAGATATACGGTGAGCAATAATTTTTTTTCTTTCTTGGGGGACATATTCTTAGTGGGCTGCCAGTCACTCTTGGGCCACAATCACTGCAAATGGTATTAACTCTTTCTTATCCATGCTTAAAACACGCTAATGCCGGGCAACACAGTGCTTGGCTACGTACCGGGCTGCTGGAGGTAGGTCACCTCACGATTGCTAGTTCCGCATCACCTGATACTTCCCAGTGTCATTGCTTCTCATCATGCTGGCTACTGAAGGCAAGCTTTTTGCATCTATAAAATGAAAACTCCAGATTTATTTGTTTCAGGCCTGCTTCTCGTGCGTACACTTGCCTTGTGGCACGACAATAGAAAGATAAGGCGATTGTTATTGGGAAGCTACTTGGTAATGTTTCGCCAGTTTCGTTGTCTTGATGAGTGATTCAATGGAGCTTGAAGGTTACTGCCACCTCCGCGGTCACTTGTGATGCAATTGCGGCTCCTCTGCTCGAAAGTGCATGCGTGCCCACATCAACTCAGAGCGATTTAGAAGCCGCTACGGAATTGGAACGCCTGATAATGGGATTGTTTGTCAGCACAGCGTTGTTTGAGCTCAGTGAGTGATTCAGGACGCTGCCTTCCTTTGAATCTCCTGATGAAATATGTGCAGCAGCGGCTACTATCACAGTATATCATTCAATACAATTACGCTCTGATAGCGCACATACCGTTTCTACACTAGCCTCGACCTTGTCAAAGGGGAATTTGCTATATGCGCTGTCGCTTTTTGGTATGTCATTCGTGTGTTTATGAATCCCCTTCTGACTGCGCTCAAAGCAATCTCTGTTGCAAACATTGTTTCTTTTTCCTTGCCGGTACGTAGTTTCTATGCACTCTAACATGGCTAGGTATAGACTGTTTATCGGTGCAGGTCTCAGGCGGGTATAGTGGCATCATCGATGTGTAAGTCGACTCCCCTCGTATCTGGGCTAACCGCTCAACTGTCACAATCAGGTTTCAAGGTGTCCTTCATGGTGTTATAGCTTCACGAATTCTTTTTGATCTGCGCGATGTGGACCAGAGTAAAAATGATAGCTTTTGCCTTTCTGATTTACAGTTTGCACCGCACACGATATCCACGGCTACCTTGATCAATGTATGAATCACATATGTACGTCTAATCGTAAGATTCGGGTAGACCTTATGGAATAAAATGTTTGGCAACGCACAGGGAGCTATGAGGAGCGATCCCCCCACTGCGTAAACACGGGGGTTGGCTTGCGACCCAACAGTATGTACATGTACTGTAGTGGGATTTCGAGAGGAATTACATTTCCATGATAACCTG